>CM034153.1:314241405-314841405 GCA_019776745.2 Taxus chinensis
TAGTTTAGTGCTAGGAATAGGTAGAGGAATTCAGCATTCTCCAGAGGTTTGTATCAGTTAACAGTCCCTTAACTGAGAGATAGTTCCATGTTTCATCAAAATTCATGATCCTCATTGATCATATCTAGGGTGCAATTTTGAGCTCCAATAGTTTTAGCATGCATGGTGGGATGAGAAGGTAAAAGATATATATTTCATAGGTGTTTATTTTGGTCTACATATTCATCTCAACAAGTTTGATGGGATCTTGGTGAGATATCATCCTTTAGAGGAAATTTTCAACCATATCTAGAAACTCCACTGATTCAAACAACCTGTTATCTCAGTTACAGACCTTTTTGTTTATTAATCTATTCATTTTAATGTTTCCATCTCAGTCATGGATCTCCAAGGAGATTTTACATTCCCTAATTTAAGTTCCAGTCCACTCCATTTACACCAAAAAAACCTTGAAAAATATTCCCCTTTTCTATGGAAAAGGAGATCAATCCCATATTGATCACATTCAAGATATTTCCATCCATTTTTACATTCATGATGTCAGAGAGGAGAAAGTTTGAATTAGACTTATTGTTTCATATTTCAAAGGCATAACAAAATATTGGTACAAAATTTTGGCTCCATAATCCATTTCCACATGGAATCAGCTAGGAGAAAAACTTCACAACTGATTTTAGAAGGATGCAAATGTCATTTTCCTCATGGAAAATCTTATAAAAATACAGTGGGCTCAAATGGAGTTTGTTCCTAATTTCAACATCATATTCACAAGGACCTGGCAGAGAATTCCTCAAGAATATAGACCCCCATAAGATATGGAATTCTTGTATTATTTGAGATCCTTTGATGTTGATTTAGCTGTATTGATTCAATCTATAAGGGGTAACACTCTTCCTCAAGATTTTTCCATTTCATCCCAAGTTGAGAAGATTCTCATTCAAGTTGGCAAACCAAAACCCATCTTTGTTACTACAATTCTTCCTTCACCACCTCAAATTCTTCCTTTTCCATGTGTAAAAAAGGAAAAATCCATCATTCCTTGTTAAAATCAAGAAGCTCCTTTGCTTCCTTATCCTTCATTTTATGTTTCAAATTTTTTCCATGCCTAAAGAATTCCCCAAAGCTTGCAAAAATCCTTCCCATATCCACCCAAGGCACTACCCAACTTCACCAAACCTTGCACTAATGTTTCTAGATGTTGTGGTATCTCAAATTTTGTCCCTAGCTTGTACCCAACCCTTACTAGACATATTTATCCTATGAGGTTTGTGGAAAGGGATGTTTGTTATGCTTTTGGAGAAAAGGAATAGTCCATGTAACACTCTAGACAACATGACTTTAGGTGGAACCATGCAGTTGTTTTGGAAAGTGCAGATCAACAAGGTAGGGCATATGTTTTTGAGGGTAATTTGGCTTCTCGAATTGATCAAATTGGGTCTTATGAGAGTCAAACATTGCTTCCCAAGAATGAAAAAAATAAACAATCCTTTATTTATGCCTCTTGTCCATCTTATTCCACTAAATAATATATTTTCATATCTGTTCAAGATTGGTTTGATTCAGATTCGGAGGATGAGAGGTTCCAAATTGGTCAAAAAAAGAAGCCAAATATCAAAATAGAGCAGGCATATACAGAGGACACTTTAAAATGAAATGGAGTAGAAGAGAAAGTGTTTTTGAACACTACTGGTATCCAAGGATTTAAGGAAAATTTTATTGAAAGTGAGCAAGATCTCTCCAAGGAATGCAATGATCCTCATTCCTCTGCATGTTTAAAACTTTCTAAACTTTTAATGGAGGATTAAGATGGAACAGATAATGACTAAATCCACGGAAAAACAAGTGAAAAATCATAATCCATCAAAGTATAAACAGAGATGTTTGAAGAGGTTGCATTAATCCCAAATAAACATATAGACAACCACATTCAAGAAGAAAGTCTACAAGGTGAATCCATCTACAGAGTTGAGATTCAAAGGAGTGGGAAAATTTAGAGGATCATCCCAATGGTTCAAAAATACCCTTTCCCAATAAATATCTCCAACCAAATTTATAACAAATTGAGTATTTAATTATTTTGTTTGTTGTTGATACTTTGATGGATAGAGTCAATAACCAACTTCTATTCAATATTTAACTCTTACTTGCAGTCATGTTTAGAGCCAAATCAAACATGTGGTCTCATATTGTGAGGGTGAGAAGCTACTTTTCCCTTCCTGTTCTAGGATTTGTTTGGTATTGCTTTTCCTTTGGTTAGAGTAAAGTAGGTAGGTTTGTTTTCAATAGAACAAGTGTTTGTGCACACTCTGCATGCTTAAGTTGGGGCATATATGATCTCCTCTCTTTTGCACATAGTTTTTACTTCATTTTTCCTCTGGCACGGTTCATTGGAAGTGGTAGTGTTCATGGGGGAAATAAGATTTCAACAACTCCAAGTGTATTCCTAAATCAACATGTGTTCCAAAAACTCTGAAGTTTTTCATCCTTTCCCATGATTCAGTTTAGTTTTCTTCAAAACTTGGAAAAAAAATCAGATTTGGGACAGATTTAGAGATTCATCATTCATCCCATCAAATCAAATTAAAGAGAAAAGAAAATTTTAGATTCAATTTTTTTTTTCCACTCGATCAAAACTTCAAGATTTTCTTATAAAAGTGGAAAATTAGAGCAATAACATATCAGTTCCAGGATCAACAATGATTCAAGTGGCTCATAGATGAGTTTCAAAGTGTTTAGACCAGTTTTCACATTTATCGGGGTGACTCCATGCCTAATGGATGTTTCAAGGCCACTGATAATATCATCTAGTAAGAATATGTCCCCTATGAGTCGCCGAAAATATTGTCTATTTTTGCCCCCTAGAAAAAATAAAACACTTGAAAAGATTTGACCTGGGAAGTTGGATGGACTTCATTGGATAATTTGAAGAAAAATAGGTAATTATCATGTTTTGGGCACTTGTAGTTGATTTTAGAGGATTTGAAACCTTTTTTTATAGAATTTCCTCTTTGTTTCGGGTCCATGATTAGTCAATTTTGGGATTATATATATATATATATATATATATATATATATATATATATATATTGAAAAAAATGGCTTTTGGGGGGCATTATGTTCTTCGTCACCTTGCACTTCAATTACCTGCTTGGCTTAAGGACTTAACCAAATTTGAGAAAATTGAAAAAATGATGTTTTTAGTGTAATGCGAGTCAAAAGGGTGTGGGTGGAACAAGTGCATATGGAACTAAGGTTCCAAGAACTCATTTTGGGGCCGCAATGTAAATAATCCAGTGTATTATGTCGAAGTCAGAGTTTGGAGGACTGATGGGTACATGGGATTTGGTTCCTTGAGTTCCTAGGGAAGCCAAAAATCCTGCAATACAAAGGGGTCAGGGAAAGAGTTTAATTGTGGCTGATGCGCGCTTGGAAGGCCTAAGTGGTACTAGTTATTCAAGGGCTCGTGTTCCCCACAAAACTGATATCTCCACAACACAAAGGAGAGACAAAATAGAATGTGATGTAATTCAGCATGGTGCTAAGGGAACAAGGATGTATGGAACAAGTTCCACACGAGAACAAATTTCTCGCAAAATAATAAAACTCGTAATGCAAGAGTTAGAGATCAGGGAGTGTATACTGCATAGACAGTGGAAGTTTTGGAACCTGATGACCCAAGTGACCCTTGTACCCTAGTTCCTCATGTGTCTTGCATACCTAAAGTATGTGATTTACAAAGGATTTAAGGGGAAAAAATATAAAAGATAAAGGGTAAGAGATAAAAGTATAAAGAAGAAATATTTTTAGAAATGAAGACTGTGTATTAAATCTAGAACTCGTGTTCCACACAACTCTCATAGACCCGCATGGCCATATCTCGACCCCTAGTGCACCAAATCTCACAAAAAATATATTTTTGGATTTTTTTTCTCGAGACCCACACTCAGAAATATTAAAAAATTTGAATTAGGTGGAGTAGGTAGGAAAAATGACAAAAAAGATTCCAACATTCAAAAGAGCAGTCTCAGTTTCCAGCAACCAAAATTTAATGTAGTATGGTCTTCTTTCTTTTTCCACAAGCCAAAAGACATTGTAAACATGAGTTTTACAAGTATCCCATGTTATTTTCCATAGAATTAATGAATGTTGTTGGTGGGTGCAAGGAAAATTTTGGGATTCTCATATCTTCTCTCTTCTCTCTTCTCCCATCACTTTTATATATTGTAACTTCTCATTTTTTAGAAAAGCGGGGGAAATTTTATGGGATATGGGGGAAATCTATAAAATTTGTCTCTCATTATTAGTGAGTTACATGCCTCATGTTTGGACATATGACATGGTGATCCTTGCATCTTCTCCTATCATGTAATGGATTGTGCATACTTGCAGCAAGAAAATCATTGTTTTGTTGATATCTTCTTCCCTAGCATTGTTTTATTGAATTTCTCTTGCCTTCTATTGCATGTTCAGGTGTTTTGTGCATTATTTTCTCTCATTGCAGGTTTCAAACATGTTGTGCTCTAGGGAAATGGTGTTTTGAGTGTTTTTATGGATAGTGGCTCTCTTGATAGCCCTCTCCTTCATCATTTTCTACTCATTTTCACTCATTGGAATGTCTCCGACCCTTTTTTTGGTGCTCTTACCTCCATAGATTGGGATTTAATTTCATGCATCCTCTCTTTCCATGGTCCCTTGACATTGGTAGATTAGGATTAGCTAGTTACATTTACCTCTGTAGGAGTAGTTTAGTTCTAGGAATAGGCAAAGGAATTCGGCCTTCTATGGAGGTCTGTCTTAGTTAGCAGTCCCACAACTTAGAGATAATCCCATGCTTCCTCAGACATCATAATCCTCATTTATCATATCCAGAGTGTGATTTTGAGCTCTAATATACCTTCTCCCTCAATAGTCTATAGTGGACCAGAAATAGGTGGATCAAGATAAAATCCTTGAGATGTGGCAAGTGATAAGTGGATGGCGGAGGTGGGTCCCCATTACCATGAAAATCAAATATTATTAAAGAGATGTCCTTAACATCAAAAATGGGATCAAAATTATCATCAAGTACATGTAAGTCAGATGAAGAATTTGAAGGAGGGGAAAAGTGAGAGGAGTACAACAAAGTGTGATGATCAACTATACCAATTGCAATAATAATTTCACTGTGTATCTCTTTTAAATAAATTGAATTCTGAGTGAACTCAACCCGCATGCCCTATCCAAGGTGATTTATATGATAAAATGAAAGGATATTTGTTTAAAGTGAGGGGATAATCAAAAAATTATTGAAAGTACCACCATTCACTTCAACAGATCCTCTCTTAAAAACTTGTGTAGTAGTGTTATCACCATGCTAAATAGAAGACATGTTATATGGCTCCAATGAAGTAATCTCAATATCTGTTGAGGCCATATGATGAGTTGAAATTGAATCAATGATCCATATAGGAGTAGGTGTCACAACTATCACTAGAGCTCTTCCCTTTGGTTTCTCTTTGTTTGATTTTTTACATTTTATTTCTCTTTTACTTGCCCTTTTGCATTTTCTTTATCCTTATAACTTTCATGAGTTAATGAAGATGATTTGAGATAATCTGGAACTCCGATGTTGTGCTTCTCAAGAATATTTTTGATGAGATCAATCTTTTTCTTCAAACATTTTTCTTATTTACGCTTGCCACTACATTACCCACATTTGATCCATTCTTTAGGAGGTTTGGAATTGGAAGAGGAAGTGGAAGATTTGGATTTTAGTTGTTCATTCTTCTCATGATCCTTATTATTATCTTTCTTCTCTTTTGAAGCCTTGTATTTTTCTTATCCAATAATGAGAGCATGGAATTTTGAGGATTTTAGATTGCCCATCTAAATTAGCTTATCATGTTTCGTAATTAAATCAAAAATAAAATCATCAAGTGAGGGAATGGTCCAAATTTTAATAAGTGCCATTTTTTTTGTATGGAAGGTAAATACAAAAACAAAGTGTTTGGGACCAAATTTTATAAGGATAGAAAGAATGATTTGCAGTTTTTTTTTGTCTATTCTGTAATATGCCAACTACAATATGAGAGATTTGAATTTGGATAAGTCTTGGATGCTGAGGCTAATCAACGTTTTCTCCAGTTCATGACCTCTCATATCATCTTGTTTCCCAAAAATTTTGTCTAAGGAATCCAAAAAATCCTTGGGTGTTTTGGTGAAGGTAATATTGAAGTGCAATTCTAGAGACATAGAAAGAGACAAAAACCCAATGGCTTCATCACATTTACCAAGCCACTTTTCCTTTTCTACTATACCTGTAGGTTTGGCTTACAATCCCATGGTTATCCAGAAGATTTGATTATTTTTCAAGGTGAAATACATAATATAAAACCATTCATGATGATTGAAAGGTAAGAAAGGGAACTGTATTGGGATCCATGGCAGAAAAAGGTGTGCAAAGGAGATGTCGGAAAGAAAGGAATCACAAAAACACCTTCTGAATATGGAATGGATGGGGTCAAAGGATGGGGCCCACAAAGGATATAATAACACCCAAAAAGGAAAAAATTTCCATCAAAAATTATTATTTTCTTCAATTAATGATGATATTAATAATAATTAATATGTAACATAAAAACCAATAATGGAGAGAGAGATAAATAATTTCCTTTGGGGTGAAGGGGAACTAGCACAACTTAGAGAGCTAGCTAGCAAGATGGATCTTGGGAATTGACTGAGATGATAGGTCTATTGAACGAGATGGTAGGGTGTTGGCTCGCTAAGTTGTTCTAGGTCTGGCCGAGTTGTGTCAGCGAGTTGAGGATTCCATCAAATCAAGTCAATGTGACAATTCGGGGTTGGAGCACCCAGTCTGGGAGGATCAGAAATACTAGTTGAAAAAATGGTCCATGTGTCAAGTGATGTGGAGGTTTGGTAAGTTTCAAAAGTGGTAGTGTAGCCAAATAGGTCTCTCAGATCTCCACATGGTAGAGAGTTGGCTGAGAAACCATCAACACAAGTCTGTTTGAGCTAAAGATTCAAAGTCGTGTGTTGATGAGGGTTATGAGTGTAACGAGGCTATAGAACCATGATCTGGCCTAAGTTTTAACAACTATGCATAGTCTTTATCTAGAAAGGTAGCAATACTTTGAGCATGGGAGAACAGAAACATCACCAGTGCAAAGCAACACACAATACTAGGAATCGAACATGCAAAAACTTGGAACATAGCAAGCTCTGACAGAGAGGTTTGAATCAATGAATTCAGGGGGATAAGGTACAATGACATCGCACTATAGGATCCACTCAATAAGCCAATAGTGAATCCAAACATGTGGGAGTCTACAACAAACTGTCAACCAATGCACGAGCTAGTGATTTAGAAGTAAAGGTATGAGTAGAGGTCAAACACAAACTAGAAATTTTAAGACATGAGAGTAATGTAGGTCAAACAAAAATCACAAGTTGGTGATCAATGCAGACTAATGCACAAACCTAAGAAACTAATTTAAAAAATCAAGAAACTAATGTAAAAAACATCCATGCACAAGTAAAAACACCAAAAATTGAACCATCAACAAAATACGAGCTTGAGTAGAGAGTTCACTAATGCAAATGATATGATCGAGTTATTAAGTGAGCTATGGGATAGATCGATTCCCATCTCGATGAGATAGGTCCGATTCGGTCCTAAAAAACCCACTTTTAACCTCTTCACAAACCAAAATCAGACAAAATCATAACCCAACAAAAAAACCCAGTACAATAACCATTAAAAATTTAAGTAGAACAAAAAGAAATAATTGAGAGACCTGCACATGAAACTATAACACAAAGAGTGGAAAGAAACACTTGCAGGTAGAAACATGATTATTATCCCCAAGATTTGATACCATGATGGAGGGAGGAAGGACAAATATCTAGAGGGAATATGTGCATATCAAGGATTTTCACTTAACTATGGAAGGTAGTAGCTTCAAGATTCAAACAAGAACTCAACCATGAAAACAATGTGCACGTATTAAGGGAAACAATACTTATAGATAATGATTCCTTCATGATGGAGATGAGTAGTTACTTTCTAAAAGGGGAATATAAAATCTTACTTACACATAAGACAAATTCCATGATGGAATTTGTCATAACTAATATGAAACCTAAGATCCATGCTCACACCTAAGTGAGATGACTAACCTAGTGAGGTGGCAATACATCTAATAAATGAATAAAAGATGGAAAATTAGCACTCTCACCAATACGTTAGAGGGTTTTGATAGAAATTTATTATGTAATATTCTAACCATAACCTTGTTAATACCTGTGAAATTTTTGAAGTATAAAAGTAAGGTTAAGGAGTGCCAAAAAATCTTGAGAATAATAAGTTATTTTGATAGTTGCACAACTTTGTTTTACTTGATGAAAAATAATCATAACGTACAAGAATTGGGTCTAAAAAGAGGTATGACATAATAAAATTTATCCAAATTGGGTTACATTTTAAATAAGGTTCATAAAAGCTACCAGATTCCAATCGATGGGAATCAATTCATTGAGTGGTAGTAAGTTGACATGAATCTATGATGACACAGTTAGGGGCAGTTAAGACTAGTTTATCTCTATATGTGTAATCAAATAACCATCTTCTATGAATATCTTAATAAGGTTTAAAATGTATGTGAAGGTTGATGATCTAGGAGACCATGCATTGCAAGAAGTTTGAGATAATTATTAAAGGAATCTTGAGCAAGATATTTAACCCAAAATAAGTAAAGGCAGAAAAAACCTAGAGGCACAATATTAGATTGAAAGAGGAGATAGAGAGAGAGAGTAATGAAATATGCATGTGTGTGAACAAGGCACATTTGAAGGCGTGGGTAGATAGGAAAGAAAATGTGTGCCAGAATAGTTTAGCTCAAGACTTAGCCTTTTTTATGGATAAGGGATATTTTTGGAAGATAGTGTGTAGAGCACAACACACATGGAGATGGAGACTTATGCTACATGCAATGGTATTTTGGGAATGAGAATATGATAAGCACCATGCATGGTTTGAGTTAATAATAAGATTTTTTCTTAGAGTTAACTCTAGGACATATATTATTAGAACATTTGCATGTATGCATGCTATTATAAAGGTGCATGGCTATTATCAGCATTAAACCTATTTTGAGAAGTGTATAGGAAGTGAAGGGAAAGTCCCCACCTCTATAAATATGTAGTGAACTATGTAGTTTAGGACATAGGTGTGTGAAATATTTTAGAGTTCTGTTGTTGGATCTGATGTGCACATGACTTATGGATATACCTTATAATGTAAGAAGCGTCTATGTTTTACATTGTTTAATGAAATGGATAATATTAGTTGGATAATAGTGTTAAACGTAACTGAATCTGGTTAATTTATGGTTAATATTATTATAGTTATTGTTTAATTCATGATTCTCTAAGATCTAGATTTGGATAATGCACTGTTGTATGTTTATGTTTAATTATGGATTTGAATATATTTTATCACCATCACACTAACATTATGTAAAAACAACTCTAAAGAGGGGCCTCATACCTTTGCATGCTTCGAGTGAGCTCTCATCTTAGGATGAGTGATGTGACAACGTGACTAGGTTTTTTAGAGTGGATTCCAGGATGCATCACAAACCACACAAAATAAAGTACTCATTTTCTTAAACAACATCCTACCCGGAAGAAGTTGTCAATGATCACACGATCAAAGGATTGATAGTGGGCACCAAACTAGTTTCTTTGTTCTGTCATTATCTCAGAGAAAGGACCCCCTCACCAAAACTTTACCTGAACTTGTCTTTAGTTCTTAGCTTTTCATAGGGAACCTTTTATCAAACTAAAAACTCTACTCTATTCACAAGTCAATCCTAAATGGCATAAAATAGAACATAAAATCAACCACATTATATCTCGTGTTTGTTAGTTTCTGGTTGATTTGTGTTTTGAGGTATGATGTCGTATTCTCCATTTTTATTTCCTTTCATACCCCATAATCATAATTGGTGTATTTTTACTCTTTCTGAGTGTGCTAGGTTCAACCATTTCCATACTTAGGTTTCTAGGTTGGTATTTTATTTGATCTAAGTCACTAAATTCATTTTTCTCCATCTTTTAAAATTTGACAATGAGTGGCATCGGTCCAGTGACCGTCATCAGTTTACTCATCTGACCATCATCAGTTTTACCTGAACATTGTTAGTTTCTTCTTGTTTTGGTCATTTTAACCAAATTAGCAATCATCACATTTCTATTCTTTCTGGTGTTCCTAAGATACTTCACCATATCTTTGGGTCTTTAAAATGACTGTCAAATCTAGATTTGCTCCACTTTCATCATTTATTGCAACATTTACAAATATTTTGATTTTCGATAGTAACCGATATCGATCACCTTTAACATCATCAGTTACCCTTGTCACCGACATCAGCTACCCAACCACCGTCGGTTCTTGTGTTTTAATTTTTTCAATTAATACAGCACCATTTTTCATCTCTCGAAACTATTTTCTTCATTCCTTTTGTTCCTTTGTGTCATCTAAAAAGATCAAATTTCCAAGCTTAGTATAAGTCACATGGTTTTGACTTGTAGCTAAGCAAACACCCTTTTATTCCATGCTATCCTTCATCCGCACCCACTTAGCCTATTATCACCTTCCATTTTATCACCTATGGATCCCAATCAACCTATTATCATCAATACCAATGATAAGGAGTTTGCAAGAGTCCTTGACCAAAACTCTGCTAATTTACAATAATATTTAGCCCATTCATCCACTCAAGATTCATTAGGGAAGATGGTATATAACATGCTTGTGTCCACTCCTCCTGCCCTCGCACCCACTTGTGCATCGACTAATACTAGCTTGGCCTTACCCTCTTCTATATTACCATATGTGGAGTCCCAAATTGACCCTACATCATTGATATCTATTGCATCTATGGCATTTTTTCCCTTTGATCCCAGTTTCTCCTATAGTGTCAACCATTCCTTCATCAGCCACTTTGAGTGTAGGCCTATCTGTACCCATCACCTCTTATATACCTATTGCATCTCAGCCACCCATGGTTTTGGAAACCCATACTCCCTTCCAAAAAATTATCCTCTCCATCCCATAGTCTCTCCCTCTAATGACTTTGAGAGTTGTTACATTCAATCCACCTACCTACACTTATCACCAAAAACCCCATGTTTCATCTGTCACTTATTTAGGATACTTACCACCTGTATCTATTCCCCCCTCACAATTATTGTACTTGGCACCACCATATACTGGGATTCCATCCTCATCATACATTCATCATCTACCCCCTTATCACGGGGGGTTCACTTAGTAAAAGTATGGTATAGCATGTTTGTTTGAAGGGTATTAAAGAGTACCTTTAATTCTATTTTTTACCTCTAATTATTCAATTGCTAATACCCCCTACTATTATATTAATATAATGACAATACCCCTTAATTTTTCCATATACCTTAATTACCCATTTTTCCATGACAAATTTATTTACCCCCTTTTTATGTCTACGCAAATATATTACATAGAAAATGTATCATATTCCTCACTCAATTGTTTTTCCTAATATGCATTTTCTCTTGAAAGATAATTTTAAGCCATTCAATACCTATTACCAATCACCTTATAAATGTTAAGCTTTTATCATTTATCAATAGTTCTTCAAATAATTAAGATGGTGAATTGAAAATAATACTCAATCCTAGTTTCCTACCATCTTATTATTTCTTGGTTAAGAATCTCTTAATTGAGATTTCTTTATCCAAAAAGAGATTATAATTTAACTTTATGACCACACTCCTTAAAATTGATATTTTAAGGTATTTAGTTTTAAAAACTAGGGTTCCATTTTTTTAGTTTTATATTAAAATTAAACCTCCCTTTCCTTTGGCCCACCTCTCTAACCTACCCCCAATACCTGATTCAAAATATTAATAAATTAAAACCTTTCACCCCCTCATGTTTACCATTTTATCGTCTTTACTTTTATTAATTTTAATTACGTCAATATGAACTCACGTGCTAGGATATTGCCTAGCTAATGAACCCCCTGTGCCCCTTATACTACAGGGGGTGACCATTCATCATAACCTACTAACAATCTTATCAAAATGATGATGGACAAGATGTAAACATTGGAAGCATCGGTATTCGGATCACGTAAATCTTTGACATACAAAATTTTTTGCAATGATCTCATTCATCCATCCATTCCCATTCATCCATACCCTATGCATTGGGTGATTCCTAAATTCAAACAATTCAATAGAAAATAATACCCATAGAAAAACTTACGGTATTTGAAACATGGGTGTTATTTGATTACTCATGGTGATGCTTTTCTCTTACAAACACTCCCAATGTCCTTAACAGGGCCTACATTGGATTGGTATAGTGGTCTACCTAGGCACTCCATTTACTCATTTAGTCAAGTAGCTCAAGATTTCCTAGACCATTTCTCGATCAATATTGTCAAAAATTCACCATGACTGATTTGTAATACACATGATAATACGAAGACGAATCTATCACATATTTTTTGCTCATTGGCAAAGTCTTATCAACCAGATCACATTCCAACTACCTCAAACTAAGTTAATAGATTTTTTCACCAAGGCTTGTGCTAAGCACATCTCACCAACTCTCCAAGTTCAAACCTTCCACACATTCGATGAGGTGTTCAACATGGCCCGAAAACTTGAAATTTGTGCCATTAAAGAGAAAAATATGTGATTATGTAACAAGAACATTGTATCTAAATCAAACAAAAATCACAAGTTGGTGATCAATGCAGACTAATGAAAAAACCTGAGAAACTAATGCAAAAAACATCCACGCACAAGTAAAAACACCAAAAATTGAAACATCAACCAAATACGATCTCAAGCAGAGAGTTCACTAATGCAAATGATATGATCGAGTTATCAAGTGAGCTATGGGATAGATCGATTCCCATCTTGATGTGATAGGGCTGATTCGGTCCTCAAAAACCAACTTTTAATCTCTTCACAAACCAAAATCTATGCACCTCAAACTTGGAATTTTCTTTGCATTAACTTGAACATAGAAAACACTAACAAGGATCACAACCCAACACACAAACCCATTATAAGAACCCTTTTAAATTTAAGTATAACACAACGCAAGAATTGAGACACTTGCACATGAAACTATAAGACAAAGAGTGGAAAGAAACACTTGTCAGTAGAAACATGATTGCGATCCGTGAAATTTGATACCCTGACGGAGGGGGGAAGGATAAAGATCTAGAGGGAATATGTGTATATCAAGGATTTGTACTTAATTGTGAAAGGTAGTAGCTTCAAGATTAAAAAAAAGCTCAACCATGAAAACAATGTGCACATACTAAGGGAAACAAGACTCCATTTGGTTGCTCATAGATTAAGAAGTGAAATGTATATATAGGAGGGGTGCTAAGTAAATATCATGTATAGATAATGATTCCTTCATGATGGAAAAGAGGAGTTACTTTCTGAAAGGGGAATATAAAATAATAATTACATATATGACAAATTCCATGATGGAATTTTTCATAACTAATATGAAACCTAAGATCCATGCTCACACCTAAGTGAGATGACTCACCTAGATAGATGGAAATACATCTAATAAATGAATAAAAGATGGAAAATTAGCACTCTCACCAATAGGTTGGAGGGTTTTGATAGCAATTTCTTATGTAATATTCTAATCATAACCTTGTTAATACCTATGAAATTGTTGAAGTATAAAATTAAGGTTAAGGAGTGCCAAAAAACCTTGAGAATAATAAGTTATTTTTATATTTCCACAACTTTGTTTTACTTGATGAAAAATAATCATAACATATAAGAATTGGGTCTAAAAAAAGGTATGGCATAGTAAAATTTATTCAAATGGGGTTACATTTTAAAGAAGTTTCATAAAATCTATCATATTCCAATCAAAGGGAATCAATTCATTGAGTGGTAGTAAGTTGACATGAATCTCTGATGACACATTTAGGCATAGTTAAGACTAGTTCATCTCTACATGTATAATCAAATAACCATCTTCTATGAATCCCTTAAGAAGGTTTAAAAGGTATGTGATGGTTGATGATCTAGGAGACCATGCAATGCAAGAATATTGAGATAAGTATTGAAGGAATCTTGAGCAAGATATTTAACCCAAAATAAGTATTAAAGGAATCTTGAGCAAGATATTTAACCCTTTTCTATTCCTTGTTGGGTTCGTTGAATGGATCTTTGGGTTTTTAACAATGAAGTGAATAGGATCTCTTGGGGATAGTATGTTGTTTAGAGATGGTACTGTGAATTTCATTTAGAGAATGAATTTGAACTTGAGATGGGTGAATGGAAATAGGTATTCATTTGTAAGTTTGTAATGGAAGTTGTAATGTGCATTCTTTAATTGTGCACTTTGTTTGAGTTCTCTTTTGGTAACTAACTAAGGAATTCCTAAGTTTTTAGTTAATAAAGGATTTCATTTCATAGTATAAATGAAATGAAATATGGATTGGTTCCTTTTTGGTTTGTGATCATTTTTATGTTAACTGTATAAGTTCATTGACTGAACTTCTCCTTTATTGATTCTCTTCTGAGATGGGAATTTTCTTGTGGATTGGTTAAGAGATTTATTTCACTCGAGTATAGCTTGGATTTTTGGAAAGTTTGGTTTTAGAAATTTTGAATTATATACTACTAACATACTGAAGTGAGTATAACTTTGAGTTAGACTATTTTAATCTGCTTGGATTGAATTGGGATTCTTGTTTTGTTGTTGCCTCTTTATTTAGGACTCCTTATTTTGTCATCTTTGGACTGAGGAAGTGATGTTTGTTCTAAACCTAATTCATTCCTTTAGAGGAATTGTGTCTAAGAAATAGATATGTATTGATTCTCTTCTTCGTTTATATGGAAAGATGAAGCATACTAATATGAGTTATGTTGTAACTAACCTCTTTGCTGCTTGGAAAAGTTAAATGTGCTTTTCTATTCTTATAAATTTATGAAACAATATAAGGACAAGACTTATTGACTATTTAAAAGTAATTGATAGGATCAAGTAGGTTTTATGATGTAATTCAGACGTTACTGATTATATTATGCTCTTTTCTTAAAAGTGAATTCAGACTCTCTTAATTGTTCTTCTTTCTGGATGTTATTACTTATGATTATTTGTATGATGCCTATTAATTGTTTCATAAAAGAAGAGTTGTTTAAAGAAAAAATTATTCGAATGCACTTTAATTTAATGCTTAGTGCTTATCATGCTCAGTTCATTGAACTGACCCATGTTAGCAATATTGCAAATGGACATCGTAAGTGATAAAAGAAGACAAGAACTTTCATGTTGTATTGGCTTATTTAATTCTAGATATTATGTAAAGAGTTTTGATTCATTCTTTAGTTGTATGAAAAATAAAAGTTTTATTCTTTTTGGAATGGAGGTTGTTTTTTATACAACATGCCTAAACTGCATAGTATTGTAATTATATAGTTTCCTAAAAGATGAATTGAAAGTTAGAAATTTACTTGTAATTGTCGTGTAAATTATTTTGTATTTTATGAAAGATATTGAAATCCTATCTCAATGATATTCTTCATATCTATTATATGCTTAATTCAGATAAACTTGATAAGGTAGATAAAGGGAATTAGTTCAATTTTCCTTATTGATATGCAACTTCTTGAGTTGCATAGGATATCAATCTTTATCTAAAGAATTCTAACATAGTAATGGAATGTGTAATGAATATGTAGTAAAACTATAGAAATTATGAAAGATAAGAAGGATATGACAAACCTAACACTTAATCATGTAGAATAAGGGTAATCTAAACAATGGTGATATGATCATTAATCGTTAGACTTCATTTCCTATAAAGTCTACTCTAGTTGAACCTATTTGGTGGTTACACCTTTCTTGAATGGTTAGGTTTCATTATAACGGAATTTATGATGTTGTTGTCTCGTTCCTTTGGATATCTATTTGTTAAGCCAAGTAAAATGAACCTAAAAATCAATCATAAGTTAAGAAAGTTATTTAATGACTAAATGAATCAAATTTAGAAAAGAACTTATGGAGTGTTGGGTTAGGGTTTAGCAGGGTTACTGTAATCTGTGTAATAATCCAAATTAATAATGTATTAATAACCTCCTTGGGGGTATGTACATCTTGATGAGGTAGTTTCTATAATATTTTGACACACACCAACTACAGGGCTGTACCTTTGAGAAGACAAGGGTCTTCTTGAGGATACAATTTTACAGTTGACATGTGGCAAAACCCTTCTGAATTGATCATTTAGATCTACACACAAATAAGGACTTGAACTTAGTTTCTCTCTAGGTCAAGTTAGTGGCATTTTTAGGACATGTAGTAGCTTTCAATGGCTTAGGGTAACTTGGCACATTCAGTTGACTTAGGTCAACCAAGTATGCCCATATACCCTATGGCATTATGAGTGCTTTCCTATAATAAATTATTTTTCTAACCCAGGCTAGGGTTAAACCTTGGGCAAGTGGACTGATGGTAGTCAGTCAAGACCAATCTAGATAACATAAGAGTGAGGTGAAAGATGTATTCTAGAATGACACGTATGTCATCTAGGAATAGTAACATGAACAATATGTTGAAAATCTTTGGCCAAAGTATCGGAAGCTGCTTATTGCATTGTCCTACGTCACCTATTTTAAAGCAACGTGATGTCAGATGAATATTGGTAACAAATATTCAGATAGGTTCTTTAAACAAATCACTCAGTACTCAGAATAGGGTAGAAGAACTAAGTATACGTAGTATACATAACGTATTCTATACTTCAAGTTAGCATGAGAGATCGGTTGATAATCGAGTCATGGAATGAGAGATTGGTATCATACCAAGTCATTACAGTTGCATATGGTTATCTGTTATGAGATTGATTCTTATGGAATGTGTGTTCTAAATTATGTTTTATTTAGAATAGAGAACATTATGTAAAAAAAAATTCCCTTGTTTCTAAAGTCTTAAAACAGGAATGTTACATCTTGGTATCAGAGCTAAAGGTTGCAGCTCTTGGACCTACTATGTCCATAATCTAATGAAACTTAAATTTTCTTGTAACAGAAAATGGTTAGAACAAGAGGAAATGTTACAAATAATCCTCTACTTGAGGAAGGAGCAGTAACTTCCCAGAAACTCGATGAGATCCTTGTTTCCTTGTTAGACATAAGATATTGTTTAGCTATACTTGAACATCAAGTAATGGGAAATGAGGATGAAGAAGATGCTGATAAAAATAATCAACCACCTCCTAGGGAAAATGCCAATGTAGGTGTTGATAATAACAATGTGAATATACTTGATCATCCTAAGAACAAAAAAGGCTAGGTTGGCATCTGAACTCACTAATGATATAAAAAGGATAAGTCCACCTAAGTTTGATGACACCACATTAGGAGATGGGGCTGAGAATTGGTTAAGTGAAATGGAGAAATACTTTGCAATAAGGAATTTATTAGAAGAAACATAGGTGATATGGGGAGCATATCAGCTTTCCCATGAGGCATCTTCATGGTGGGACAACCATAAGGCTGAGTTAAATATTGATGAAACTAATATCAAATGGGATCAATTTAAAGGTTACTTTAGGCAATGTTGGCTGCCACAACTTAACTATGATTAGAAAATTACTAAATTCCAGAACTTAGCTCAAGGAAAGCTAACTATAACTGAGTATTGGGAGCGGTTTACTAAACTCCTTAAGTATGTACCTTAGTACCAAACTGATGAGAAGTTCAAGATACAAAAATTTATTATTAGATTGAATCCCATTATAGGAGGAGAGGTGGATGTTCACAGGCCAACCACGATGGAAGTGGTTATTGAAAAGGCCATAAGGCAGGAACATAAATTGAAAGCAATTTCTACTCATAAGGAGGAAGTAAGGAAGAAAATTCCCAACTCCTCTTCATCATCTCTTGCACCTAAGAAAGGACCATGGAAGAAATTAGGAACGAAAATTAATTTTTCATCTGATACTAAGAAGAAAGAAGCAACAAACAAGTTTATTGGTAATGTACGAAACAAATTTGCCAAGAAAAATAATAACAGGCATAAGACCTATGGGGGTCAGAACGATAACTCTAGGGCTGGCAATAAACTTGAGCCTAGAAAAGGACATGTAGGAGGCTGTTATAACTATGAAAACTATCATTACATAAATCAATGCCCTTTTAAAATGGACGATCGTAATCAGCAGCACAAGATACACGCTGTAGTAGCTGATAAGCAGGCTGAGAAATAGGCCACCCTTATAGAAGTTCTGAGTAAGTTATTTGGTTTACCTATAACTATTTTTTTTTATACCAAAGCTACTGAATGTTTTATTTCTAATAAATTAACATCAAAACTAAAAAGAAAAGATGGAAACATGGATAAAACATGGACTGTACAGTATGGAAACAATGTTATTCATACAATTAGTATGTTCCTTTTTGGAGTAGTCCTTGATTTACCTAACTTTTCCACTGAATTTGATCTCTATGTTGCACCTTTGGGGTCTTATGATGTAATTATAGGTGTTAATTAGCTAGCAGAACATAAGGATAAAGTGGACTGTTTTGAAAAACACATTAGTTGTTTAAATGACCTGAAGAAAACAATAGAGATTCAGGGTGTGAAACGTGAGATTTTTGTTAGAAAACTATCAACTATACAAATTTAAAAGGCTAAAAATAAAGGTTGTACCTTATATGCAGTGAAAATTGCAAAAATAATTGAAGAGAACAACGATGTCATGGAACGATATCCACTGTTACGAGACTTCAGTGACATATTTCCAGATGAATTACCAGGTCTTCCACTCAAAAGGGAGTTTGATTTCACAATAGAGATCAAGCCTAGAATCGAACCGATTTCTAAAGCACCGTATCAAATGACTAGTACATAATTAGTAGAGCTTAAGGCTCAGTTGCAAGAAATTTTGTCTAAAGGTTTGATTAAACCAAGTGTTTCACCTTGGGGAGCACCTATAATTTTTGTGAAAAAGAAGGATGGAACACTTAGATTGTGCATTGATTATAGAATGTTAAACAAAGCAACAATCAAGAATAGATACCCACTCCTTACGAAAATCTGTCGCGCGGACAGATCTATGGATAGACGAGCCAACAGTGTTGCAGGGCTTAGCCCCTCTTTGAGACAGCAAAGCGAAACTGGTTTATTGCTATTTCTACTAGCAGGAACCTATGCAAGTCTCACAGATTCTGCCTTCGGGGGTTGGGATCTCATCCCAGTAGAGTGTTCCAGGCTGCGAAAAGAAAGGAATGAAAGAGGGAGAAGAGAAAGAACAGATCCGAAGGGAGAAAAGAAATGAATTCCAAAGCAGAAAGGTCAGAAGATTTATGTTTTTAGTTTGGTAGTAAACAGAGCCAAACCTACTTGCATAAATAAACAAAGCAATACTGATAAACAAATGACGGAAAAATAGATATGAATCCAACAGATTAAACACATACAGATCTAACGTAAGAAAGATCTAATGTATAACACAGCTATTGAGCACAAAGTCTGAATAATTGTATTATTTGTTCTTTTCTGTTACAAGAAAGCTCAAAGTCTTTCTCTCCTCACTTCTATTTCTATCTAAAAAAAATGTTCACCCCTGAATACAACAAGTATTCTCATATTTATAGAAAATGAGGGAGAGAGAAGGCAAAATGGAGCCAACCACTTATTTACAAAGATATTTACAAAATATCTAAAAGTCATGTTGACTTTGACAACTTGGTGGATGACATCATCCCATGATGCAACATGGATGATGTCATCATTTGTGCCAACACATTTTAGACATTTCGAAAAGAAAGTCGGAGAATAGAGAGAAGAAGAAGAAGAAGAAGAAGCTACTCATCATCATCATCCTGCGGCCGAAAAGGGGTTGCCTGTTTCTGATGCTGCTCAGGTGATGATATGTGGAACTGAGCGCGGTATTCCAAAAACTTGCTGATCATTGGCCCAAATTGATCTTGTGATGGATCCTTGTGCCGTTCACTGATTGCTTCGCAAGTCTCCCGCTCGTCTATGAGCTTTTCCGGGAGTTTGGAATAATCTTTCTCCGCCTCGATAAGGAACCCGATGAAGTCTCTACAGGCCAGTAGGTTGTTGATAGATTCAGTGTCGAACGTGACCTCTGGCCCTGTCCCTTGAGAGGCTATCTCCTTGAAAATCCGGATAGTGTCATCAGCTGATCTCAAGGTAAGGGAAGGAGTGAGCAACCCTGGAGTCATGGCGAGGACAATTTTCTCCATTTGATGCATTGCATCCAGGGCCTCTTCCTTTACCTTGTCTATCTTTTCTAAAACAAATTCCAGCTGATCTATCTGATAGTCCAGAGTGGACATAGTTTTGTTGAGGGCCCTTGGATGACCGAAGACTCCGAACTTGACCAGATCTTCGACTGAACAGTCGAACATTTGTTGGAAGGTTTCGTGCTGGAGTCTAGCATGTTCTAACTCTTCTGATATCGGACCTGCTAATGCTTGGAGTTCCTTATTCGCCTTCTCGATGTTTAAGTATAAACTGATATACTCGGCGATTACTCTTTCACTATCCTTGAGGATCTGGCTCCTCCAAGCAGAAACAGCCATACCCTGCTCGCCGATCTTTGAATACTCATTGATCTTCTCCTGACTGAGCAGCTCAGGAGTCTCGGCGGCAGTTGTGGGAGGTGCACTCCCCATCTTCTGTAAGGCTTGAAGCAGGTACTTGTTCTGCTCCTTCAGTAGCCTTTTCTCCTCTTTCGTTTCCTGAAGCTTTTTGCAGAGTGCATCAACTGCGGAAAGAGCTTCTCCCTGGAGACTTTCTGAGGATGTCCCCATTGTGACTTGGGTCACGGTGAAATCTGTCGGAGACAGATCTTCTTTCTCTTTGAGGGGGTTGGGGTACGCTATTTCCATGACTCTCTCACCTGCAGCGCTCTTTGAGAAGCGTGTAACCGGCTTGTGCTTCTTTGCTCCTTTAGCCGGAATGACCGAAAAGTCCATCGGAGCGATGGGGACTTTCCTCTTTTGTTGGCTCAGCTGCTGAGAAATCCAAGCTGGTCCTATAGAAGAAGGACCAGAGACAGAGGGGGAGGCAGCAACGGTAGAAGAGGGGAAAAACGTGGAGACACGCGGCGGCGGCATGGAAAGAATAGCCGAAGAAATGTCCACGGGAGGAAGGGGAACCGCAACTGCAGAAGACATAGGAAGGGAAGGGAGCTCGGAGATGAGGGAAGAAATAGAGGAAGACAAATCAGCGAGGGAGGAGAAGATAGATGAAGAAGCAGGGGAAAGGGTAGAAGAAGGGGCAGAGGACACGACCAAAGGGATGGTCGTTTGAGTCACTCGAGGAGGGGAAGGAAGAGAAGAAGAAGGGATAGAAGGGACCTCTGAAGTTGTAGCGACGCCGACATCCTGGGTGGATGGGCGTATAGGACTATCCTCTGTCAATTCCTCATCAAGAGTTATGACTTGTTCTGGCTCTGAGGGAAGAGGACTTTCAGGGGCTTCCTCCTGAATGGTGCTAGGTTCACCTTCTGCACCTTTTCCTTTCAGCTGCTTCTTTGACCTTGGAGGTGCGTTGCCCAAAGGGGAAGTTGTGAAATCTACCCCGAGGTAGATTAGTCCGTTCATGCGGCACCAATGCTCTGTTCTTCGCATAGTCTCCTTGACCCTCTCCTCAATTGTTTGAGGAGCCTTGTTTCTGTCAATGGCCGGGAAGGGCCAATTGTCCCCATCTGTGTCATTATACACCTTATCTACTTCATCTTCCGTAGTCTGGAAGCCTTCGGGGACAATGGCCACTCCGTATTGGATGATTTCCTCCAATGCTAAGCGCGAATGATCCTTTCTTCTGAGTTCCACCTCATGGAGAACGTCAATGTAAATATCCTCAATTTGAGGGACATGGATCGGATCGAGCTTCGCTTTTGGCAGGCAGCTTCTTGGGTCGAAGGTAGGCCTGGCTGGGAAGTCATGCTTCAAGTTGAGTAGCTCCAGCTCTGCGAACATTTCCTTCACCTTATGGTGGGTGGAGCATGTGTATCGGCCCACTTTGAGGGGGAAAGGAGTTCCACCCTTCTTTCTTTTGAGGCACTTCTCATGGTATGTGACCAGCTGTCTTGACAGTTCTAGTAGAATCAGCTTAGGCCCAGCATACCTTGGTAGCCTGGTTGGCTCTCCCAAAAAGTTGGCAGCCCTTAGATAGGTGAACGTGGGAAATTGGGTGAACAGGGCCCCCCATTTCTCTGTGACTGCCACTATGTTCTTGGTCGTCCGGCTATGAGTCATGTTTGGCCTCAGTAGGCAGATGACATGATAGAAGAATGCATCGTTAACTTTTGCGAAATGTTGGATGCTATTCTCCAGCCTCAGCTCTGGATAGTAATCAAATATCTTGGCCTGAGGCCATACTCCACTTCGGTTCAGCCCCGGATAATCCCTTGCTGACGCTGCAGCATAGACTACATAGGAGTTCATATGGAACACTCCTGTTGTGGCGAACTGTTGTAGCTGCTCAGAGATGGTGCTGCTGATTATTTCACCCCAGCAAAAGCGCTGATCGGGCAAATTCTTATTCATTGTCTCCAGGTACCGCAGCATCCACTTATGGAAATAGTGGGCATCTGAAAGCCCGAAGACTCTGCTCAGGAAAGTGATAGTATCACTGAGTTCCTCTGAGAAATCACTTCGGTGGATAGTCTGAGGCCACCGAGTCACCACCTTCTTATTCTTTAGGTAGACCTCATTCATCAACTGCATGCACTGGTCTTCGTTGTCTTCCCAGGCCTTGATGCATTCTCGTTGGCTAACAGCCACGTAGTTCCGGTGATGAGGGATGCCAAGTATCAACTCAAAGTGACGGGCAGTGAGGTTTATGACTGCCTCGCCCTTACTGTTCTCGACACATCTTGTGTCCTTGTTGTAACATTGCGCAATCACCATCATGAATTCGTTGTTTACAGCGCTGACGGGGATTCCTCCGGCGAAGTGCAGGGCACTGCCTATTAACTTGTCCATCCATGGACTTCTTGTAACTTTTTGAGTCCTAACCCAGAACTCATCCATGTCAATGTGACCCAATTCAGAGTCTCTGACATCCATACTGCACTCAGCCTGTGATTCGGGCATCCTGACCCTCTGATATTTGTATTTCATCTCTTCTTCTGTCAGCTTAGCTTTTCCTCTTGGTTTGGTGGGCTTCTTGCTTGACGTAGACATGTGTTCTTTCGAACTCAGTTGCTGATCTGCACGAAGAAGAAGTGAGACCCAATCCAAAAAGGTTGAATTAGTCATTTGATCTTCCATTGGAAAGCTAGCAGAAGAAAGAGTTAGAGATTTTAAGGCTCAGGGCGCAGGAAAAATGCAACTGGCAGGCCAAATAGATAAGGCGCACAGAAAAGGAATGTTGCAGAGGTTATACTGGCGCCAAAGGCGCATGGCGCATGGATGAAGCAGGTTGCATTTTATAGCAGGGCGCACAGGAAATGCGTGTTACATTGGGGTTCGGTGCGCCTTTTGGCGCATGGGAAGATTGTGTAACATTAACAAATGGTGCGCCAAAGGCTTTGGCGCGGCGCATGAAGGTTTTACACAACATTATGTTACTGCAATGGAGGGTGCGCCCGCGCCTTTCTAACTTTATACTCGCGCGAATAAGGCTTGTGTTGCATGAAAGCTGGGTGCGCCCTTTGGCGCATGGAAACATTATGCAGCATGGATAAAGGGTGCGTCAAAGGCTTTTAAGGAGGCGCGGGATTTAGACTTGTAGCATGCAAAAAGGGCGCGCCATTGAGGGCGCATGAGTTCTAGGTGCAGCATGACAAGAGGGTGCGCCATTGGCGCGGGTTTTGGTCATGTAACATGGCGGGTAAGTGCGCCGAGGGGCGCAACTGTTTTTGTTGCAACAAAACGCGCCAGTGCGCCACAGAACTACACTAACTACTCAAATATTTTTCATTCTTTCTTCCACTTCGAAGATAGCATGGACAGAGGGTTTCATATAAAAAGTCTAGCAGACCAAGCCCTTTCAAAACAGCTCCCTTTCAGCAGATCTGGAAAGAGGGAGGAAGGAAGGAGGAAAGAAAAAGGAACAGGACAGCGCAGGGGAAACCAGCTCAAACATATCTCACTTAAAACAGGCCAGCAAACCAAAACATAGACCAAGAAACGCCCAGACCAAGAACACAAAAGCACAAAATGGAAAAGAGGGAGAACCTCTTACCTGAATATATATTAAAAATTGAAGAGCGGGTCCACAGGGCGATGACAACGACAGAGCAGAGCTGACAAATCCAGAGCAATCACGTGTTTTGACAAAAAGGAATGAAAATGACATTGGGCGCGCACTGATATTTATAGAAAAACTTGTCATCAATGCGCCAACCACTTTTGAAATGGCGCATGAAAACTGCTGTCGACAGGGGAAAGTGTGCGCCCTTTGGCGCACGGAAGTATTCGACAACAGAAGAATGAGCGCGCCTTTGGCGCACCGTATGCATTGTCGACATGAAGTTATGTGCGCCCTTTGGCGCACCAAAACTTGGTGTAACACATAGATTATATGCGCCCTTTGGCGCACCGAAAGACGTGTTAACATGGAAAACCATGCGCCAAAGGCTTTTAAGGGGGCGCACCAAAACTTGGTGTTACAAGGCAAATCCATGCGCCCAGCCAAAAAAGGCTCAAAAAGACTAAGTTCGAAAACTAGATTTCCCGGGAAGGGACTTTACGACGTTTCGAACGCGGGGGATCCCTAACAAGGGATCGAAACAAAATTTTCCGTATGGTTATCGGTAAAATTGCCCTTGTCAATTTTACGGGATAACAGCTGGCTCCTTCTGGGGACTACTCCTGAGCGAACTCGGGGGTAGAGAATCCCAGTTCACATGTGCCTATCCATTGGGTAACAGAGTCAAAAACAAGGGGGACCGGAGGGAGAACGAAAGAAACACACGGCAAACACACGACGAAAGCAAACACACGACGAAAGCAAACACACAACGAAAATAAACTGTACAAAGAAGAGAGCAAGCTCTACTTCCTGAAGATCTTGAGATGTTGCCCGCTATAGGGAAGCGGGAGTTCAGCTCCATCCAGATACGAGAGATAGAAACTATTCTCTCCATTGAGTTGCTTGATTTTGAAGGGCCCTCTCCATAGGGAATCAAATTTTCCGTGCATGCCCTTTGGCTCTCTTCGCTTGTCCCATAAGAGGACAAGATCTCCCACTTGAAAATTTCTCTGCTTGGCCTTCTTGTCAAAAAGCCTCTTTACTTGATTCTGATGTTCAGTGATCCTGTCGACCACTCTTACTCTCTTTTCTTCAAGTTCCGCCAGATACATAATTCTCTTTTCTAGAGAATTCTGGAAAGTTTCATCTTCAATTACTCGTGCCAAACGTAGAGCAGGAAGTTCAGCAGAAATGGGAAGTTCGGCATCAGTGCCATATAACACTTGAAAAGGTGACATGCCGAGAGATCTCTTGGGGGTAATGCGATCCGCCCACAAAGCGTCGTACAAAGACTTGTGCCACATCCGCTGATTCTCATCTACTAATTTCCGTATGATGGTCACCAAGTTCTTATTACTGGATTCTGCCTGACCATTTCCCTGAGGGTAATAATCCGAGGCATGTGCTAAAGTTATTCCATATTCATAGCAAAAACTAATAACTTCCCGCGAGGAGAAGTTAGAAGCATTATCAGCAACGATTTTGTTTGGAACGCCGAACCTGACAATGATATTTTCTTTGATAAAACTGCAAACCACCTCAGAAGTGGCATGCTTGACAGGTATGGCTTCCACCCACTTGGTGAAGTAATCCGTTGCTGTAAGGACATAGCTATGTCCAGCACTCGATTGAGGATTGAGTGCGCCAATAAAATCAATTCCCCATTGCCTGAATGGTTCATTGATGATGACCGGCCTTAGGGGAAGGGCAGCCAACTTGGGCCTGCCGACGAATTGCTGACAGGGTTCACACTTTGCCACCCAGGTAGCCGCATCTTGAAAGAGCGTTGGCCAATAGTACCTGGCTCGAATGATCTTGTGTGCTGTTACGGAAGAAGAAAAATGGCCTCCACAGGCTGAATTGTGAAAACTTTCCAGCAGTTTTACTTGCTGGGGCTTGTCAACACATCGCAGGAAGACACCGTCTATCCCGCGCTTATAAAAACCGTCATCCCAGATGACATATTTAGCTGCTCTGAGCTTTATAGTGCGCTTCTCCTTTGCAGTTAGGTGCATTGGGCATTCGCCGTAGGTAAGGAAGAAAGCAATGTCGGAGTACCACTCGTCACTAGTTGCAACAAACAGAACTAGAGGCAGAGAATCAGGCTCCTCTAGAGGGCTTTGCTCTTCGTTTGCACAATCCTCTTTTCCTTTAGGACCTTCTAAATTTTCATTTTCAGCCATTAGCTGACACAGGCCTTTACCCCTTACCAGCTTGGTTGGTTTAATATCCAGGTCATATTCCTGGACCTTTGCGATCCAATTCCCTCTCAAACTTCCTAACTCCTGCTGAGTTAGAATTGATTTCACCGCCGTGTCAGGGACCAGCACTACCGTATGCGAGTTCAGAATGTAATACCTGAAATTCTTCACTGCTTTGACAACGGCAAAGGCATGCTTTTCCAGCTGAGTCATTTTCAGTTCGTGAGGCTTGAGAGGAGAACTCATGAATGCGATTGGAGATTCAATATCCTCTGAGTTCTTTTGCATTAGGATTGCAGACACAGTATGTTCGGAGGCGTAACTATACATAATGAAGTTCTTGGAGAAATCCGGACATACCAGGACCGGTGCATGGGCAACAGAAGTTTTTATTTCTTCAAATGACCTTTTCCCTTCTTCACTCCATCTGAAAGTGGGTGATCCTTTCATCATGTTCAGTATGTGGCGGGTCTTTTCAGCAAAATCAGGAACAAAACGCCTGAGAAAGTTCACCTTTCCGAAGAAAGAATGAACACCAGTCTTGCTTGTAGGCAGAGTAAGGCTCTGAATAGCTTTAACCCTTTCAATATCTATCTTCGTTCCTTCTTTGCTAACCACATGGCCTAGCAATTTCCCTTCCGTAACCCCAAAAACAGACTTTTTGGGATTTAGGGAAATTCCATGTTCTCGGCACCTGGCCAGTACTTGCTCTAAGTGATCACAATGATCACTTCGTTGTTTAGAGAACACGGTTAAGTCATCTAGATAAACTACAATGACTTTTCCCATCATACCTTTAAATGCGAAGTCCATGGCCCGTTGAAAAGTAGCACCAGCATTAGTCAGGCCAAAAGGCATCCTGCTGTAGGCAAATGTACCCCAGGGAGTAGTGAATGCTGTTTTGAATTGATCTTCAGGCGAGACTTCAATCTGATTGTAGCCTGAAAAACCATCAAGCATAGACAACATTTCTGATCCAGTTACTGCTTGCAGAACTTGATCCATTATCGGAAGAGGGTAGTTGTCTTTCAGCGAAGCTTGATTCAAGTTTCGGAAGTCTACGCATATGCGTATCTCGCCGTTTTTCTTGCGCACTGGCACAATATTGGCTACCCAAGTGCTGTGATGGATAGGGAAGATGATTCTTGCGTCTAGCATCTTCTGAATTTCGGCCTGGATGGTGCCCGAAATCTTCGGATTATAGTGCCTTTGCTTCTGACGGAAGGCTTTGACATCGTCTTTCAAGGGAATATCGTGCTGAACGTCCTTTGGCTTGAAGGACTTTAAATCGGCATAGGACCATGCCAATACATCCATATATTTCTTCAGCAACTTGACAAATTTCCGCTTCTCTTCAGGTGTGCAACATTTGCCAATGTTTACAAATCGCGGGTGTGCCTCCGAACCTATATTGACTGGTTCTGTCTCTGGAGATGAGTCAGGATCATCTCGCCTCTTCTTTTTCACAAAACGGTCATGCCTGTCAAACAGGCGCTCCAGAGAAACCAGGCCCTTTGGAATTTTATTCCCTTTGAGCTGACATATGCCGTCGTTCTCCTTTGTTTCGTGGTTTTGACTGTTGATTGATTCACGGCATGTAGAGGTGGATCCTTCGAAATACAACTCGTCAAAATTTTCTGATTTTTCCAGAAAGGCAATGAGTTGATTATCGTCGTTGAATACTTGCCAATGCTGAGAGTTGTCTGGTACGCTCGGGCGGAAAACCACCTCAATGGTGTATTTGTCCGTTTTCAAACCCGGGTGTGGGAGCATGAGAGATGCTGAAACGGCCAATGAATCGGCCATGTCATTTTGAGCTCTTGGAATTGCTCCTATTGAAAAAGCATCAAATTCTTCGATGCTGTCCCATACTGCGTTGCGGTAGTGCCTGAGCCTTTCATTTTTCACTTGGTAAATCCTTTTGACCTGATTTACAACTAGCTCGGCATCACCTTGTACTTTTAGATTTTTTATTCCTCTTTCCTTTGCGGCTTGCATACCAAGTAAGAGAGACTCATACTCAGCAGTATTGTTAGTGTTGAAAAACTGCAATTTGAAAGAGAGAGGAATCACCTCCTCTTCGGGAGATATCAGCACAACTCCAGCGCCACATCCACTAGTCGCGCAACTGCCATCAAATTGCAAGGTCCAGATCTCATTAAGGTCCTTTTCTTGAACAAAAACGCCCTTTGTACCTGTCTCGGTAGATAAGAAGTAGTTCCCCAACCCTGATGATTCAAAAAGGATTTGAGCTTTGGGATCTTCAGAGCTAGTGACCAAGTACTTCTTTTGGGATTCCGGCTCTAAAGTTTGCATTACGCCTTTGACTGGAATTCTAGCTTTAGACCAGTCCATGTGAATTTCTCCGCCAACTTCGCTGCAAAAACTCCTTCCCAGCAAAATTCCATAGGCTGCTGGAATGTCAGCGACGAGAACGGTCATCTTTACCCTCTTTTCAGGGAATGCTGCGAACGCAAATTGCGCGTCTTTGATTTGGCCAATCAATGGCACTTGCTTGGTTTCCAATGAATAACATCTGCCGAAAGGTTTGGTAAGAGTGAGGCCCAAAGCATGGGCGACTTTCGCCGGCATAACGTTGTCAGAAGCTCCGGAATCAATTATACAGTTGCTCAACTTATGGCCGTTGATTAGGAGAGAGAGATAGAAAGGTTCTATCTTGCCTGATGCAGATGTTGAAGCAACATTTATGTGGGATTCAGGAGGAGTGGAAAGGATTCCTTTTGGGGAAACCTGTTTAGATGTAACAGCTTGACTCTGAATATATTTAGTTAATCTTACAAGCTGTTCGGGATTTGACTGAAGATACTCAGCTTCAGACATTTGGATCTTGGTCTTTTTTGCATGATCTATTATATCGAACGCGGCCAAGGGTTGCGTTGGTGAGGGAATGAGTCCTTCACTTCGCGATGGTGGAACAGGGTTACTGATCTTGATAGGAATATGAGGGGGCTGATTCGGAGGAGAGATGGGCGGAAAAGACTTCTTTGCAAAAGACTTAACAGGGAATTGAGTAGGAAGAGGATTACCTCTTCTAACAATGGTTGGAGGCACGTTTGACACGACCTTCTCCTTCTGCACATGGGCAGCAACTTCCGCTTCCTTTCCTTGCGAGCGGGTAAAAACAGCATAGGATTGTCCGCTTGCATAGCCCTGAGTACTCTCTTCTTCATCAGATTCATCCTCATCAAATTCCATGTATCCAATAGTGGAGTCGCCAGTCGGCTCACCGACATCTTGATCATCTTCGTCTTGAGGCGAAGATTCTTCATAATACTGCTCTTCCTCTTCAATTTTGGCCAAAGCATTGACCGGAGGAGCTTCAAGCGCCAACCGTGGAGCAGTTGCAGGTAGACGCGGTCTTTGTGAAACATTGTTGGGAACAAAACTCCTTCGTGGAACGTCTCGGTATGAGGAACTAGGAGCCTGGGCCAACTGCTTTTTCAATGCGAGCAGATCATTCGCCATCTTTTGGAATGCCGGATCAGACGAAGTAGCAGGCGAGGGATCTGAAGATTTGGACTTTGATGATTCCTTTCTCAACTCGCCAGATATTATCAAATTGTCTTCTATCCGGATGGCAGCAGCCTGAGCGAGAGGTAGAGTAGCTACTCGCTCTTGAAGGAGCAAGAAGCTGACTTTTGAGCTCATGGCGTTCACGAAGAAACACTTTTGATTCTCCGGTGTTGGAAGCATGGCAGTAGGGACACGGTTGATTAATGCATTGAACCGGGCGATAAAATCACGCATGGTCTCATTTGCCTCCTTCTTCAGGTGAGTGATTCGTGATAACAATGCAAATGCATCCTCTGAAGGCTTGTATCTGTCTTCGAAAGCATCCCGCAAGGTGGCCCAACTGGTGATAGATCCGGCTGGCAAATGCTGAAACCATTCGGCTGCGGGCCCTTGTAGAGTTTCCAGAAAAAGGCGAACCGACACATCTTCGTGAGTCACGTCCAAAATACTGCATGACATAATGAAAGCAGATATGTGGGAATCCGTGCTTTGATTTCCGCTCCCGTCGAATTTGGGAAAATTCTTTCTGTTTCCGTGAGGGAGCGCGTGAACTGGATGTGGTAATGCGAGAGGACCCATAGCATTTCCCCATGGTACCGCCATTTGAAAGGCTGGAAAAAGCACACGAGCTGGGAGGGTGGTTCCACTGAGCAGCAAGGCACTACAAAGGGATGTAGATGTTCCTTGCAAAAGACTTTTTCTTCGTGGAGGTGAGACACTCCTGGATGACCGGCTAGCCGAGCTTAGCGCTGAAAAACGTGCCGGTGTTATGCTGAAATTGTGCCTTTGAAGCAGATCGAAAGTAGGATCAACTTCCCCACGGGCTCTCCTGCTGCGCGTAAAAGGTTCACTTGCCAGCGTACCTTTCAGATCTGCGATATTATGGCGCAGATTTAAACTTTATTTTTGGGTGTACTTGCTGATTTTCTGGTTTTTCTGACAAAAACCAGCAGCAAATACTTTTCTGAATATTTAAATACTATCCTCTTCGAAAAACCGATTGCGGTTAATGACAAATAACAGCGAGGATAAGATGGCAGGGAAGAATAGCAGGCTGATTTTCAGATCTGATTTTTAATTTTTCAGAGGGTTTTGAACTTTTTGGAAAATAGTCAAAAATTCAGATCTACGAAAAAATGTTAATTTTGATAAAAACTCAGCGAACTAAAGATCTGTAACTATGCCCGATCTACGGATCTCAGAAGAAAATTTTCAGTTTTAGGCACTTTTGCAAATTTTTTGGATTTTCAACAAAAAGTGCAGATTTGCAAACAGGCAGTGATTTTCTTATATTTTTCTGATTTTATATTATACCACCACCATAGATCTGACAGATCTATCCGTTCCCCAGCGGAGTCGCCAAAAACTGTTGGTCTGAAAATCTGTCGCGCGGACAGATCTATGGATAGACGAGCCAACAGTGTTGCAGGGCTTAGCCCCTCTTTGAGACAGCAAAGCGAAACTGGTTTATTGCTATTTCTACTAGCAGGAACCTATGCAAGTCTCACAGATTCTGCCTTCGGGGGTTGGGATCTCATCCCAGTAGAGTGTTCCAGGCTGCGAAAAGAAAGGAATGAAAGAGGGAGAAGAGAAAGAACAGATCCGAAGGGAGAAAAGAAATGAATTCCAAAGCAGAAAGGTCAGAAGATTTATGTTTTTAGTTTGGTAGTAAACAGAGCCAAACCTACTTGCATAAATAAACAAAGCAATACTGATAAACAAATGACGGAAAAGTAGATATGAATCCAACAGATTAAACACATACAGATCTAACGTAAGAAAGATCTAATGTATAACACAGCTATTGAGCACAAAGTCTGAATAATTGTATTACTTGTTCTTTTCTGTTACAAGAAAGCTTAAAGTCTTTCTCTCCTCACTTCTATTTCTATCTAAAAAAAATGTTCACCCCTGAATACAACAAGTATTCTCATATTTATAGAAAATGAGGGAGAGAGAAGGCAAAATGGAGCCAACCACTTATTTACAAGATACCTACAAAATATCTAAAAGTCATGTTGACTTTGACAACTTGGTGGATGACATCATCCCATGATGCAACATGGATGATGTCATCATTTGTGCCAACACATTTTAGACATTTCGAAAAGAAAGTCGGAGAATAGAGAGAAGAAGAAGAAGAAGAAGAAGCTACTCATCATCATCATCCTGCGGCCGAAAAGGGGTTGCCTGTTTCTGATGCTGCTCAGGTGATGATATGTGGAACTGAGCGCGGTATTCCAAAAACTTGCTGATCATTGGCCCAAATTGATCTTGTGATGGATCCTTGTGCCGTTCACTGATTGCTTCGCAAGTCTCCCGCTCATCTATGAGCTTTTCCGGGAGTTTGGAATAATCTTTCTCCGCCTCGATAAGGAACCCGATGAAGTCTCTACAGGCCAGTAGGTTGTTGATAGATTCAGTGTCGAACGTGACCTCTGGCCCTGTCCCTTGAGAGGCTATCTCCTTGAAAATCCGGATAGTGTCATCAGCTGATCTCAAGGTAAGGGAAGGAGTGAGCAACCCTGGAGTCATGGCGAGGACAATTTTCTCCATTTGATGCATTGCATCCAGGGCCTCTTCCTTTACCTTGTCTATCTTTTCTAAAACAAATTCCAGCTGATCTATCTGATAGTCCAGAGTGGACATAGTTTTGTTGAGGGCCCTTGGATGACCGAAGACTCCGAACTTGACCAGATCTTCGACTGAACAGTCAAACATTTGTTGGAAGGTTTCGTGCTGGAGTCTAGCATGTTCTAACTCTTCTGATATCGGACCTGCTAATGCTTGGAGTTCCTTATTCGCCTTCTCGATGTTTAAGTATAAACTGATATACTCGGCGATTACTCTTTCACTATCCTTGAGGATCTGGCTCCTCCAAGCAGAAACAGCCATACCCTGCTCGCCGATCTTTGAATACTCATTGATCTTCTCCTGACTGAGCAGCTCAGGAGTCTCGGCGGCAGTTGTGGGAGGTGCACTCCCCATCTTCTGTAAGGCTTGAAGCAGGTACTTGTTCTGCTCCTTCAGTAGCCTTTTCTCCTCTTTCGTTTCCTGAAGCTTTTTGCAGAGTGCATCAACTGCGGAAAGAGCTTCTCCCTGGAGACTTTCTGAGGATGTCCCCATTGTGACTTGGGTCACGGTGAAATCTGTCGGAGACAGATCTTCTTTCTCTTTGAGGGGGTTGGGGTACGCTATTTCCATGACTCTCTCACCTGCAGCGCTCTTTGAGAAGCGTGTAACCGGCTTGTGCTTCTTTGCTCCTTTAGCCGGAATGACCGAAAAGTCCATCGGAGCGATGGGGACTTTCCTCTTTTGTTGGCTCAGCTGCTGAGAGATCCAAGCTGGTCCTATAGAAGAAGGACCAGAGACAGAGGGGGAGGCAGCAACGGTAGAAGAGGGGAAAAACGTGGAGACACGCGGCGGCGGCATGGAAAGAATAGCCGAAGAAATGTCCACGGGAGGAAGGGGAACCGCAACTGCAGAAGACATAGGAAGGGAAGGGAGCTCGGAGATGAGGGAAGAAATAGAGGAAGACAAATCAGCGAGGGAGGAGAAGATAGATGAAGAAGCAGGGGAAAGGGTAGAAGAAGGGGCAGAGGACACGACCAAAGGGATGGTCGTTTGAGTCACTCGAGGAGGGGAAGGAAGAGAAGAAGAAGGGATAGAAGGGACCTCTGAAGTTGTAGCGACGCCGACATCCTGGGTGGATGGGCGTATAGGACTATCCTCTGTCAATTCCTCATCAAGAGTTATGACTTGTTCTGGCTCTGAGGGAAGAGGACTTTCAGGGGCTTCCTCCTGAATGGTGCTAGGTTCACCTTCTGCACCTTTGCCTTTCAGCTGCTTCTTTGACCTTGGAGGTGCGTTGCCCAAAGGGGAAGTTGTGAAATCTACCCCGAGGTAGATTAGTCCGTTCATGCGGCACCAATGCTCTGTTCTTCGCATAGTCTCCTTGACCCTCTCCTCAATTGTTTGAGGAGCCTTGTTTCTGTCAATGGCCGGGAAGGGCCAATTGTCCCCATCTGTGTCATTATACACCTTATCTACTTCATCTTCCGTAGTCTGGAAGCCTTCGGGGACAATGGCCACTCCGTATTGGATGATTTCCTCCAATGCTAAGCGCGAATGATCCTTTCTTCTGAGTTCCACCTCATGGAGAACGTCAATGTAAATATCCTCAATTTGAGGGACATGGATCGGATCGAGCTTCGCTTTTGGCAGGCAGCTTCTTGGGTCGAAGGTAGGCCTGGCTGGGAAGTCATGCTTCAAGTTGAGTAGCTCCAGCTCTGCGAACATTTCCTTCGCCTTATGGTGGGTGGAGCATGTGTATCGGCCCACTTTGAGGGGGAAAGGAGTTCCACCCTTCTTTCTTTTGAGGCACTTCTCATGGTATGTGACCAGCTGTCTTGACAGTTCTAGTAGAATCAGCTTAGGCCCAGCATACCTTGGTAGCCTGGTTGGCTCTCCCAAAAAGTTGGCAGCCCTTAGATAGGTGAACGTGGGAAATTGGGTGAACAGGGCCCCCCATTTCTCTGTGACTGCCACTATGTTCTTGGTCGTCCGGCTATGAGTCATGTTTGGCCTCAGTAGGCAGATGACATGATAGAAGAATGCATCGTTAACTTTTGCGAAATGTTGGATGCTATTCTCCAGCCTCAGCTCTGGATAGTAATCAAATATCTTGGCCTGAGGCCATACTCCACTTCGGTTCAGCCCCGGATAATCCCTTGCTGACGCTGCAGCATAGACTACATAGGAGTTCATATGGAACACTCCTGTTGTGGCGAACTGTTGTAGCTACTCAGAGATGGTGCTGCTGATTATTTCACCCCAGCAAAAGCGCTGATCGGGCAAATTCTTATTCATTGTCTCCAGGTACCGTAGCATCCACTTATGGAAATAGTGGGCATCTGAAAGCCCGAAGACTCTGCTCAGGAAAGTGATAGTATCACTGAGTTCCTCTGAGAAATCACTTCGGTGGATAGTCTGAGGCCACCGAGTCACCACCTTCTTGTTCTTTAGGTAGACCTCATTCATCAACTGCATGCACTGGTCTTCGTTGTCTTCCCAGGCCTTGATGCATTCTCGTTGGCTAACAGCCACGTAGTTCCGGTGATGAGGGATGCCAAGTATCAACTCAAAGTGACGGGCAGTGAGGTTTATGACTGCCTCGCCCTTACTGTTCTCGACACATCTTGTGTCCTTGTTGTAACATTGCGCAATCACCATCATGAATTCGTTGTTTACAGCGCTGACGGGGATTCCTCCGGCGAAGTGCAGGGCACTGCCTATTAACTTGTCCATCCATGGACTTCTTGTAACTTTTTGAGTCCTAACCCAGAACTCATCCATGTCAATGTGACCCAATTCAGAGTCTCTGACATCCATACTACACTCAGCCTGTGATTCGGGCATCCTGACCCTCTGATATTTGTATTTCATCTCTTCTTCTGTCAGCTTAGCTTTTCCTCTTGGTTTGGTGGGCTTCTTGCTTGACGTAGACATGTGTTCTTTCGAACTCAGTTGCTGATCTGCACGAAGAAGAAGTGAGACCCAATCCAAAAAGGTTGAATTAGTCATTTGATCTTCCATTGGAAAGCTAGCAGAAGAAAGAGTTAGAGATTTTAAGGCTCAGGGCGCAGGAAAAATGCAACTGGCAGGCCAAATAGATAAGGCGCACAGAAAAGGAATGTTGCAGAGGTTATACTGGCGCCAAAGGCGCATGGCGCATGGATGAAGCAGGTTGCATTTTATAGCAGGGTGCACAGGAAATGCGTGTTACATTGGGGTTCGGTGCGCCTTTTGGCGCATGGGAAGATTGTGTAACATTAACAAATGGTGCGCCAAAGGCTTTGGCGCGGCGCATGAAGGTTTTACACAACATTATGTTACTGCAATGGAGGGTGCGCCCGTGCCTTTCTAACTTTATACTCGTTCGAATAAGGCTTGTGTTGCATGAAAGCTGGGTGCGCCCTTTGGCGCATGGAAACATTATGCAACATGGATAAAGGGTGCGTCGAAGGCTTTTAAGGAGGCGCGGGATTTAGACTTGTAGCATGCAAAAAGGGCGTGCGCCATTGAGGGCGCATGAGTTCTAGGTGCAGCATGACAAGAGGGTGCGCCATTGGCGCGGGTTTTGGTCATGTAACATGGCGGGTAAGTGCGCCGAGGGGCGCAACTATTTTTGTTGCAACAAAACGCGCCAGTGCGCCACAGAACTACACTAACTACTCAAATATTTTTCATTCTTTCTTCCACTTCGAAGATAGCAAGGACAGAGGGTTTCATATAAAAAGTCTAGCAGACCAAGCCCTTTCAAAACAGCTCCCTTTCAGCAGATCTGGAAAGAGGGAGGAAGGAAGGAGGAAAGAAAAAGGAACAGGACAGCGCAGGGGAAACCAGCTCAAACATATCTCACTTAAAATAGGCCAGCAAACCAAAACATAGACCAAGAAACGCCCAGACCAAGAACACAAAAGCACAAAATGGAAAAGAGGGAGAACCTCTTACCTGAATATATATTAAAAATTGAAGAGCGGGTCCACAGGGCGATGACAACGACAGAGCAGAGCTGACAAATCCAGAGCAATCACGTGCTTTGACAAAAAGGAATGAAAATGACATTGGGCGCGCACTGATATTTATAGAAAAACTTGTCATCAATGCGCCAACCACTTTTGAAATGGCGCATGAAAACTACTGTCGACAGGGGAAAGTGTGCGCCCTTTGGCGCACGGAAGTATTCGACAACAGAAGAATGAGCGCGCATTTGGCGCACCGTATGCATTGTCGACAAAACTTGGTGTAACACATAGATTATATGCGCCCTTTGGCGCACCAAAAGACGTGTTAACATGGAAAACCATGCGCCAAAGGCTTTTAAGGGGGCGCACCAAAACTTGGTGTTACAAGGAAAATCCATGCTCCTAGCCAAAAAAGGCTCAAAAGAGACTAAGTTCGAAAACTAGATTTCCCGGGAAGGGACTTTACGACGTTTCGAACGCGGGGGATCCCTAACAAGGGATCGAAACAAAATTTTCCGTATGGTTATCGGTAAAATTGCCCTTGTCAATTTTACGGGATAACAGTATGGACATTATGAGTTCACGGTTTTACCTTTTGGATTAACAAATGCACCTGTAGCATTTATGAATTCAATGAATAATATCTTTCAAGAATACTTGGACAAATTTGTGCTCATATTCTTGGATGACATTCTCATATATTATAAAAGTATAGAGGAACACCATGAGCATTTGAAGATAGTTTTGGAAATATTAAGAAAGAGACGGTTATTTGGTAAGTTGTCTAAATGTTCTTTCTATGACACAGAAGTACACTATTCGGGACATGTAATAAGTAATAATGGAATTGTTGTAGATCCTTAAAAAATTGTAGCTATAACTAAGTGGCCTGCACCAAAAAATGTACATGAATTTAGAAGCTTCATGGGGCTTGCTGGCTACTATAGAAAATTTGTAAAATATTTCTCTAAGGTGGTTGCACCAATAACTTCCTTACAGAAGAAGGATAAAAAGTTTGTTTGGAATGAGAAATATGAAATTGCATTCAAAACTTTGAAGGAATAGTTAACTTCAGCACCTATTCTAGCAGTACCAAATCCTAATGGAGATTTTATGGAGGTAATTGATGCATCTGGTGAAGTTCTAGGAGGTATTTTGTTACAAAATGATCATGTCATAGCTTACGAAAGTAGAAAACTAAAGTTACATGAGTTGAATTATGCTCCACATGATTTAGAGCTTGTTGCCATTGTTCATGCACTGGAAATTTGGAGGCATTACCTGCTTGGTAAACCTTTTGAATTAAAAACTAATCATCTTGGGCTGAAGTATATCTTCACTTAGCCAAATCTTAATGCAAGAAATAAAGGTGGTTAGAATTTTTGTCCAAATATGATTTTGACATCAGTTATATCAAGGGTAAAGAACATAGAGTGGTTGACGCTCTAATTCATAAGAAGCACATTTCTACTCTTATAACATTTAGAACTCAATTTAAGGATGAAGTAAAAAAGTGTTATGGAATCTGATACTTACTTTCAGTAAGTAAAGAAAGTGCTTACTGTAGATCCTAATGATTGGAAGTATAAAGGTTTTCACTTTGACAATGAAGGAATCTTAAGATTTGAAAACAGGGTATATATACCTTCGCTAAATGATTTAAGAAAGAAATTGTTAGCAGAATTTCACAATTCACCTTCTTTTGGACACCTTGGTATTACAAAGATGCTTCTTGATATAAAACAACAATATTTGTGCAAGGGAATGAAAAAGGATGTTATAGATTTTGTGACACATTTACTTGAATGTTAACGTGTTAAAGCGGAACATATGCACCCAGATGGTTTATTGTATCCTCATAGCATACCGTAGTACAAATGACAAATGATAAGCATGGAATTTGTACAAGGGTTACCTATGTCTAGTAAGGTCCAGTGGGCCCAGTTTAATGAATAAAGTACAACCTGGGAAAACATGGATGATATGAAAACTAATGTTTCATATTTATTTGATCAAAATTGACTTTGGTGACTGTTAATTTTTTTTATTATTTTATCTTTATATATATCAATAAGTCTTCCAGTTATGAACGAACAACTATTGTTTTTAAATAAACAACTATGTAAATGCTGATTTTTGAAACTTTAAATTTAGATATTGTTACAAACTTATTTTACAAAAGTGAATAAATTGAGTATCCTGATTGCATTGTTTAAAATGAGATAATCATCGGGACGATGATTCTTTTTAGGAGGGAAGTATGTAATGCCTTGAACAAATGGTTATATTTCTCTTTGCATTACAAGTGTTGGCATGTGTTTTTCTTAAATTAGGTATGTTTCACTGATGGTTGAAAATCATGCTTGTTATGGATAAATCATCTTTGCTCTTAGATTCATTAGACTGAAATGATATGGCTTTCAGGAATTTATTTCCACTTCTTATTTGATAAGATGCAATCTAGTTTTAAGAGTTGAAAATTTATCTCTCGCATTGACTCATCCTTGGATCAATTCCAGTGATCCAAGGAAATTTTTAAATCTTCTTATCTAACTGAATGAAAAAATGACATTCATTGATTAAGAGACTTAACAAACTAAACTTGTGTTTGTTGCAAATTCTTTATTATCTTGAAAGCCCGTGCCTATATTTTGTTGTGTGTTGTACGCAACTCTTCTTGATTGACCTTTTACAGGGTGCTTAATGGTGTTAAGGGAAAGGGAAACGTGCTTTAGGATTCTTGAGAAAGAGAGATTATAATGTTTCCTATATCTATAAGGTCTATCCTAATAAGATTCGAGACTTAGGTAAATTTTTCCTAACTCTTCCTACGCCACTCTATGTGGGATGACAACCTAACCCAAGTTGTAATACTAAGTTAGCATGAGGGGAAATAACCTAAGGGATGCTAAGTTATTTATAACCTATTGCCTATACTATTTGGTTACACTAAGACCTAACCTAAGGTGACAATCTATTGTTTGAAGGTTATATCCTAAGGTTATATTTTTAAATTAACCTAAGATCTAACCTAAGAAAATTGTATCTATCCTAAACTAATGGGTAGGAAAGGGAACTATGGGTCGATTGGAAAGTGGGAGCTAGGCGTTGGTTCCTAAGCTATTAATGAGATGTGATTTGTTTATTTAAAAAGGAAGAGTACTACTAGACTTGGTAATTACATGGAAATTTGGAGGAACCTATGTGGAGGCATCACTAAGTTTGGAAATGCATTTGGAAGTTAAATTTAGTCTCGCCAACTTTGGATGGTGGTGGTAAGGAGAGATAGATGGGAATATTAAAATTAATGGCATTAATTCACCTTAGTTTTGGTGATAAAGTTGTCTTGGAAGGCATGCTAGCGGATTTGTTGGGTTTTTTTTGCTTTGCATGCTTCACATTTTTTTCTCTGCATGAAGCTATCTAGTTTTTTGAACCAGCAGTTTGATTAGCACTCAGTGGCAATTTTTGAATTCTCTAATCTATTTTTGGTTTGATTAATGTATAAGAGGTACTGTGGAAAAATACTATTGTTGTTTGATCTTGCTTGGAGAAGAAGGGGTGTTGGAAACTCGGCTGGAAGTCTTCTTCGAATCGGAAGAGGCACTATCAGGCATGATAGGCTCTACCCATTAAGATTTATTTCTTTTTTCTAAATGATTCATTAAAACAACTCTGGTCACTGGACATATATTTTTTCATGATGTATCTGGTTATTTACTTGCATATTTTCTTCAAATTTATGTGGGTTTTGGAATGTGAATACTTTGTTGTTAATGGTAGTTTTTGGGAACTTTCTCGGTACTAGTTATCGGTGGTATTCATGCAAAATTTGTATTGAGGGCTCTGTAACTTGTACTAGGAGCTCTGAAATTTGTAGTGGAAGCTCTGTAGTTTGTATTCAAAGCTTTGTTTCTTGCATTCGAGACTAATGTTGAAAGAACTAGCTTGTTGTTTGCTTGGTTCCAAATCTTTGTTTAGTCTTGTGTTTTTAGAAGTAGAACTCTGTAGTGTTCTAATATTGTACTCGAAGCTCAGAAATTAGTATTGAAGCTTCGAAATTTTTTAAGAGTTTGTATGGGGACTATGTGTTTATGTTGGACTGTGTTGGAACTTAGTGTAGATCTGTACTTTAGGTTGAACCTTCATATTCAACACTATACTTACATTTGGTTCTTATGGTGGACTTGTAGTCGAGTTGTGAGTTTTTCTCTATACAATTACTCTGAGAGCTAAGGTCTTATTATTTTTATGGAATTATGAACTCTAGAATCACATTGGATTTTTTTGTGTTTTCTTGAATTAGTAATAGAACCTTGTGGAAAATCAAAACTTATGTTTGAAGCTCGTATTCGTCTCTGAACAAGTATTCCGTTATCATGAAATTTAATTCTCTACCTATTTTGGGAGCTGGGTTTTGTTGGTTTATCTTGTTTTGGAAGCTTAATTTCCTTTATGGATTGTCTTCTCGATAGTAGCTTGAGAGTTTATTTCAGTTTGATGCTGAACTGAGAACCTCCTTATAATCTCCTTTGTGTCACTCCTTGGGTGTGAATGGTTTTATTGCTTATGTCATTTGGATTGTATAACCTCCCTTGAAATTGGCAAGGTGAGAGAAATCGAAGAAAAACCTCTCCCTCTCTGCCCTGAGTGAACCCATGTCGTGTGGGAAGCTTGGCTTTTTTATTATTAGGAATTAATGGACTGGAACTGTGATCTATTTTGGGATAGTCATAATGATTGTAGAGGTTTATAGAATGTATTATTTATTTCCTTTTTGTCTTGATGTTGAAAAAATCCTCACCTGTCTTAAGCTTTTAAATGAAAATCATGACGCTTGTGGTGATTCTATTCGGTCGAGTTGGAGGAAGTTGGGGACAGTACTTGTCTTGAACAGATTGTTTAGTTCCTTACTCTCTTTATATATTTCATCTTATTCGTGGGTTTTAATTGAATGTTAAATTTAAACCTATTTTTTTTATGTGTGTCGTTTGAAGGGAATACGATATCCATGTTTTGAATGCTTAGAAATTCAGTCCCTGGGACCATGAGTTTCATCGACCCTTATCTATCTTGCACTGTTGCGTATTTCTACTCCTTGTTGGGTTCTTTGAATGGATCTCTGGGTTTTTGACAGAGAAGTGAATAGGATCTCTTAGGGACAATATGTTGTTTAGAGACGGTACTGTGAATTTTGTTTACAAAATGAATTTGAACTTGAGGTGGGTGAATGGAAATAGGTCTTCATTTGTAAGTTTGTATTAGAAGTTAGTAATGTGCATTATTTGACTATGCATCTGTATTCTGAGTTCTCTTTTGGGAACTAGCTAAGGAATTCCTAAGTTTGTACTTAATAAAGGAGTTCATTTCATAGTATAAATGAAATGAAATATGGATTGGGTCCTTTTTAGTTTGAGATCCTTTTTATGTTAACTGTATAAGTTCATTGACCAAACTTCTCTTTTATTGATTCTCTTCTGAGATGGGAATTTTCTTGTGGATTGGTTAACAGATTTATTTCATTCGAGTATAGCTTGGATTTTTGGAAAGTTTGGTTTTAGACCTTTTGAATTATATACTACTAACATACTGAAGTTAGTAAAACTTTTAGTTAGGCTATTTTAATCTACTTGGATTGAATTAAGATTCTTATTTTGTTGTTGCCTCCTTATTTATGGACTCCTTATTTTTTCATCTTTGGACTGAGGCAGTGATATGTGTTCTAAACCTGATTCTTTGCTTCAGAGGAATTGTGTCTGAGAAATAGATATGTATTGATTCTCTTCTTTGTTTATATGGAAAGATGAAGCATACTAATATGAGTTATGTTGTAACTCACCTCTTTGCTGCTTGGAAAAGTTAAATGTGTTTTTCTATTCTTATGACTTTATGAAACAATGGAAGGAAAAGACTTGTTGACTATTTAAAAGTAATTGATAGGATCAACTAGGTCTTGTGATGTAATTTAGATGTTACTAATTATATTATGCTCTTTTCTTAAAAGTGAATTTAGACTCTCTTATTTGTTCTTCTTTCTGGATGTTATTACTTATGATTATTTGTATGATGCCTATTAATTGTTTCATAAAAGCAGAGTTGTTTAATGAAATAATTAGTGGAATGCACTTTACTTTAATGCTTAGTTCTTATCATGCTTATGTTCATTGAACTAACTCGTGCTAGCAATTTTGCATATGGACATCATAAGTGATAAAAGAAGACACAGAATTTTCATGTTGTATTGGACGTATTTAATTATGGATCTTATGTAAAGAGTTTCGAATTCATTATTGAGTTGAATTGAAAAAGAAAAGTTGTATTCTTTTTGGGATAGAGGTTGTTTGTTGTACAGTATGCCTGAAATTGCATAGTCTTATAATTGTATAGTTTCTATAAATGATGAATTGAAAGTTGGAGATTTACTTGTAATTAGTTGTGTAAATTATCTCTATTATTTATGAAGAAGATGGAAATCCTATCTTGATGATATTCTTCCATATCTGTTATATGCTTAATTTGGATAAACTTGATCAAGGTGGATAAAGGGAATTAGCTTCAATTTCCCTTATTTAGATGCAACTTGTTCAGTTGCATAAGATAACAAATCTTTATCTAAACAATTCTAACATAGTAATGGAATGTGTAATGAATATGCAGTAAAACTATAGAAATTGTGAAAGATAAGAAGGGAATGACAAACCCTAACACTTAATCATGTAGAGGAAGATTCTTCCTCACTCAAATAAATGTAATCTAAAGAACAATGATATGATTGTTAATCGTTAGACTTCATTTCCTATAAATTCTACTACTAGTTGAACCTATTTGGTTGCTACACCTTCTCTTGAATGGTTATGTTACATTATAATGGAACTTATGATGTTGTTATCCAACTCCTTTGGATATTTGTTTGTTAAGCCAAGTAAAACGAACCTAAAAAGCAATCATAAGTTAAAGAAAGTTATTTAATGACTAAATGAATCAAATTTAGAAAATAACTTATGGAGTGTTGGATTAGCGTTTAGCAGGGTTGTTGTAATCTATTTAATAATCCAAATTAATAATGTCTTTATAACCTCCTTGGGGGTATGTACATCATGATGAGGCAGTTTCTGTAGGATGTTGGCACACGCCAACTACAGAATTGTACCTTCAAGAAGACAAGGGTCTTCTCAAGTATACAACGTTACAGTTGACATGTGGCAACACCTCTTCTGTATTGATCATCTAGAGCTACACACAAATAAGGACTTGAACTTAGTTTCTCTCTAGGTGAAGTTAGTAGCATGTTTAGGATAGGTAGTAGCTTTCAATGGCTCAGGGTATCTTGGCACATCCGGTTGACTTAGGTCAACCGAGTATGCCCATATACCCTATGGCATTGTGAATGCCTTCCTATAATAAATTATGTTTCTAACTTGGGCTAGGGTTAAACCTTTGGCAAGTGGACTGACGGTAGTCAGTCAAGACCAATCTAGATAACAGAAGAGTGAGGTGAAGGACGTATTCTGGAATGACGACGTATGTCATCTAGGAATAGTAACATGAACAATATGTTGAAAATCTTTGGCCAAAGTATCAGCAAGTTGCTTGGTTGCATTGTCCTACGTCACCTAGTTTAAAGTAACGTGATGTCAGATGAATATTGGTAACAAATATTTAGATAGGTTCTTTAAACAGATCACTTAGTATCTGGAATAGGGTAGGAGAACCAAGTATATGTAGTATACATAAATTATTCTATACTTCAAGTTAACATGAGAGATCGATTGATAACCGAGTCATGGAATGAGAGATCGGTATCATACCGAGCCATTATAGCTACATATGGTTATCTGTTATGAGATTGATTCTTATGGAATGTGTGTTCTAAATGATGTTTTATTTAGAACAGAGAACATTATGTAAAAAAAACTCCCTTGTTTCTAAAGTCTTAAAATGGGAATGTTACAACGCCTTTAGAAGATTTACTTAGAAACAAGAGTGCTTTGGCTTGTTGAGAGGTGTAATAGAGGGCATTATACACTTTAAAGGATAGGTTTATCAATGAGCCCATACTATAATTACCCTCTTGGGAGAATCCCTTCTATGTTCATGTTGTTGCCTCAGAAACCACCATTGGAGTAGTACTTGCATAGCCTAGTGAAGGGATTGTCGATCATCCTTTATGCTTTACAAGCAGGGAGTTGACATTAGCTGATCAGAATTATACTACAACTAAGCACGAGGAATTTTCAATGATCTACGCACTTCCCAAGTTTAGACAGTATTTGCTGGCAACCCATTTTATATTTTACACTGACCATACGGCATTGTAATACTTAGTGAAAAATCCCGTTATACAAGGGTGCATATGTCAATTGGTACTATTGTTCCAAGAATTTGAGTTCACGGTGGTTGTCAAACCAAGAAAAAATAATTCCAGGCATGATCATTTGTCTAGAATTGATTCATGGGAGGATGCGCAAAGCATTGAGGATACCATGTCAGATGCACAACTATTTAGGTTATGGCACGCACCCTTAGACATAGAAGATATTATCGTATTTCTCAAGAAAGCTGTAGCATTGGAAGGAACAAAGGCATTAGATAAAAAGAAGTTAGCTATATGCTCCACACCCTACATGTTCATTAGTGGGGATTTATACAAATTAGGGTGTGATGAGATTATGTTCTGGTGTGTGCTATAACATGAGTGCTTAGACATAATAGAAGAGGCTCATAGAGGTAGTGTAGGTGGACACTATGCAGGTGACACCACTGCATGTAAGATATTGATGGCTGGATTATTGTGGGAGACCCTATATCAAGACTACAAGGAATATTGCAAGGAATGTGACCATTATCATTGCATATGTAAAATAGGGTGAAGAGATGAAATGCACCTCCACCCTATTCCCAACATCGAGCCCTTCGAAAAGTGGGCTATAGAATTTGTAGGCCCTATTGCACCAGCCGCGTGTAGGATGGGTCAAGCTATATAATCACTTGTATAGATTACTTAATAAGGTGGGTAGAAGCAACACCTACTAAAGATTGTACAGTAGCTATTGCATCAAGGTTCATATGGGAAAACATTATTACAAGGTATGGACGCCCTTTGAGTTTGACTAGTGGCATGGGTATACATTTCTTAAATGAGACAGTAAGGATTCTATTAGTGAAATTCATGGTAGCTCATCATAAGACTACCCCTTACCATCCACAAGCAAATGGAACCTCAAAGGAATTTAAGAAGATACTAAGTCATACCCTCACCAAAATTTGTGATGTTGGTAGGTAGGATTGGGATGACAAAGTATCAACAGTTCTATGGACATATCTGAAAAGCTAAAAGAGTTTAAATGAGGCCACACTGTTCCAATTGGTGTTTGGCATGGAGGCTGTCCTACCAGTTGAATTCATGTTACCATCGCTATGTATAATGCACGCAGGAGGTGTGGTCGATGAACAAGCGCTAGAAGAAAGAATTGATAAGTTAATGAAATTGGATGAAAGATGATTACTCACCAGGTGGAGCTAGAGGACTAAAAAAGAAAAACAAAAGGCATGGCATGATCGTCACATTAAGAAAAAAAGTTTGAGGTTGGGTAAATGGTGCTACTATATGATTCCAAGTTTCTGCGCCATCTTAGGAAGCTAAAAGTCCATTGGTTGGGTCCCTACATCATCTCATACATCCTTGATTCAGGTGCATTCCAGTTACAAGTGCTAGATGGGGCGAGATCGCTAGGACACTTTAATGGGAGTAGGCTGAAGCCCTACTATAAATAAGTCTTCTTGGTGTTTGTAATAAGGTAGTATTACTAGATAATATAGAATTTCCTTTAGTGATTTTATTTTATTGTGTTTCCCTTTCTCATTGTTGTTTTGTTTTGTGCCTTGGGCACTGGTAACCTATTTAATTTTTGAAGGTCATGATTTCACAGAGGACCGCGCATCATTTTAGTGTGGGGTGGAGTAATGTGAAGGAAAGTGTAAAATGTGAAGTGCTATGAAGGATTGCGTTGGAAAGCCTAGTTGAATGGCCCTATGGAAGAAAGTGCAAAGGAGAAAAGGTGAACGAGGATGGTTGGTATCAGGATAAGGCTACATTTTGGTTCCAGGTACAAGGGAGAAAGAAGAGAAAAAACAACATGAGGTAGGTGAGAGAAAAAATCTTGAGGATGGAAGAAGTACCTTCAGCACTGGTAACACACACATAAGAGCCTTCTGTCAGATAGATTGTTTACGCGTTAGAAGGTTGTAGGATTATCTGCGCAAAGACGAGCACATGAGTAAGGGTGCTAGAAATCTGCAATAAGTATTGAAGTATGGTGGTAGGTGAAGCAACATTTAATGCTAAAAAGTGGGAAAAACTATAAATAGAAGGTCGAGCACTTCATTATCAACATTTGTGAATACAAAGAAAGAAGAGCTCTTGTGAACTAGGGTTTCTAGAGTTGATCTGTGTGAAGAAAAATTTGATAAATTTAACCATGAGTGACTATATTTTATCTATAAACTAGAAGGAAATAATTTCATGGGTGTAGAGAAAAAGAGTTGTGGAGAAGCATCATCTTGTGAAAGAGGATATTCCAGTTAGGGTTTGGCAGCTAGGGCACAGGATGAAAAGGGTTTCTTCACAAGTTTGAGATCTGGGACTAGAGGAGGTAGAAAAGCAGAGCAAGTAAGAGAATTTGAAGTGTTAGGACAACCTAAACCATGGCACCTAAGAAATCAATTATATCACCTAAGAAGCCCAAAGGAAAGGGAAAGGTAAAAGGCAAGGGAAAATAACTAGAAATCCCCGCAAGTACAAATGAAGAATAGTACGCTAAAATGAAGTACCCAGATGAGGTTTTTCTCGGGATGGAATGAGAGTCCCATTTAAGGAAAATGGTTGTAAGTGATTACAACCATTGCACAAACATGATAGAAAATGAAATGGCATTAGAGTTAGTGTGCCCAAAAAAAAAGGACACCAGAGGGTTTGCCTATTTATGGAAACGAGGTAAAAGTGAAGTTAGAGAAGGTGGAATTATTGCAACTCTATGAGTTGCCTTATTTTGGAAAACTTGAGTGCCTCTATCAATGGTTGATGTCACGTGTACATGAGGACCACTTTTACTTTACAGGGCACAACATACTCATAACTCCTCAGCTGATTTAAAAATTCACAGGCCTCATCTATGAATGAGAAAGTATATATGATGACTTGAGTGACAAGAAAGCCATCAAAGAAATAGTGACCACATACGCTTATAAAAAGGGGTCATGGTAATTTGATATCATAGACATCATAGACCCAGTGATGAAAATGGATATGCACCTGGTGACCCAGTTAAATGACCAAGAGAGTTGGATGCAAGTGCACAAGTCTTGGTTAAATGTTTGCAGAAGGATATAAGAAGGTTCCATCTATAACTTGTCCACGTACATCACGGATGAGATTATCAACAACACACATGAAGGTGACAAGATACTCTTTAGAAATTTCCTCTTGACCATCATGTTTTCAAAGATCAAAGTGCCTGATGGGTTGGACAAGGCTATTTTGGAGTACCCAGTGGAGGACCCATCACCCGCAAAGAGATTTGCAGAGTACACTTGCGACAACATGATAGAATTTCTCAAGGTGTGTCTTGAGAAATGGGATAAGTGCTTAAGGGATGTGTTCGGGGTAGAGTGGAGGATCCTAGATAAATTTCTTGCACTTACAGAGGGAAAAGCTGAATTTGTAGTGTACCAACACTTATACATTGGCAGATTCAAAATGGTGGATGAAACCATGAGCCCATGGTGTAAACTCCCATTTTCTTTCACATCCTTATATTTACAAGCAGGGGTAAACCGATTTATGGAGGCAAAAATACTAAGGTTTGACCTTAGTGAGGTGGATCAAGACCACAGGGAGCTGCGCAGACAACTCATTTACCCCAAGAAGTGCACCTATGTGGAGAGGTATGTCTCCCACGAGGTCCAGATGATAAAACCTTTGAGTTTTCTAATTGTAAGAAGGATTGTGACATGTGTATATTTGTGAATAAGGCCAAATTTTGAGAAGGGAACGTACCTAGAATGTGATATCTCCATCCCAGAAGACCCCATGGGAAGAAGGAAGCCCACACCAATAAAGAAAGGAAAAGAAAAGGTGTAAGGGAAAGAGGCACCAAGTTTCCAGATTACGCCAATAGTGGGCGCACTGGCAAAAAGTGCTAGGACAAGCATTTACACTCACAGGAAGAAGTCTCTAGTTAGAAAAAAGGTGCAAAAACAAGAAAAGCCTATCACAAATGAGAATTCACCAGAGGAGGAAGAAGAAAGATCCGAATCCCCTATACTAAAATCCACAGTTACGAAGAAACAAAAGGTGGGAGGAGATTGATTCGGAGGACATGGAGAGCTTGGAGGCCTAAAGAGGAGAAAGGGATGATGATGAAGAAGATGAACCTAAAGGAGATTAGGAACCACCAGTGTTTGATGTGCATGATTTAGAGGAAGAGGGCGGAGAAGAGGAAACTGAGTTTCTCTCCATATAGTGGAAGGGTAGCTAGGAGGAGGAAGATGCCCAAGATAAGGGAGGAAGTGAATAAGTGAGTATGAAAAATCAGACTCCAAGCCCCACGCAGGAGCAGGTAAACGAGGCAGCAAAAAAAGAAGTGGCGAAAATCATTAAAGTCTTGGTAGAACAAGAGTTGTATCGTAGCACTAAAATAGTTATGAGTGAGGATAAAGAAGAAAGTGTCAGAAAATATCATGGTGTTATAAGAGGCCCTAGTCTAACGGTAACTGTTCCTAAGGGAACACAAATAGGAGGAAGGCACACAGAGATCTAGAGACCAAGGATGGGTTACGTTGATGATCCAAACAAGGTGTTGCAAGTGCATTTCCAAGGCACTGTTCTAACAGATTAGCTCCTAGACATGACATCATTTGATGTGGAAGGTGCATACCCATGGACACGGAAAATGATTTCATGGGAATTTGATTCCCACATCAACAATCCAGAGTTTGAAGTAAGAAAAGGAGCAATAATGAATGTGCTACAGTCAAAAGGAGATAACCCCTTGGTAAGCGCTCAAAATATTTCAGATGAACAAGTCTGCAATGCGTTGAACAAGGTCTCAATTGAACTAGAATCTAGGTTATTCGGGAGGAACGACATGGTAAAATTACTAGAGGCAGAGATGGAGAAGAAGGAAGAAGATCTCGAAGAAAGTACCAAGGACTTAAAGTGGGAGGAACTAATCAGTGCATAGCTAAATCATGAAATAAGGGAAGAGAAGGCAAGGGTGCACGAGGTATATAAGAAGGTTGAATCCATCACTGATGCCATTGTTTTAAAGCATCCGGACCCAACACCACCCATAAAAAATATGGATCTTCCCTGGATTTCCTAGAATACTTAACATGTATCCTCACCGTGGAGAGGTAGCCACTGGCCTTAGAGTTCGTGGAAGAAGTATTAGAATGCTTGGAAAGGGAAGACAAATTGAAGGTTTTAGCAATCATTGACAAGTACAAAAATTTCCTTGCTGATGTAAAAATTGCTACAAAAGATGTTGATGTCACGTATGACAACTATACAGACATGGATAGAGTGGCAAACATTCTTTTCTGCCACTCATGAGGTAGATCTCAAATAATTCCAAGAGAAGAAAAAATGGAAAAAAGTGGAGCATGATAGGATCTTAGTCGAGGTTGAGAAGAATTCCAAAGCCATTGAAGTCCTACGAGATTTAGTTAGGAACCAACTGAAATGGTTATGCCCACAAATCACAAGGGGTGTGTATGCGCTTGGGGATGTGGGAAAGAAACTGGAAGGGGTGGTTGAGGCAATGAATACTCAACAAGATGGACTAGATTTTGATGAGGTAAGCACCCTAGTCGATGACCTCTACCAAAGAGCACAAAATGAAGTTTATGCCTATAATAAGTTGGAGGCTAAATTGAAGAAAGATTCCTCTCTTGTTACAATAGTAACAACACTTCCCCATTCTTTCATATTTCCCAATTATTATTTCCCTTATTCTTTTCCAAATCATTATTTCTTATAGAATCTATTGTAATTATTTATTCATTGAAGACATGTTCCCATGAGTGGAGAACAGGCGTAGTGTGGGGTGATGTTTGGACCCTGATTTTTTAGCTAAGAACAATAAGGTGAGTGGGCGCACAAGGCCTTGTTAAAGAAGGGTGCACAAGGAGAAAGCACACATGACAGGGTTTTAAGAGGGTTTAATAAAACAAGTAGTGTGTGTGCGCAAGGTAAAGCAGGATTTCAGGACTTAGCCATATTTGGCATATCAGGTAGGACACGTGAAAAGCATGACCCGACTATGCATATGGTGTGGATAAGGTGTCAACTTGGTGACAGGTTGTCCTATAAAGGAATATGCCCTGTGATGGAAGCTTCTAAAATACCATCATGGCAAGGAGTGGAGAGCTCAAGCTTGGAGGAGCATGCTCCCATGGAGGACCACATTTTGACACTTGGAAATGGATTTGAAGCCTCAAAAATGTGGGTTGGCAGTTCAAGAGGCCTATAAATACAAGCTCCTGCAGAGGAATTGATATATATAGATCAATAGAGAGTAGAGATTTGTAGAAATGATGCGAGGAACTCTATTGGGTTGGGTAGATGACCTACAGGGTAAGGATGTATCGAAGGGTTTGGGTATGAAATTTTCCTTTCATTTTTAGGACTCTAATCCAGTTATGATGTATGACTTTAGTTTTCCATACTGTGATATTCTGTAATGGATCTAATGCATGTGATGAGGTTGTTGGATATGATGGAATATAAATATAATAGACTCTGGTTTCTACATATATCTCTGTAGTTCTATTTCATATGTGTTATAAGAATGAAAAAAACTCCTATACATTTCCTTTTCAGTTCAGTTCTACAAATTGTTAAGTATCTTTTTTCCTAGAATGACTGTATTGATCTAGAAGTCATTCTGAGCTCTATGATGAATGAATGTCTCATGTCCACTCACTCTTTTTAAGTTCTGATCATAGATGATGATTTTCCACTTAACTCACATAAAAGAGAGACTCAGCACTTGCACGTACCTCATGAGCACCCAATTCCCACTAGGTGATAAGCTGACGTGCATGTGCTTCCCTTATTCTTGGTGGGTTTAAAAATGACTACAATACACCTTCTATTATCGTCATTCAATGTCAAGACGATGAGTCTATTCTCACCTACCTTGGTGCGGAAGATTTTTATATTCACTATTTTTTACCTTCTGAGACACAAACCATGTTAAATTAATCAACCATCAAAATCAATATTCACACTTAGGATGACCCGCACATTCCAAAAATAGGCCAATCTTTAGATGCTACTGAATAGGAATATTTTACTTCTTTCGTCTAGGATCATAGCAACACTTTTGCTTGATCCTACGCTGATATGCCTGGTATTGACAAAAACATTGTGGTCCATAATATCATAGCTATTCCTGAAGCTAAACCCTTGAAACAAAAACTATGGAAAATGCATCCATGTATTTCCCTTATTATCAAAGAAATCCAACACCTCCTTTTATTTTCCTTCATTCTAGCCATTTACTATCCCTAATGGATCTCTAACATTGTTCCTATCACAAAAGCGATAGTGGGACTCTGCATTTACATGGATTTCCATGACCTTAACTTATCTTTCACCAAAGATGCCTTTGCTTTACCTAGTATTGAACAACTAGTTGATCTCACTACCATCCATGAGATGCTATCACTCATGGAAGGTTTCTCAGGTTATAACAAAATATTACTTGTCCCAAAATATCAACACAAAACCACCTTCATCACTCCTTGCGGGACCTTATAATATTGTGTCATGCCCTTTGGCCTTAAAAACACTGGTGCTACATATCAGTGGGATATGAATTATATCTTTCATGATATTATGCATCGCATATTGGTAGATTACGTTGACAATGTTCTTGCCAAATCAAAACATCGGGCCGAACACCTCACATTCTTGAAGCTTATCTTCAACCATCTCATTAAGTATTGTGTTCACCTTCAACCTAAGAAGTTTTTCTTCGTTGTTCTCTCCAGAAATATCCTTGTTTTTATTGTTTCTTTGCGTGGCATTGAAGTTTATCCCACTAAAATTAAGACTATTCTCAAAATTCCTCCACCCACTAGCCTTCGCCAACTTTGTATTTTGCAAGGAAAGTTGCAATCTATTCGTCACGTTATTTCATAGCTTTCTAACCTCTAACATCCATTTCATCATCTCCTCAAAAAGGATGTCTTCTTCAAATGGGATGATGAATGCCACAAAGCTATTTACACCTTAAAAAAATACCTCCTCCAACAACCTATGCTCATTCCCCCTAAGGATGACTAACCATTTTACCTTTATATTTCTATTACTAATCATTACCTAGGTGCCATGCTTGCTCATCATGATGATAAACATGGATAGAAAGCAATTTATTATATAAGTTATACACTTTTGGACTACGAAACTAGATATACTCACACTGAAAAAATATGCTTAGCCTTAGTTTTTGTCGCCACTAAAATTTTCCATCACCTACTCAACAAAAAAACCTTTGTTTTCACCAATACTGGCCCCTTACATTACATGTACATTAATCCCTACCAACATCAATGTGTTTTACATTGGATCATGATTCTTGTAGACCTAGATCTTGAATTCATCCATAAAAAATATGTCAAAGGACAAACCATCTCTGACTAAATTGCAGATGCACCTCTCTCCGAAAATCAATCCTCTAACTTCAATTTCCTGGATGAATTCATCGATACCCTCTCTTTAGACGATACCATTTACTAGATGACCTTATTCTTCAATGGTTCCAAATGTTAGCATGGGGGTGGTGTCCAAGTTATCCTCATTCCTCTTGATGGTGAGCCTATGCCATTATCTTTCAAACTATATTTTGATTGTACTAACAATATCGCCGAATATGAAGCACTCATATTAGGTGTTCAAGCCACCATCACCTTAGATGTTAAATCAATTAATATCTTTGGTGATTCCCAACTGGTTGTAAACCAAGTTAATTGTATATACAAATTTCGTATCGATATACTTCAAAAGTATAAGAATCATGTTAACATACTTTTTATTACCTTTGACCGTTATGAACTTCAAACCACCCCATGTTCCACTAATAAATTCAAAAATACTATGGCTTGTCTGGCTTTTCAAATCCCTTCTTAACCCTCCAAATTGAAAATATTTGTCACCATACAAAGGTTGGAATCACCTTCTTATCTATTTAGATACATCAAACTTTTCAGAACCATTTAAACTTACCCACATGACCTTTGGTATAGGTAGTTTGTTGACTACCTTTCTCTTTCTATTTTGCCTCAAGATCTTACTCATAATAGACAACGAGCCTTCCTTAAAAGTGTCTCTCGCTATGTTATCATGGGTGGTTTTCTATATAAATAAGTCTTTGATGGTATCCTCTGATGATGCCTTTAATTTTTTGAAATCCCATACACCATCAAGGAAGTTCATGATGAAATTTGTGGGGGTCAGTTCAATGGTTTAGCTATCACTAAACACATTCTTCACCATGGATATTACTGGCCAACCCTAAACTATGATTTTTGTGACTATGTCAAGTGTTATGTGAAGTTTCAACAACATGCTAATCTTCACCATACCCCTCTAGTCACGCCTTATAGGTTTGACTATACCTTTGGCCTTTCTCTCAACGGGGTTTGGATCTTATCAGTGAGATCAATCCTCATTCTTCCTAATGTCATCAATGGATTATTACCACTACCAAATAATACACTAAATGGGTGGAAACCATGCCTCTCATTTCTAAAAAAGTTGATCAAAGATGTGAATTCATAAACCATCACATCATTTGTCACTTTGGTGTCCCTCACCACCTCATCACTGATAATGGAAAATAATTCAAAAATAAAACCCTACGGAAAATCTATGATGCCTTCAACATTCAAATCAATTTTTCTTCACCTTATTATCCCTAAACAAATGGCCAAGAGGAATCAACCAAAAAAACCTTAAACAAAATTCTTATGAAAGTGGTTGATGATACTGGAAAGGATTCGCACACGCACATTTGTTTTACCTTATGGGCTTATCATACTAGTACTAATACCTCAACTTTTGCCACGTATTTCTCATTGGTCTATGGTACAGAGGTTTTCCTTCCTCTCAAAGTCCAAATTCCATCTCTTTGTATCTCACTTAAAGACATGATTAGCGATAATGATTTTCACTAGGATTGTTTGGCACAACTCGAGTTATTAGACGAACGTCTTCTTAATGATCTCGATCACCTCCAAATCTATCGAAAATGTATCAAATGTGCCTATGATAAACCTGTCCAAGAACAAACCTTCTAGGTTAGTGACCTCGTCTTGAAGGAAAATCAACATGTAAAAAAAGAGGAGAAAAGTAAACATGGAAAATTTTATCCTAATTAGCTTGGACCCTATATCATTACTCATACATAGGGATCAAGTGCTTATCGTTTGTCTTAAATCGAAGGTAAACCCAAACTTGATCCCCTCAATGTCTTGGATCTTCAACCATTATATTGTAAATCAAGTCCTATATCACCTTTTTTCTATTAAAATGCTTGTCCCTTGAGCACCATTCACCTTCCATTTACCTATTTTAAGGATAAACGACTAAACTATAATCATGTGATTACCTGTCAAATTTCAGCATTATCTTAAATATGAGCATCATGGATCTACTCATGGCATGATTCTCATGGATTTTTTTTTTTCATTTTCAAGATGAAATCCCATGGTCATTTTTTTACTTAAAACCTCTCTTTCATAAGCTAACCCTTGTGTGTTATGGTTTTGTCTTCATAAAATAATCCTATCCTTCTCTATAGTCTTGTCCATTACCTAAATGTCCAAAAAAATAATTCAAAAAGAAATATATGGGACTTTCAAATTAAAAAATCCTTGAGTCAAACTTTTGGCAAAAAGATGACTCCCTCAAAAAGTACATCTCATCTTTCTATCTTACTGCTATAAAAAGACTACTCCCTTGAAGGACAGTTATACAAAGGTATCCATAGTGTACATAGTCTATCAATAAAAGAAGACTATTATTACAAAAATAAAATAGAAATATTATAAATCTTCCTAAATCAATCAGCTTCATGAAGATCTCAAGGAGAAATTTTTTTCATCCCACATCGACCAGTCTATAAAGAAAAAGATGACTTTTTCATCATGGACTTTCCTATTATGATCTTGGGTCTCTTGCTAAAGAGGCATGCTATCTCACACTAGGTAACACTAAAACCAAATTTGTTCACCTCACCACCAGGACTTTCTAACCTTCTACCTAATCAAGGGATGTGCCATAAATGTGACATTTCATGATCATGTGACCTTCTTCACCCTTAGAAATTTCAATCGTGAAACACATTTAGGGCCTTAAGTTCATAAGCCCATCTTTTGTATGATAGAATCATCATGGTTCTTACAAATTAGGAAATTTTTTATCTCCTCTTACCATTCACCTCTTTTATTACTTATTGATCCTCCTTCATATGACAAAAACTTCGAAACCTACATTGAAGAATTCCTCTTTCACCAAAATCACCCATTCACCATGCCTAAATGACCTAAACTCAACCTTGCCTAAATTACCTAAACTCAAACATGCCTAAATAACCTAGACTCAATCATGCCTAAAACTAACCAACCCATTTCTCTACCTCATCATATTCTTCCCTATCTTATGGGAGAACTACATTGACCTAAGGGCCCTTTCCTTGGGGGCTATGTAGGAAGAAATCCAAGGGCATGAGGGCCTTGGAGGTTAGCTCAGCCACTCTTTCCCCTAACCGATTTTCCCCCTTTTCACATTCTACCTTAGTGAGTTTCCCATTTTACACAAAAAATGAAAAATTAAAACAATCATAAAAAATACCTACCATTTTTCTCACATCATATATCAAACATTTCACATTTCTCTAAAAGTAAATATTTGGAAATTTACACCACAACATACATATACATCATCATTTATTTATTTATTTGTTTTCCATACTACCAATAACTTGGAAATTAAATCAAAACAAAAAAAATGACCAAATCATGCATAACTTACCTAAACTCAACAATACCTAAATCACCTAGACTCCACCATGCCTAAATCACCTAGACTCCACCATGCCTAAATCACATAGACTCCACCATGCATATACCTAACTCCATCATGCCTTAGTAACCTAAACTCAACCATGCCTACATGACCTCGACTCAATCATGCTTAATTCACCTAGTTTCCATCAATAAACAATAACAATGGAAATTAAAGCCAAAAACATTCTCCATCCAATAAACATCATCAACTATATAAATGGGAGAGCCTGTGTATCAATACATATATACACAGATATACAATAAATATCAGTATCTCAAAAAATATCATGTAAACTCTTAGGTCTTCGACACACAGGCTAATATATATATCAAAAATCAAAATATCACATCTAGATATCAATCATCACCCCACCTGATACCCTCCTGTCCAGTCTCACCTATCTCCTGCTCCTGGCCCTCTACCAGGCCTAGTCTCTGAGCACTTCTAACCTCACCATGGCCTTGTCTCTGGGGTTGACAACCCCCTATACTACCAAAACTTTGAGTCCTTGATCTCATTTGCTCACTAGCTACCTGCTAGGCTTGTACTCAAAATATGAGAGCACATCAATCCTTGTAGTAGCTAGATGATCCTGATAGTATCGAGCCTCATCCAGGGCATCCATAAAATTCATTATTGACATAGTATACAGTGGTGCCATGGGTTTCAATGCACCCTATGAACTTTACCCTACTAATAATGGCCTTGGCCCCTGTCCTGAGGCCTGCCCTCTTTCCTATGCCTTGGGACTTTGGCCTAACATAGGTTCCTATAATATGGGACCCTATCCCTTGGCCTATGGGGGTACATGTACCTATGCTATAAATTGAGCCTGTAAGGCCACAAATTGTACCTATTCCATGGCCAACTAGCCCAGTAAACCAACCACATGTGCTTATAATGTGGATACATATGCTCCATCCCCATCCTCACCATGTGCAAGCACCTGTCCCTATGTTACTTGAGCCTGTAGGGTCGTCACCTAAGCCTATAAAGTGGCTACCTATGCCTCTGACCCTATGAGCTATCCCTATAACCTTGTAATCTATGCCTGAAGGGCAGCCACCTAACCTTGTAATGTATCCCTCTACACTATAACAGTAGATAAATATGGCTAACCTCATAGTTGTGCCACCCACCACTGCATGTATCCATCAGTGACATCCACGCCACTAATCCATCTATCTACCACCTGATCCTCTTGCCCAGTCAGAACACTCAAATGTGGTGGATACACGGGTCTCTCCACATCATCTCTATGGTACTGTGGGAAAGGTGAGGGCACATCCTATGATAATCCAAACTATCGTCTGACCCTATCCACAGGTATAATCTCATACTCCCTGACACATCACCCCTGTATTCATCTTAGTAGTTAAATCTCTTCTAACTCCTCAGCCATGCCTCTATAGGATTGATAGTCCACATATGGTCTCCAAATAATATCAACTTCTGAAAGACCCTCCAATCTCTTCCTATACTATGACACATCATAGGTGTCCCTCACCACCCTCAACTATCTAACGACTAGTACACATCTTTTGAAACCAAATTTGAGAAATTCACCCCCGAACCAATCATGTCATGGAAACCCAACTAGGTGCACACACATGATGTGCTCATATGCCCAACAGTGTAATAAATAAGTATAACACATACCAAATCTCCTCGATCTCCCATAGGCCCATAGCTCCCTATACAACTGAAATAGGAAATATGGTGCCCAAGAAAAGTGTATCCACTCCTCAATCATATCTTGTATCACCCCCATTAGTTCTCACAGAAATCTACCACCCTCATAATCAAGAAATGCAAAACATCCCACTACTGCCATCATCAACACCAATAGCCTAGTCTCTAGTGGATAGGCTGTATGCATATCTCCATAAGTGAGACTCACATTGTGATACCTCAGCTCACCCATCACCTCACCAAATATAGCCACTATCAGCTCCACCGATGCCTCTGACGAAATGGAATATATTGGCTCACCCACAATAAGAAGCCGTAGGATCCTATAAACATCCTCCAAAGTGATGGTCATCTCACCCATCTGTAAGGTATTGGTCATAGAATCCCATCTATCAATGAGAGCGACCATCAAATTATGATCCCAGGATATACACTTATATCATCAAATCACACTAAGTCCAACCTTGGTCATATGCTCCCACTCCTCTGTGGTCACACTAGGCCACATTTGTACCATTAGGGGTGGTACTTTGTCCCACATCCTCAGCTGATATCTCACCTGCATCATCTAACACAAACTTGTCAATACTTAACCACCTCAAATCACCTATTACCCACCACCCAATTCCTAACCACATCAATAATTCCTACCCCCTTTACCTAATTATCCTATAAACCTATTTTCCCTTATCATCATTTACCCATTAGCTCAGTTCATTTCACTGAATTACCTATCCCACATTGCCATAAGCACATTTTACCCTCTACCCTCTACATAAATATTCACCTACCCCTTCCTCACCTATTCTAATTTCCTACCTAGCCCCTGTTTCATCTATTTTATCTTAATCGTGACTAACATCAATTGTTTTGAGCATCATCGGTCTCTTTGACCGTCATCGGTCCTATTTGACTGGTGTCGGTCACTTAGAGCTTTACCGATGCTAGCCAAAGTTGACCGACATCATCCAAACCCTAACCTTCATCATTCTTTGTCGTGGCATCATAACCAAAAACCCATCCCCCATTCTAAAAAAATCACAAAAAATGACCTACAAACCTACTCTAACACACCCAAATCTATCCTAGCTTCATTCCCAACCCTATTTAACCTACATTTGACCTTCCCACTCCTCATTTCCTTCATTTCTACACATAATTTTAAAATTCAAATCCCACCCAAATTTTTAACCAAAAACAATTTCAACAATACTATTTTTAACTAAATGAGGGATTCGTATCATATCGTAACTCTAATTGGCACCGTCTCCATAGTGGCATGTATGGATGCTACGGAGGTGGTCCATCTGATCCCTCTCCTTCCTCTGCCATGCCAAAATAACTCCTCACCTCCAAACAAATCAAATAGATCTCGTGGACCTGCTAATCGAATGCCAATCACCTAATACATGGCTCACCAACTCAACTCATTGTCTTGTACTATCATTTTCCACTCCTCAACTTCTCTTCTGTCATTTTATAAAAGTGGAAAAGTCAAAATGAATCTATAAAACAAGGATTTTTCTTTTTTATCCCTAAATCAACATGACTTACATTGGTCATATGGTGTCCTAGCCAACCAATGTCAGTTACACCATAACCGACATCGGTCACTTGACCTACCCATTTGACCCACCCCATGCCTATTTTTCCTAAAACCATTATTGATCCAACAACTTTTAACCTTACCAATACCTATTACACCCTACCCATAAGCCCACACTACCTGTTCATTTCCTTAATTACATTTAGGGACATGTTATTTACCTATACCTTGGCCTTACTTGTTCTTAAACATACATACTTGATATACCTTACAATGTTGTTACCCGTGTTGTTTAGCCTGATGACCTTACCTTGCCTAATGATGTGATGTTTATCCTGACCAAACCTTTAGTGCCATGGAACAAAACCTATTACCTGTTCCTACACCTAATGTCATTGTGCTTCATGACCATATAATATACCTTGGATACCTGAATCACTTCAACCTTATTTGGATAAACCTATCACCCTTTTGACAACGTAGAGTTTACAAGCTTTTTTACCTTGTATCGTATCGCAATGTATACTTGTGTGGGAATTTTATTTCCATTTCCCATTACCTAATATGACCATTACCCATTACCCAAAATGACCATTATCCATTAGCTAAAATGACCATACCCTTACCTACAACCCACCTACCCAAATTTTCATCACTTACCCATTTATCAAACCACTCACCGACTTTGTTTAACATCTCACTAGTTCCTGGTTTGAGGGGGACCACCTCCACCTACACTTGGGGTAAAATAACCTTCACTCATACCTGGAGCACGAAATTTCTATTTTTTTGGTGTCTCTTATCAATACAAGCTACATGATAAAAAGGGTCAAATGTAGACACTAAATTTGGGTCACACTCCCCTTTATCCCCTTTAATCAATTAAAGTAACGTGTTCACCTAATCATGATCCCTTTTCCCCTCATTCGTATTAATTTAATTACTTCCAATTGAATTAATGTTCATCCTCAAGTTATTAATTAATTTAATTAAGATAATTTACACATCACCTAGGCATCTCACCCTGGACCCATTCCAGGGGCATTTAACTCAGTGACCAAATCATCACTCTCAGCACCGAGTCATCACTCCCAGTGTTGAGTAACCACTTAACCTAACTAATTGAGACTTCTTCAAAAAACCTAATTAGACTTCTTCTTTGACCTTCCTACCTTATCTTATGTGAACTCCACTTCCCTAAGTGGAATCAATCAAGATCATAGACAAAATAGTAAAGATCTACCTATTTTGGTAAACCTAGGATTTCCTAGCTTAACCAACACCAATTATCCCTCAACTGACACCGGTCACCTTAACTGTCATCGGTTACCTTATATACCCTTTTACAACTCTTTACCCAAGTTATTCATTTTCATTTTGGAGAGTTATATTGTATTCAAGAATGAATCAGAGACTTATCGGCATCCATACGATGTAATATACTCAACCACTGGACCAAGAAAGCACCATATGCTCATCCCAAGGAATTAGAATTTTCACGGGAACATTCTGGGAAGTATTTCCACTACACTAACCAAAAAACATTTACATGGGTCAACTACTTCCTTTCTTCACCTACCAGATCTGTAAATGTAAGTAAGTATACTTGATTTTCATCATTTTGTACTTGCTTAAAGTATAGGTTCATTATATTTTTTATTACATATTAGTCCTTCTTGCTTTCCTCTATCCCCACATTCTTACCAATCTACACATCCATTCACCCACGACCTTTTGGTTTTTCATTCTTAAACTTTATACATACTTGAGTCTTCTTGGCATTATTACGAGCCCAACCATCCTCTCTTCATTCTCTATGCAATCATAGAGAAGTCCCAAAACTACTTTTATTTAATTACAACCAAATTTCCCCTACTGACATCAGTCACCTTAACCATCGTCAATCTCCCCTCTTTACCGAAGTGGTCACCAGACTAACGTTGGTTTCTGTGTATCCTACTAACCTTCACCAAAATACCTCCAACATCACCCAAATTCTACCCAGACCTTACCAGATGCCTTTGTGACCTTACCTAAAATCTCTGTGACCTATTGTAACCAGAAACATACCTTGCCACATGCTATATTAGTTTAGATTTTGAATACTTTTCTTAATTTAATTTGTTGATAATGTTTTGAGATACCTAAATCAAAGAGTTAGTAATAGGACCTTCATTTCTTGTATTTAATTTCATTAAAATTTATTAAATAGAGGATTGAAAACCATTCAAGGAAGCATCAAGCTTCCCAGATCTAGCCTTGCGAGGCAGTCCTCTAACTCTTTTTATTTAATATCATTTGGTGGTCTTATTGTTTTCTATAGGTAGTCCTTCCCAGACAAAAAGGAGTCCTCCATAAGCAGCTTGGATAAAATTAGTAATGCATGCATTCAACCTACCTTCTACATAATAACAGGTATTCCTCCTTGACCTTATACATTATATTTTTTATCACACAAAAATTTAGTGAAACAAAAAAGGCCAAGTTTGTTAGGCAGAAGCAAATACCATTCAACCCTCATATCGAACCTCTCATGAAAAAGGAGTTGAACAAGCTCATTGAGGTGAACATCATATTCCTAATTAAGCATTCCAGTTGGGTTACAAATCTTATACCAGATAGGAAAAAGAATGGAGAAATTAGGTTGTGCGTGGACTTCTAGGACCTAGATAGGGAATCTCTCAAAGATCACTATCTGTTGCCCTCCATAGAACTGATATTGTAGGTGATAGCCAGTTCGAAGATAATCTCTCTCTTGGATGAATATTTGGGCTACAATCAGGTCATGGTAAAAGAGGTGGACCAATTCAAAACTTCCTTCACTACAAAATGGGACACTTATGCTTATAGAAAAATATAATTCGGGTTATCAAATGATAGAGCAAAATTTTAGAGGGCTATGGATGTGGTGTTCAAAGGATTGTTGAACAAGATAGTTCTTGTGTACTTGGATTACATCACCATGTTTTCTAAAAATGTAGTAGACCACTTTTTCTATCTTAAGAAATTATTCCAAAGATGCAGGAGATATAGAGTGTCCTTAAATCCAAAAAATTATGTATTCCTAGCTCATGAAGGAAATTTTCTATGTCACATCGTGTCTAAGAAGGGATTGACAATCGATTCAGAGAGGGTAGAAGCCATTCGAGCATTTCCACTACCAAGTCACAAGAAGGCTCTCCAAATATTCTTGGGGAGAATTAACTTTGTTCAAATATTTGTGCCATATTTTGCCACCCTCATCAAGCCAATAACTATGATTCTAAAGAAGAACCTGGAATTTAGGTGGAAATAAGAGGTCAAGGTAAGTTTTGAAGCCATCAATAATTCCATATCTCAAGCTCTGATGCTCATAAATATGGACTTCTCCAAGGACTTCATGCTCTACACCTTCAAAATTTTGGAAACTATTTCTACCATTCTGATGCAACCGAATAAGGAGGGATCTGATAAACCCATCTATTTCTTTATCCAAAGCCTAGAAGATTATGAGGTAAGATAATATTTTGTTGAAAAACATGTTCTTGCTATTATAAGGAGTTTGAAAAAGTTCAAGCATCTAGTCTCAAATAAAAAAATTCAACTGCTAGTATCCCATGCGGGGGTCAAAGATTTCCTCTTGAACAAGGATTTGAATGAAAAATAAGTATTTTGGATCACCCAGGTAATGAATTATGACATAGAGTTAAAGGTAACTAAATTGATACGTGGGAAGGGATTGTGTGAACAACTATCTTGTAGCAAACATGCTAAGTCAAATCATGGTGAAAAATTTGTTTTGGTGTTGTAGGAAGGCCAACATGCTAAGCCAACCAACCCCTTGTTACACTCAGGATATGGTATGATTCCTTCAAACAAGTCTATCTCCTCTAGAGTTGAGTAAAGACAAGAGGAGATATTTTAGACTTCAGGAAAATCCATATATTCTTATTGATGGTGTACTGTTCAAAAGGGACATAAATGGATTTATTAAGGTGTGTTGGAATAGATCAGATTGAAAAAAACAAAATTTTCATGATGGAGAGGCTTGAGGTCATTTTGGCCCATAGGTAATAACTCTCAACAGGATACTATTAGCCCACAATATTTAGTGACTGCTACAATTGGGTCAAGAGGTGTAAAAAGTGTGTATTCTTCACAGGAAAGGAGAAGCTAGCAATGCCTCCATTACATCTTGTCTCAAGTGAATAAACTTTCATGCAATGGGGATTGGGCTTCATCGGGATCATCAATCCACATTCAAGCCAAGGTCATAAATGGATTCTAATGACAATAGATTATTTCACTAAGTGGACCAAGGTGGTAGCACTCAAGGAGGCGAACACATCTAGCATAATGGATTTCTATGAAGGAATAGTGATAAGATTCGGAGTCCCAACCATTGTTATATCAGATAATACTTTGGCATTTATGGGCTCAAATATCACAGGATGGGTTGTTATGAACTATATTTATTTGAGCACCTCTTCAAACTATTACTGTCAGGGTAACGGGTAGGTAGAATCCACAAATAAGAATTTTTTGAAGATCATCAGGAGAACTCTAGATGAAAATCAAAGGGCATGGTATATGAAGCTCAAATCATCCTTTTGGGTTGACAAGATAACGCTGAAGAGGTCAACAAGTAGCTCACCTTACAAGCTGGTCTACGAGAGAGAACCAATGTTTCCCTTCTCATTGGAGATGCCACCATTGGAGCTCCTAAAGGAGCTATATTTTTCTGAGTTCAAGACCATGGAACCTAGGTGTGTTGAACTTATAGAATTGGAAGGGATAAGAGGAAATGCAATGTATACCTTGGAAAAGGATCATGCCTTAATCAAGAGGTCATTTCATAGAAAGGAAAAAAATAGAACCTTCCAAGAGGGAAACCTATTTCTAAAGTGTGATGCAGATTGGGAAAAAATGGGAAATCATTCCAAATTAGATGCCATATGGAGTGGCCCCTACATGGTCATGGGATGTAAAATTAATAATGTTTCCCAGCTGTTTAAGTTAGATGGTGGAGAAATACAAATTCTGGTCAACGGAATCTACCTCAAGCATTGTTACTGAAGGGAAATTATCACCCTTATACATAGTAGTTTTGAATTTGTAATTCCTCCAAGTGTTATGGCACATTGCTCTGTTATAGTGTAGGGTTGATTTTATAATAAGTGTGCATGCACTCTTTGCATGTTCCATTTGGGATGTGTATGAATTTTCTGTTTGTACATAGATGTGTTTTTTTACTCACACTTTCCAATTTTAGGAAAGGTATCATGATGGAACATACAGTCTCCAACCCAAGGTTTTTTCAGAAATGACATGCCCCAGTAGTGTTCTAGGAGTTTACAGGTTGAATTCCCAAGTGTTAGACAATTTCAGCAATCACAATCATTCCATGCCCAATGGATCATCTAAGGTCATTGGCTTTTTGATTTAGTAGGTAAATCATCTCGTGAGTCACCAATTTTTATCCATTTTTGTGCCCCTATAAAATGGACAACTTAATAGGTCAAAGTACTAGAAATTGATGGGAAAAAAAATTCTTTTCAATCTTTAGGATAGCTTGTGTTTTGGATCGATCGAGTTGATATTAACTTTTGGCAAGCTAGCTCGCCATAGAGAATGGTGGAGTTGATGGTTAGGCTCATCGAAGAATTGACAAAGTTCAACTCGTTGTATGACTGAGTTGAATGTATAGGTTGGATACCTGGGTTGGACACCTAGGTTATACACATGGGTTGGATTCCTGGGTTGGATTCCTAGGATGGACACCTGGGATGGATGCCTAGGTTATTCAACTAGGTTTTTTAGAGGTAGGACGACTGGTTTAGTAGTAGAGACGGATAAATGGAGTAGCGCCGCAGCTCAGTGTAGCCATTTCTTCATATAACTTATTTCTACCCCAAGCGCATTGGCCTAACACCCAGCATGCAATGGGTGATCACTTGAGGAATACAAATCTCCAAACCCCTCCTTTATGTGAGATTTATGAGAGTGTTACGCCATTGATGGAGAATGAGTTGCAAGAATGGAAATATAGACATTCACTCAAAAATAGAAGACACAGATAATAGATCCGTACATATATACATCATAAATGGGAATGAACATTGTAAATAACCATAATGAAACTAGATCTGACTTAGAATAATATGAAGAACACAAGCGTTGATACTTAAGAACATGAATAACTAGAATCACACACATATATTGATTTATAAACATTTACAGTGGCCTCATTACATCATAACAGTCATACAGACTGAATACATCAAGGAATTTTATCTTAAATCCTACAAAAATACTATGGAGAGAGATTTATTACGTATTCTACCCATTATAATGCTTTTTCATACCCAAATCCATGCCTAATATGCTTAAAACCCTTCTTGCAAGCATTTTTGCAATACCTTGTTACTACTCAATACCCTCTCTAACCCTACTAGAATTCTAACAACACCTCATTATTACTATCATCCCCCTCTATTTCAGACCCAAACACTCCTTTAAATAGGATCTGAATGCACCGCCTTGGTTTCCTTCATGAATAGATCACATGCCAAGTGGAAGTGTGGTCCTCCATGGTCAAATTCCTATGCCATCTTGAAACTACCTCCACTACCTGTAATGATCATCCTAGGAATATTCCTTAAGTGGAATATTATTTTCTTGACCTTAAAGGCTCTAGGATGGAACCTTATCCATTTTTCATGTCTGCTTGGGATTTTCACGTGTTTCTCTTATGAAAAATTCTTCAAAATATGGCTAAGTCCCCAAACCTACCTACTCCCACACGCGCCAACCTCTTATCCCACACACCTTTCCCTTGTGCCCTTTTTCCTAAATGCCTTCCTTATTTAGTGCCTCCCACGTGTGCTAACTTATTCCTTGGGACTTAGTCAATTTAGGGCCCAACATTACCCCACACTACACGTGTTGTCCGTCCTCATAAACACTTTTCCCTTCCACCAAAGAATAAAGAATAGAGGAAATGAAATAATTTGCAATTCAATAAAGAATGGAAGAATGGTAGAATACTGCTACTGCTACATGGGATGTGGGAAGTATTTCTTCATGGGGGCTTCAATATTAACCCAAACATCTACCTCATTATGTGCCTATTAAAGTAAATTACCCACCATCATGCTAATCTCATGAAAACTCATCTCATCTCCCTTTTCCTTCAGTGTACCTTCAATGTTTTCCATTAGTTTGTTAAGTTCTCCCAGTGCATCCATCCTATGAGTGACTTGGGGGTACAACTCTTTCAGTTTTTTTAATCAAATCCCTTAAGGTTTTGATCGTCCCTGATTTCTTCTCTACCTTGGCCAAGATCTTGTCCTGCTCCGACCTATTTCCTTATTTTTCTCTTAAAATTCTTTCAGATACACTACATGGTTGGAAACTAATATGCTTGATAATTTGTCCTTGTTTCCATAGTTTTCATATGAAAATTCTTCCATTTGCACCACAATCTTCACTGAGGCAAGGAGCTTAGAGTACCGAGTTAGTATCTACCCAGTATTCAACTTATCTTCCTTCTTCTGGTGCGTCATTACTTCTTCTGTTGATTCTAATGCAGGTGGCTTCCTCTCCATGGTGAGTATGTGTATTAATTCTTCCAAATAATGCAAGGTAGACTCATCTTTTTGTTCAAGATGGTCCAGGTTTGGGTGCTTCAAGATGTTGGCATCTAAAATGGCCTTTATCTTCTTGCAGACTTCATGCACCTTCTCCTTTTCATCCCTCAGCTCACACCTTAACTATGCATTGATTAACTCCTTTTTCTTTATCTCTCTGTCCCTCTCAATGATCTCCTCATTCTTCTTTCAATTTCCTCCTCTAAGGCTCTTATTTTGTCATTTCTCCAAAAAATTATTTCCTCCATTCCTACTAACACCTTGTTGATCGTGTTGCAAACTTGTTGATCTGATAACTACTATGCATTCACGAGACGTTTTATTCCCTTGACACCTGGTGCTTTCATCAACGTGTCATTATTTACCTCAAACTCAGGATCATCGAATTGGGACTCAAAATACCAAGACAAGATCTTTCTTTTGCAAGGGCATGCACTCTCTTCATCAAAAGATGACCAAGTGAGGATCTGGTCTATGAGAACTACACTTTGGAATCATGCCCACAATAACTTTCTTAGATCATTAATATAGGTCATGGTGTTCTCTTGTACTGCTACTATGCCCTTTCTACATGTGACCGCTACTATTCGGAAGCTTACTGCTAAGCTAGGGTCTCCGTACATGCTCACACTACCTTTTCTTTCCTTCAGCACTTCATTTCCACTTCTCTCTACTTCATGCTCCACTAACTATTGGATAATATCTGCCACCTCCTTCTCTAACATATCATTAATTTGTTCCATGGTTAGGTTCAGGGTCTTCTGATCATGCATGTTTACCTCCTTACTTCCTCTTTTTTCATGTGCACCCTCTTCATATTCATTCCTCTCTTCATCCCCTCTTTCATCACACTCGTGTACATTGTACATAGGTGGATTCTGAGATCCTTCATTCGTACTCCTTATTGACCAGTTAAAATATGGAACATAGCGAAAGAACATTAAAAAGGTTCGCATAAAAGCGCAGAGCACATTCAAACACGTGAGAGGATCGGGAAGGAATCACAAGCTGAGGTCAGACATAGATTTGGGACTTAGCCATTTTTTCACGATGATGACCTATTTTTGGAAGATGGCGTACAGGGCACACAAACTAGTTAGAGACTTGTGTGACACACATTGGATATTTTTGGGGGATTGGCTATGAAGCAGTCTGCATAAAATGTAGGATAAATATAGAATTGTGAACTAATAGTTAACTAGAAGAATTATATTGTTAGCGCACTTACATGTGTGGCTATTATTGTAAATGGCCTGTGGCTAATAATAGTATGAGACCTATTTTGGGATTAGATAAGTGGTGAAGGGAAAGCCCCCACCCTTATAAATATGTAATGAACTGTGTAGTATAGGGTGGCATGTGAGAACTAAGTTATTGTGAGGTTATGCTGCCAAATCTGACGTGCGAACAAACTATGGTATTATCTATTGTAATAAGCTTTTGTGTATTTATCATGTTTAATCCAATGAAATGTGTTAGTGGAATCAGAGTGTCAAATCCTGAGAATAATTGGTTCATGCATGCTTGAATTCATCATGGTTATCTCTTAAGTCTGTTATTCTCTAAATCTAGATTTGAATATATACTTTAGAATGATATATCAGTTATAGATCTGAATTATTTAAGTATTCATCATGCTAACATCTTGCAAAAAAAACCCTAAAGAGGGGTCCGGTACCTTTTCACGATTTAGGTGAGCACTCAGTCTTGGATGAGTGATGTGCCAGCGTGCCTGGACTTTTATCAGTGAATTCTAGGCTAAATCATTGGTTCCCTTATTGGGACCTCTTTTTGAGTTGTTTTCATGATGGTTCGTGATGAAGACATATCGGTTGACCATAGTAAGTGTTGAGGAGTGGATACATGACCTGGAAGAAGAATACACATGGAGGTTCAACACTAGATCTGAGTTTAACGCATATGTATGGGTAGAAGAGAATTTGTATGATGGTTTATATGAGAGCTTCTTCGCTATCTTTCTAGTAGAATTGTACGAGTGGATGATTGCTTAAGCATCTAAATGGGATTGGAGGTATCGCACACTTTTCTAGATGCAATAATAATGTCAGACCCTTTATGATGTTGATCTGATTTGCAATCGTACAGTGGGTATGTGGTTCTATGGTTTTTTGAATAGTTATATCTTAGAGGACTCAATTTCCACTTATTTGTGCCCAGAGGTAGCTGAATTCAAGCCTTTATGATATCTAAGGGGAACTTACCTACAAGACATTCCATTGGTGATAAAGATCCTGATGGTAACTTTGAATTTGGACAGTAAACCAATGGCTAACTAAACCCACCACACGTAGGGGCATGAGAAGGTTTGGTGAAAGATGGTAGACCTAGCGGCAGAGAGAGGAAAGGCATATTAAGTATAATGAGGCATGTGAGAGGGAGGTAGAGAAGAAGTGGGAGGTTGCAGAGAAAATGGCATTGTGGAGAAAGATAGTTTAGGAAGGAGTTAAATTTCACGCAGAAGACATGGGACCCGAGCATCAGGAACTCCCCCATTTGAAAAATCATGACAGGGAACCCTCCTTGGCCTCACGTAGAAGCATTCTAGTAGAAACTTCTTAGGCCATGGGCACACATCTGAATCCACATGGAAACCTTTCCCTTATGCTTGGTTTTCTAGCATCTAGTAAAAAAAATAGTCAGTAAGCTAATTCAAGCAGTGGGAGAGTAGGAGCGAGTCTTATAAGAAGCACAACAATGGTAGAACAAACAACTTTGTTGTTATATGGGAGTACCTTTTCAGATGTATCATCAGTGCTGAATTCAGGTGCACAGATATTTGGACTATCTTCTGTGAGTAGTAACACTTCGTAAACTGTTGGGGTACATTTCAGTTATATTATTTGGACATAGGGAAATACATCTTTTGGTCTGACCCCAGCTACAGGCTCGAGATCACAAGGCATAGGTGGCTCTAGTTTCAGTGGATCTAGTGGTTCTAGAGGTAGAGGAAACACATGAGGTTCTGGATTAGGTGGGAAAGGTCTGCACCAACCCCAAATTATTTACATGGAGAAGTCTCTTTGTCTTCTAGATTATAGGAGCATATAATATGTTGTTGAACACGTACAGATGTGTGAAATACTGTGGCATGCAAAAGGAATCACAACATTTGAGCATAGGGAAAGTCAGTTTTCTACTACGTTACAAGGGCACACACATAGCTGGTACATAAATTTTGACCTTGATCATACTTGCATAGATTATGAATCCTTAAAATATGATTTCCTTAAAGAGTTTCACATCCGTGAGTTTTAGCAGAAGATTATAAGTGCACTCAAGGATATAAAGCAAGGCACTACTAAGAGTGTTAGAGAGTATAATGCCCATTTTAAAATGTTGTTATCTAAGATTTCTTATGATATTAATGCAAGCCAACATGCGCAATGGTTTTATTGAGGCTTGATTACCCCTTTTAAGAGGGAATGCTATCACATAAGACATACACTGATCTGCGCAAAGCACTTGAAGCAACCTTGTGCGCTGAGGTAGTTGGAAGCATAGACACTGGGGTGAGCCCATTTTTAGAAGCACAAGATCGCAACTATGGTGAATTAATTGGAGAAACTATCAGTAAATTCAACACATGAGACGCGCATAGGGATTTGGTGCACATATTTTGAAGTGGAAGGTCACATAAAGGATAGTTGTCCTCATAGATCAATGCATTCAATATGCTATTATATTGTGAGATATGCCATTTAAACCATGATGTTAGCCATTGTCCATTACTACAACCCGCGATAAGGAAGAATGTTTCAAGCTACTGTAAAATATGTACAGGTCCATGACTCATGACATGGAAGACTATTGGTTGATTGGTCAGATCCATGATGCTATAGATATTGGTGTACGATAGACAGTGAGTCTCAGATAACTCTAAAGGCAAGAACAAACATCAGAATCGAGGATCAAAATTAGGTGCATTATGATTGGAATAAAGGGTGCATTTTGATGGTGGTCCATGGACAGAGGTCGATGATACCATGGTGGATTCGGAGGACGAGGCCGTGGTGGTGGTGGAAGAAGTGAGTTCCCTCATGGAACGTGTTACACATGTGGGTCTCCTGACCACTACAGGTGTGAATATCCTTAGAATATTACATGTTCTTTTTATGGAAAGAATCATAGTTATGAGGAGTTCCTAGAATTATATGAGCATCTTAGGAAGCAACATAAACAAGAAAAAAGGTGCAGGGATGGTTAGAATATAGAGCGCTATGGAAAATAAGTGAATTCCTAAGTTGGAAGTAGAATCCAAGGCGTTGCAAGTCAATATCATGACCCACACTGAAGTAATGCATGCTAGAGAAACATTACATCAGAAGCCTACCATCACTAAGGAGGAGGTTCTACATGCACGGTACTTGGATCTTGCCCATGAGAAGGAGTTTTATTAGGAAACCATGGAGGTACTCAGGAATCTTTAGGGTGAAATACAACATTTAAATGAGCTATCGCGGAAGATGGATAAAAAAATCATTAGAGACGGTCCAAAGTGATATAGATGACTTGAGAGAAGTGTGCAATTATTGTGCCAAGAGAATATCATTCCACTATTGGGGGATTGGTTAAAAGGAAATAATTCTCGCATAAGTACTAAGATTGGAAAGAAGATCCTGTATGCAAGTCTTGCCCCTCATAGCCTAGATTATGACAAGGAAATAACTCTGAATGCTGTTGTTGATGGGTGGCTATTAAGTAATATAATGATTCATAAGGCATGGAAGTCAATTTTCTTACCTTAGATGCATGGGAAAAAATGGGGAGACCCCCATTGCAGCCATCCTCTAATGTATTGTTCATGGCTAATCGAACTAAGGCCACTCCCATCAGAGTTTTAAAAGATGCATCCATTACCATACAAGGAGCCAAGTTCACTGGAGACTTTGAGGTTTTAGCACTAGCAGAGTCTGATAACTTCCCAACTATATTGGGGAATCCTTGATGCTATGCAAATAATAATTATTTTCGGTTCAACAAGGGTTATATTAGTTTTGAATAAAAGGCAAAAAGAGTTATTATCGCTTAAACAGATGGAAAATATGTTCTCTATGTTGAGCCCCTAAGTGAAGAAGACCTAAATAGGATTTATGTATGTTCCATCTGAGATATAGAGGTACTTGAGCCATGTAAAGAAGGAATCCTTCAGTGGGAGGATACATAGTCTATTAGTGATAATACAAGTGTTTCTTGTGATAATTGGGCTCATAGAACTTATGAGTTGGTAGGGTGTGCAGTAAAGAGTTTAATTCCTAAGGAAAACAAACCACATTATATCAGGAGGATAGGTCACAACTCAGTACCTTGTTACACCAAATAAGGAAATCCTATGGTATTCTTGTGTGTTATGGAAGCTCAGTGGATAGACCCACTAGAAAGAAGAAATATGCTAGTATATACCCTATGCAGGACAACAACACACTAGTGGGTGGCCCATAAGGATAATCTTGTAGGATGGAATGAAATTATAATTTCTCTTGCCACTAGGTTCTTTAGGAGAAATTTACTTACTCATATCTACACTTACCATGGTAATCCACCTGTTCAGCACCACGTTTAGAAGTGTGAGAGACTCTAGACAGAGGGGAAGAAAGCTTTACCACCTTCGCTATGGGTGCACAAGTTTTATTCCACTTTACAAGGTTACTCATGTTCTTGGTATGTATATGCAGAACTCCATAGAGATACTGGAAATTAGCATAATTTAATTGGAGTAATGATTCAGACATTTGACTTCTTATCTACCAATCCTTTGGTGGAATAAGCATTAAAAGTCATAAAGCGCTTAACTATGGGAGATAGTGCCAAGGCTGAATAACTCCTCTGGGAGTTATTGGATGAAGGAAACTCAGGAGCACATCTTGTTGAAGGGACAAACACTGATGCCACACTACTTTAGCACGCTTTCCTTGAGAAAGAAAAAGGAAAAATGGTCTACTTAGTGGATTACGAATAAGTAGAAAATCTAGATGTAAAATAAGTCTGCATGAAAGGAACAAACTACTACAGGTGCTATTCAAAGTTGGAGAATTGAAAAAAAGAGATTGCTTTTGGAAACAAGGACCATAGATGTAGATGAATAAAAAAAAAATTATAATGTGAGGTAAGAAGAGGCCATGATAACTACCAAGGGAATGCTTAGTGGCAAGATACTTGGGTGCATGGACATGCATTGAAGAGAAGTTCGTGGCTAGGAGGTAGGAAGGTGTGCTAAAAGGAGTTCTAGCTTAGGTATGAAGATGTACCGCATGGATGAAGATATGGCAACTGTGTTGCATTAAGGAGAGCAATTATCATAGTTGATGCAGGATGCACATGGATGAACTTGATTTTTGACGTGTGTGAAGAGTCACATGTATTGAGGATGTTGAATAAGAACTTTACCATTGCAGGTCAGACACATTTTAACAGTAAAGCCTACTGCTAAAAATGTCAGATGAACAAGTGAGCAATGCTTTGGTGAAGGTCTCAACAGAGTGTGGCACGATACCAATCATGGAGATAAGATTTGTGCTTGGGTTTTTAGAAATTATACTTTAACAAACCACAGGTGAAGGGTTTGAATGAACAAGTCACCTCCTACTTTAATGAGATAGGGTATGTGATTTCCACTAGGGCATGAATATTTGAACTAGGGGTTTCAAGTTTCTTTATTACAGAGGGTAGAAACGAGATATTTTTTAGATGGCACCAAAGAAAGCACCATATAGAAAGAGTAAAATGGAAGAAAAAGAAGTTGAGAGAGGAAGAACATAACAATACCTTCTAGGAAATATAGATGTTACGAGTATAACCTTATATGTATCTGAACCAGGGCATGATGCATGGGACAGTAGAATGGGATTCACACATCAATCAATGTAACCAATATAATGGTCCACAGACACAAAGTTCCAGAACCATCATATAACCAAGAAGGACATTGAAGCGTTATTGATCATAAAAGATGTACATGCATTCACAACAGAAGATATGCCAGTGTATGATGATGTTGGAAAGAAGTTACTAAAGCATATTGGAAGTCTACACAGGGAAAAAGCTTCCATACTGTATTGGATTACTATCGAATCTATTATATCGATGGTTGATGAGTAGTATCAGGATCCTACCCTAACAACGACGTGGAGAAGCCATTAAATAGCTTCTAAGAACGGTTACAAAAATGATGAAACTAATTCAAGAAACCGACGTCTGAGCCTCTCTAATGAGCTCAGTCGTTTACCTCAGTCGTTTCCACGCCTGGCGGTAAAACTAGATGCATTGAATTGTATTCGTTCATCCTGCGTTTGCAAACTTTGAATTTGAGTCATCCACGTGGGAGAGATTTAAACTGAAGCGGGCTTGAGAATGCCTTTTATATTTTGTACCTTTTAGAGAAATGGCACTTCAAAACATTTTGGCCCGCCCACCCGCTTTTGATACGGGCTCGACCATGGTTTTACTTGAGTGGCGATGGAGTTGCGAGTCACTTTTATAATTTTACCTCTTTTTAATGCAGGCTCAAAAACTCAAATTGATCTATCGGCCCGCCTCCCCGCTTTGACTTTTGATGCGGGATCAACATTTGAATTTATCCCTTGGCATGGGCAGATGGGGTCATGGGTCACTTTATAAATTTGAGCTCTTTATGGAAACAAAGCCTAAATCACCCTGATGGCCCGCCCTCCCCGCCTTAAATTTTCAAAGCATCAAAACACAAAAAGGGTCTACTTATCCGCTACTGCTTGAAACATGGCCACGTGTCCCTTTGTAGGTCAGTTTAGTTTTTTTGTGTTTTTGACTAAGTCCCTTTTGTTTGGCGGGGCCACATGTCTGACCCTGGACACGTGGAGGCTCAGCGCACATTTGGGACCTGCCTCCGGATTCTGCCTTTGAAGTTCCATCGAGCTGACATGTGGAGGCTTCTGCAAACCCTTCTATACTTTAGCCGATTCAACGGTCGGCTCTACCCCTTCTTTGAATATGACCACGTGGCAAGCCCGCGCACACTTGGGGACATGCTCTTGATTCTTCCTTTGAAGTTGTGCTAAAGAGACACGTGGAGACTTCCGTCGGTTATTTTATACTTAGCTGATCTGGGCCTGCTGCCCACTTGACTTATGTTGGACCCTAGACATGTGGAGAGATGATGCTCATTTAAGTTTCTACTTTGGATTTACCCCCTCAAAGGGCACCGAGCTGACGCAGGGCCTCCTCCCCCCGGTCCTGGACTCTTAAACGACCGACTCTGTCTCTTTTTTTATTCTGACCACGTGGCGAGCTGGTGCTCATTTGGGGTCTATCCCTTGGGCCTCACTTTTGAATTTGTGTCATTGAGGCATGTGGAGGCTTCCGCCAACCCTCTCATAGTTAGTTGATTAAATGGTCAGCTTTGTCCCCTTTTTAGACCTAGGACACGTGGAGATCTGGCGCAAGTTTGGGGGAACCACCTTTGGTTTCAACCCTTGAAGTTGCGTCGATGAAACACATGGCACCATCTGCTGAACCTTCCATACTTACCCGATTTGAGCTTATTCTGTCTTAATTTCAGACCTGGGACACGTGGAAAGCCTGCGCTTATTTGAGGACTGTCCCTTGGGCCCTGCCCTTGGAGTTGCATCATTTGGATGTGTGGAGGTTCACACTACCACTTGAAACAACCAATTAGAGATGTCCACATACACGTGGATGTTGGGGCACAAATTGATAGGGAAGATACACCTGTCATTCACGACTATGGAAAAATAAAAATGAAAGGAAAAACCCCACCTTTACACCTGAATTTCAAATTGTTGTCCATGGAATGAAAAACTATAAACAATATCAGACTCAACGTGATCCACAGCCAAAGAGAAGGATTGACAATGACATCCGAATAAAGGAAAATATTTTCAAGCAAAAGCACGAATTACTTCAAGGTACCGACTCAAAATTTTCAAAACTTGACTTCAAAAAGAGGGGAATTTTGAGGGCGACAACAGGCTGCAACAATCAGGGCATTGAGGGAGGAGATGAAGACTAAGGATGCAGAAATAGTGCACCTAAAATAAGAAAAATACTTGGTACAAAAGAAGAACATTGTTTTCATCAACATGAAAGAGGAAGTTAGGGACAACATCATGAAAGTAAAGCCACACTTAGAGCCAAAGGTACCCAATATGTTTCCTTCATAAATGCATTATGTAAGTACCTTAGTGGACTTAGTGCTTGAAAATGAACCTCTGTGCATGCCAGCACCCAAGGATCCAACACATGAAGCAAAGCGAGAAACGGCTTCGGTAATGAGAAAGATTGCATCATATGAGGGGTTGCTTCAGAGCTTGCAGGAGGAACTGAAGAAAGAAGATCAAGCGCTAAATATTTGTATAACCCCAGAAGTTGTTATAAGAATCAAGACAATTTTGGAGGACAATGAAGTCCTGAAGGTCATGAAAGATGAGACCTTAGGCCGCATAGAAAGATTAGTACTTGTCAAGCAGAAGCGCGATGCCCTTATAGCAGTTTAAGAACGACACAAGGAAAGGTTGGATGTGCTTGGGAAACTCATCACACAAAATATGGACTTACAAGAAGGCAAAATGATTGCCATGTCTAACATTGTGTTGGTCTTACAGAATGAGAAAGGAGAGATTGCAAAAGATGAGTTAGATTCAATTGCAGTGGATATCCCAAAAAAGGAAGAGGCCGCGCTCAATGATTGACAGACTCTAGAGGCAGAAATAAAAGAAGAATATCTAGAATTGATTCTTCAGGTTGAAGCAAAGGATGTTGTAGGGTAAATACATTCTTTTATTCATCAAAATTCTTTCTATTATTCTATTCATATTCTTTGATTCATTTTGGAGACAAACCATTTCTGAGGCAACAATGCATTTAGTGTGGGTTAATGTTAGTCAGACAAAATCTAGCACTTACAGAAAAATATACAGAAGGTTCACGCGAGAGAGCAGAGTGTATTCAAAAGCGTGGGAGGATTAGAAAGGAATCACACGCTGGTAACAGAGACAGATTCAAGACTTAGTTGTTTTCACGACAAGGATCTATTTTTGGAAGATGGCGTGTGGAGCACACAAATCGGTTAGAGACTTGCGTGACACACATTGGTTGTTTTTGGAGGATTGGTTATGAAGCGCTTTGCATGGATATAGGCTGAGAATAGATTTACTATTGATAGTTAACTAGAAGAAGTCTATTGTTAGCGCACTTGCATGTGTGGCTATTTTTGTAACAACTTGTGGCTAATAATAGCATGCGGCCTATTTTGGGATTAGGTAAGTGGTGAAGGGAAAGACCCCACCCTTATAAATACGTAGTGAACTGTGTAGAATAGGAGAGAGTATGTGTGAGGAATGACTTATTGCGAGGTTATGCTGTTAAATCTCATGTGCACATAGAGTGTGGCATTATCTATTATAATCAACTTCTTTGTATTTATCATGTTTAATGCAATGGAATGTGTTGGCGGAATCAGAGTGTCAAATCCTAAGTATAATTGGTACATGAATTCTTGACTTCATCATGGTTATCTCTTAAGTATGTTATTCTCTAGATTTAGATTTGAATATATACTATAGAATGATACATTAGTCATAGATCTGAATGCTTTAAGTCTTCATCATGCTAACATCCTACAACAAAAACCCTAAAGAGGGGCCTGATACCTTTGTGCACTTCAGGTGAGTACTCAGTCTATGCTAAGTGAAGTTTCAATGTGTCTGGGATTTTATCGGTGAGTTCTAGGATGCATTACTCCTCATTTTCTTCTTTAGTCTCATGACCTTCCACACTCTTTGTTTCCTTCGAATCCAATTTCTTGGCCACCTTCTACTTCTTCTTAACTAGATATACCTCTAACTCCAAGGACAACCCCCTTCCGAGCTACTCCTCTTTCTCAGGTGACTTCTTCTTCTCCTATGTGGGGGACTTCTTTCATCGAACATAAGTGCTTGTTCCCATGCATAACTCATGTTCCCCTATAGTTTGCACTATATACATGCTTACTGCTTTGGTTTTCGGATTCTCTTCTCACTCTCTCTTCTTTATTACCAATTTCTTCCTCTCAATGGGATCTTATGGGATTGATACATTTTCCTCAACATAATCACCCTTCTAAAATTTGGGCCTTAGTCACACATATACCCTTGCTGCTGTCCTACTAGCAATAGGTAATGCCACCGGTTTTATCATGTGTACATCATGAGATACATATTTCTCTATGTTGGCGTGCTTATTAGGATACATGAAAGTCTGGTGCATTTTGTAGTGATCTTGATCTAAAAAACTTAGATAAAATATTAGTTTCTTCACCTCTTTAAACGTGTTTACCATGCCTTGAAAATACTGTGCTATGAAGAAGAAGGTAAATTTACACCAAGGCCCCTTGGTACCATCTTTCAAGGTAAACCTACCGATATAGAAGTGTTTGTATATGGCGAATTTATCCTCTCCATCGACCAATGCCGGTAATTGCTTAGGTATCCTCCATTTTACCCCAAATGCATCAAACATCAATTTATACCATTTCTCCTAGCGCGTTATGAATGGCCGTCATGGTGTCACAAGTGTAAGCCTCAAATCTCTTGGAAAGGGAGGGGTCCTGATCTGAGTAATCCAAAACAAACTTATCCAACCCATTAGGAACCCCAATTTCCAAAAAATACAATGATGAGGAGGACATTACCGAACATAATTTTCTCTCCATCGCGTGTGACATCTATAATCTACTCTACAATAAAGTCTAAAAGGTTGTTTATTGTCCCTTCTAAGATTCTGTGACAAACATTCAACCAAATCTTGTTTATCTAAGTCCATCTCTCCTACCCATTTAAATTTATAACCAAGCACATGACCATCCTCATAATAGGGTTGGTGATTACAGAGATATCAAATTAACGTGAACCCTTCTTGTAATCATATGCCTCAAACATTTTATTGATGGCCTCCTTGCCACACAAGTCCTCATCTAATGGCTCTCCCTTGTAGATAATGCAAGTGTACTTTGAAATCAGATGAGGAGTTATGCCCATTATTCCTCCTACAAAATATAAGTGATCCTCATGCACGTGTGACATCAGCCATTGGTATAGTACCTCAGGTTTTCCAAAATAGGGAAATACATAGAGTTATAGAAGCCCATCCTTTTTGATCTTAACCTTTACTTCTTCATCATAAATGGGCTTCCCATATGGTGTGCTCTTTTCTACAAGATGAACCAATTCTAAATTCATATCCTTTTCCGTGGTACTTGTTTGATGGTTATAATAACTTACGGCCATATTTCATATATGAGACACCCATTCCTTTCCTAGCAAAACGCCATCTAGGTACTACATCTCTGTGTACCATTTTTCATTGAAATTGGTCAAAACAGATGGTTTTCCTTTTCCCTTTCCATTATTTTGTGGAACATTTGATCCCTTCTTTGGTGCCATATTTTTCATCGGGTTCTTATAAGTTCTTCCATTCCTCCTTTCCCTAGCTCTGCTCAAATCTCGAAAATCCAATTCTCTGTGAAAATTCTATCAAATCCCATGCCCTAACTCTGCAACCCTAGCCTAGAAAACCCTTCTTCCACAAGACGGTGTAACACCTATGAAATCCTCCAAATAAAATATTTTGTTCATGCCCGTGTACTCCATTTCCACTCTAGTTCATAGATCAAATCCCATTGAATCTTTTGCATGCTAATCTTCTCAAATTCTCTTTACACAACTCTTCTTTCACAAGGATTCCCTATTTGATGAGAGATCTTTGATAACTTAAAACATAAGGTAAAAGAATGCTTCACCCCTAACCTTCTATTTATAGATTTTTACCTTTTTTACACAAACCCCAATGTCACCTACCAATGTAAAAATGCATTAAATTTGGCTTTTTCCAATGCAATCCTTTTGCGCATTCTATCCAACGATTTTCCTATGTGTGTAAGCCTATGTGAACACTCCTACAACCTTCTGGTGAGAAACTACCTAGACCATAGAACTCTCTATGCTTTCTCCTGTGCCAAAGTCAATATTCCTCTATGTCTTGGACCAAGTTCTTTCCACTACCTACCTCATGTTGCTCCTACACTTTTTCCTCATACATGGTTTCTATAAAGCTTTTTGACACCAATATTCTATCATGTTCACCTCTACTACACATGCTCTTCTGATCCCATGCACCTTTGAATTTATAACCCGAGCCACCAACAACCGATGTTTCTAGTCTTTACCATATTTTATACTCCACCACACATTAAACAGATGCACAATCCTCTATGCATATAAATCCTTTGAAAAACAAGTGGCTACTGGCATGCAAACGCACCCATGAAAAAACAAACCAAAATACAAAGCAAATAAATGAAGAAAAGAAACAAAAATAAAGGAAAATACATTAAGGGAAATTCTAAGCTAACTGGAAATACTACCTTATTTACAAACACCAAGAAGACTTATTTATAGTAGGGCTTTAACCTAATTCTATTGAAATAGCCAGGAAGTTACGTTTCGTCCATCACCTATAGCTAGAAAGTGCCTGAATCAAGTATATGGGTAATATAATATGGTCCCAACCAATGGACCTTGAGCTTCCGAGGATAGTGCAACAAATTAGAATCATAAAGTAAAACCATCTACCTAACCTCAAATTGTTTATTCTTTATGTGCCGATCATGTTAGGCCTTTTGTCTCACCTTCTTAGTCTTCTGAATCCACTTAGAAAGTGATCTCCTTTTTTCTAACATCATTATATTTTCAATGCGCTCTTATAATGCTTGTTCGTCAGCCAATCCTCCTGTGCATGCAATACGTACAAAGGGTAGTGTATGATAGAAAATAAACACTTGACCTTCTTTACACCCAACCTCCCTCGGTCATGTTGAGATATCTAGTGTGGAATTGAAATGGAAGTGAAAGTGATGGCGGTGATTGAGCTAATTGGGAAACCTTATGTATTTGACAAAAAATACTCGAATCTGTGAATCTAAGGAAAAGAATTCTCTCCTAACCTAAAGTTGTGTGATGGTACGGCCTGATATGATAGCTACTCAGAGACTCCAATTGATGTCTAGTTCTATCAATATTCTAATGATTGGCTATAGAATGTGTGGAAAGTAACATGTAGGTGCCTCATATGGGTTTCAAGACAAGGTCATGGAAGTGGAGACATGTGGTGTAGTGGAGCTACAGGGACTATGGGAAATTTTCTGGCCTTGTTCAGAAAGTCTTAGCCTAATTGGTTGCTATGTTCAATAATGAAAATTGTGTAATAATATAGGGTGGAAGCGGTAAAGATACGAATACAAATGTTTATAAACTAGTGTCGATATCTAACTGACTAGCAGGCCTGTTGGGTTACAGGACATGTGGATCACAACTGAAGACTTTTTGGGGCTATGGCCCTTGGATGGTCATGTGTGTAGTCAAACCCTATTGCCAGGGGCAATCAAATAATCGTATTCTTGATTAGCGGCTATGTTTAGTGTATTGATTTTTCCTATTTTCTCAACGTATGTTACAAGTGTGTGTAAGACTGTTAAATGCAAACTTGTGTCAATGTCATTTATTAGCTCTAACTAGTTGGGTTGTGGGACTAGGGGATCAAAACCATAAGTCTTTTCCTGTTGTGGACCGTTGATGGCCATGCAAGATGAATTGATTTTCTTTCAATAAATAAACTATCCATCAAACGAAATCTAACCTATGTTTTTGGTGTTTTCTCAATATATTAGAACAAAGCAGTAAAACAAGCTAATCTATGGAAAGCAAATGTTTTTGTTCTTTTCTAACTTTTCAGACAATTCATCTAATATAATAAACAAATTAAATATATAAAATTATCCAGATGTAGCTAACTATTTGTGTAGATGTGTGAATCTAAATCTAAAATTATATTCTAATTTAATCAAAATCCTTCCAACCCTACCTCTGAAGTGAAGAACAAATCATAATCCTAACATATCTATTATTCCCCACAGCTTCCCTGGTAATGTTAAAGATAAAACTTCCTATTTATTTGATCTACTTGAGATTATCTAGCTAATTAGAATGAACTATTTTTCTACTCTATTTGATATGTAATTAAAATTAACAATTCGTAATTGGTAATTTGATAAACAAAGCAAACAAATACACAACTCCAACCTAGAAAAGAAAGAATCTTGGAAAATCCAGTAGTATCATTATCTATCCCCTCAGTTCTTTCCTGTCTTTCTCTGAGTGTTTGTGTGAGTCCAAGGGATTGGGAATGCAAAGAACATCAACAAGAGGATGACACTCAAGCAATGGCAACTTGGAAGTAATCTGAACACAATGCACGTAGAAGAGAGATAAAAAAAGAAATTTGAGCTTAGCTATGTAATTCGTAGTGAGATTATGGTAGGAAAATAATACAGGATACACAAAATTCTCAGCCTCCCCTTTTAATTGAGTACAAACATGGAATATATAGGAATGGAGGCTAGGAGGTTACTTCATGCACAAGGAAAGAAGAGGAAGTTACAACTAATTAAATCTTATTTAAAATAGAAGGAGTAAGGAGAACCAAGAAAACAAAGATATTGTCAAAACATGCATAAAGAATCTTGAAAGAGTAGGCAGGACCGCCACCCTATGCAGGGTGGTGGTCCTGGCAATGAAGGCCAAAACAAACACAAAAAGAGGCAAGGAAATGGAAAAATTCATGGAAAAGTTAAGTAAGGACACCTAGGCTACAAATATACACTGCGAATGGGTTTTGGAGTTTGAACACCTTCTTGAAAGGATTTTGAATCACCATTAGGGATTCTTGTATCAAGTTTCCTGACAATGTAGCACATGTAATTTTGGGTGCACACATATTGCCCCCTTAGAGAAGCATCTTAGCCATGAAAAGGCGTAAAACATAGAGTCTGAGTATGGAATTCCCAAAATGGGGAGTTAAAAGTTATACCTAACATGCTTGTGTGTCAAAATATCACTTCCCAAACTCCCACCTCCTGCAAGAGGAAAAGAAAACTCAAGTGTAGATAGATAAAATATCAAAAAATAAACACTAGATCAAAATGACAAGAGGACCTACCATTTGCGTGGGGATGTTGAAATATACCTGCACCAATGCTCCATCCCTGTAAACACATACACTCAAAATGAGTTTGTAATAACACACACACACACACATATCAAAACAAACTCGTTTCCCAGTTCATTTGCGTGTATTGATATGTTGATTTTTGTGCTCTGGGCCCACGTTGACCATTTTCACTTTTGAATATGGTTAAATTGGAATGGAATTAGGAATGGTATTTTACGTTAGGCTTGCCCCTTTGTTGTTTGACTACTTTTGAGAATAAATCCTAAGAAATTCGTTACTAGAGTGGTCATAAGGGGCCTCAAAGAGGCAGATAGGTAGAGTGAATTTATTGATTAGTCTCCATTTTTGTGTAGCATATATGATGTTTTGATATTTCGTGCTCATTGTGAGTGTTTTGACCACACCTACTGTGTAATGGAATTGTAAAAAACTATGACACACCATTATATGTATAGATATCTCTTTTTGGCTTGGTTATTCCTTGCATAGAGTTGGCTTACATTGATTATTTGATTCATGTGTGTACTCTTAGACGTTTAGAATTTATGATTTTCTATTATTTTCAAAACATGCAGTGGACATGAATGTTAACAAAATGATTTCTTTTTTTTGTTTGTAATGCTGATATATGATAATGAATACACATTGCGATGTTGAACTTTAGTTTCTCCAAGCAATATTTGGTACTTCGTATTGTCTTGGCAAAACATGTTAACAAAATGATATAATAATAAGAATGAAATTTCCCCATTCCTAAATCCACGCAACCAGTAAGATATAAGGGATCGTCACCGAGAGCTAGAAAGGTCACAAGTTATGAAATTTGTTGAATGGTAATGATGAGGGAAAGATAATGGTTTTACAAGACCAAATTGAGACACTACAACCTCACTCTACTCAAGTTACCTCATATCTTAGAATGTGAATTGCTTTAAAGTTTATCTAGACTTGGATCCATAGATGGATACTTGGTTGAAAAAATCTAGGTTTGGGGTTTTAAGATCATTTGGAATTTTGGACAATTCACTTTGTTTTTTATTTAAGAACTCACAACATTTAGGTGAATTATTTGTAAATTTCAAATTTATCAATGAGACCCCCCTACTTCTTGCTCCATGCTACCAGGAGGAAGCATGGGCTCATCACCAAGGAAAATGAATAGGTGAGTAAGGGAATTTCTCTCCTTTCCCAACCCTACATCACCAGTAAGAGATGTAGGCTCAACACCAAAGTTTGGTAGGTCAAAGAAATGTGTAAAATAAAATTTTTCTATGGATTTGCATTTGACTTACTTATCTAGACAAAATGTTTAGTATGTTATTATTTCCAAAGATATTTTCATCTGATAGATGTGACACCATGAAGCTTCTAGCACAAACTATAGGCAAAGACACCTAACCTAGAAAGAAACTATAAGTAGAACCAAGTATGCAGGCCTTGGTATGATCAAATTCAAAACTTTGTCTTATCTTGCTTGAACTGATGAGATGATTAAAAAATAATTGATGATATTATGAAGATTTGAAGAGATATGATCTGAATGTTTTGCCAAATTTTTAATAAGTTTTTAGGAGTTTCCATAAGAATAAATCCCTTGATCAAGAATTTTACAAGATTAACAGGCAGATTAAAATGCAATGCAGATGCAGTAATATACATATGGAAATGTAGGTGAAACTACATGTTATCATGCCTAAGGTGAAGAAAGTTAATGAATATCAAATTCTTCACCCCTAAAAGTACATAGCAGAGAACCATTATCCTCAAAATTTATGTTCTCTTGACAAGGGCCTACCATTCTGGGTTTAAACTTACAACCCTTGCCCAGAAGTGCATATGTTCAATCATTAAAATCACTTTGGGTGAGCATGACTATGCTACTAAGCCTTATTCCCTATGTGGAGTGTTGTGTTTATTTTTTACACTTGTTGAATGATGAGGCCTTGCCCCATGGACATGGAAAACTTATTTTCAAATGCACATGGGTTGAAACTAGGGTTTAGAATAGAACAACCACTAGAGATGATTTTGATGGGCATTATTTCAATCTTAAATTTCCCTTCTTCATTTGTTAATTCTATCATGTTCACACATAGGCCTAAGTTTTCAGAGGGAAGAGATGCTAAATTGGGAAGACTACCCATTCTTTGTGGTTCAAATGGGAGGAAGATCGGATTGTAACTCTCTAAGAGTTTCATAATTCCTATTGTGGTTTTAGTTGACATTGTTTCCATAAATATTGATTTAATTTTATCTATTTTTACCACCTCAAATGTTTTTGGGTTAGTGACTTCAACCTTTGGAATGTCTGGGGTGATCGGGACTAACTCTTTCATTGGAATTGGTTTATTCAATTGATTCATAGGAAGATCCTACTTAATATGGAATCCTTTCTTATTCTTGAGGTTTTCTAAGTGTATATCAAAGGGCTTAGGATCCCCTTAAGCAATGAAGACCTTCCCCAAATGGAGAAATCTAATATGCTGGAATAGGGTAGAGGGGATAGCCTTCATTCAATGAATCCAAGGTCTCCCTAAGATCATGTTATAACTCATTTCCTTGTCAATAATGTAAAAATCCGTGAAGATGGTTTTTAGACCAAGTGTGAATAGAACTATGGTTCCAATCGAGGTCCCTTTAAGACTATCATACCATCATAACGTGTTTCTTGTAGAGGAGCAATTTTTCTCTCCATATCCCAGCTTATGTAAGAAAGAGAATGGAACCACATTTACAATTGTGTCATCGTTAATCATGGCTCTCTTAATGAAATTGTTATAAACCCAAAATTGTAAAAATAAGGCAGGATCATCTCTTCAGATGATTTCAATGTCAAATGACATCTTGTCTATATAAAAAAACAAACCCAATATCCCTATCATTTTGTCCCAGAGGATGTATATCAAATTCAATATGATTTATTTGAGCACTAGGAGGAAGTGTAACATGGATTAAATGACCAAGACCTAATGCATTGAGAAATGCAAAATGATGCATAAGTGAATTCTTCAGAAAATTTAGAAATGAAATGTGAGAAAAGATCTTATTTAAATCTGATATTAAATCATAGGATCCTACTAGTTTTTTCATTTTAGGAATGTCATCCCATGGGAATGAAATATTAGGTAGGGGTTGTGAAACGTACTCCTTCATCTGAGTTATTGCATTAATTTCATGCTCAACCTCTAGCTCAACTAATCCCAAGATTTTTGTGTTATCATTTGAACCAAGGTTAGGAGTGACCCGAGAGTTATTGGAAGTTGAGGCTTCGTGGTCATTGTTTCCTATAGGAATGCCTTTATTTGTGTTTTGTGAACTCACCTTGAAATTTTCAGGATGCATAGGGAGGAGATCTCAAAAAATTCTCACATTAGCATTCTAAAGAGCTACAGGTCATGTATATTCAGATTGCAAGTTCATTTTGGGACTTTCTAGGAACATGTCTATAAAGAGTTGCATTTAGTTTTCAAGAATTCATTGTAGAAACTTGTTGCAATCATGGAAAGTCCTATCACCATGACCTCAAACCTTATGGAAACCATAGTATAGGTTAGAGTCGTAGTCTCTTGGTATTTGATAAGAATCTTGTTGTTGTTGATTATAACCTCGATTGTAGTTATGAAATTGGTTTTTATAACCATGATTCGTTGCTCCTTGGCCATAGTTTTGATACTGGTTTGGACCTTAGGTTTGATTTTGTTTTTACGGTGGATGATTTACATCGATCGTGTTGACATAAGACACAACGTTAGGTCCTCTTTTATTTCTTGAGTTGTAGTTGTTGTTAGTGTTGCCATTGTTTGGAAGACCAATGTTCTTGGCTTGATTAGTAGCACTATTCATGGTAGTACCATGATTGCGATTCACACCTTTAGGTCCTTGGTTGTTGGCACCATTGTTTTAATAATTTACATTAATTTGATTTAGGGACACCAATTTCCCATTGGGACCATAGGTCTTACGCCCACTGTTTATAGAGGCTTGGTCAATCTGAAGCACTCCTTCCAAAATTTCCTCATAATTATGAAAAGGAATCTTTTAGACCTCTTCCCTAGTCTCTTGATTGAGAGAGTGAAGGAAAATATCGCAAAGTTCCATCCAGTCAATGTTGGGTGCACTTGCAGAGGAATAGAGAACTTAGTGCCATCTTTGGATGAAAGGAGTGAAAAATTCATTTTTCTCCTATCTAATATGCAGGAACTCCCTAATCCTTGTACGTAACAACTTGTTCATGTCAAATGATTTGACGAACTCAAAAATAAGTTGTTTAAAGGAGTGTATAGAAGCTTATGGAATACAGTAATACAAATCCAATGTGATTCCTTTGAGAGTCTTTAGAAATATCTTAGCCACTACAACATCCCAAGGAAGTAATTCCCTGATAGAAGTGGCGTAGGACTTGATATGATCATTCGGGTCTCCTTCTCCCTTGAATTTTGGAAGATCCAACAATGGGCACGTGTTGGGTTTCAGATTTGCACTTGGAATGAAACCAAAATCAGGGGAAAAGCAAGTCCCTACTCTTTAATGGGAGAGGTTCCTTTATTGAAAGCAGGGGCAAAACCTATGTACAAATGCACAGTCTTTCATTCAATGGTGGTTTCTCGATATCCTGTAATGTGTTTTAGGCCTAGAAAGTTATCAATACATGAGGATAGAAGACTTTGAAGAAAGGAGGGAAGCAAAAGAAGACAATAATTTCAGGGAAAAGATATGGTAGAGAAAACCCTTATATGTATTGTGTAAATAGGATACATAGTAGAACCATCCATGTTTATAACAGACACAATTCACAGACTCAAAGTTATGGAGATTGTACAAACTAGAACACAAAGTTTCCAAGCACATAAGGATTAGATGATTCACAAATCAAAACTAGAAGGGAAGAGAAAGTAGAATAAAAAGGGAATAACCTTTGTATTGATTTCTTCCAATTCAAAATTACAGTTCCAAAATAATCAAAATTCCAACCCATACAATAGATTTGAAAGCTCATGATATAGCTTGCAAGAGATGGTTACAACTTCCTTGAGCAAGTAAGAAAAAATTACAACTTATTCCAATCATCCACACCCTTTCGAATTCTTGATTTGCAAAGAAACATTACTGGCAGAAAAAATATTTTTTTTAAATATACGTCCGTTACATTATTTTACCAATTAAAACATGGGCCATTCAATTTGCTTTTAAAACTTCATATTTTGGCCACCCACATGGGAGAAATTAATTGGAGTGGGCTTGCGGAAACCTTCTACATTTTTCACCTTTGAAGCTGCGTCAGGCTGACATGTGGAGAGCTCTACCAGTTCCTTCATACTTTGTTGATTCAGGTATATTTCCTGCTTGACCTATGTTGACCCCAAGACATGTGGAGGGTTAGCACTCATTTGAGTTTCTATTTTGGAAGCACCCCTTAAAATTGTGATAAGCTGACGCGTGTCTCCTTCTGCTGGTCTTTGGATTTTTCAATGGCTAACTCCGTCTTCATACTGACTTGAACCTTGTGGCAAGCTGGTGCTACTTAGAGACTGACCTTTTGATTTCACTTTTGAAATGGCATCGTTAAGGCACGTGGTGGCTTCTGCCAACCTGCCCATACTTAGTCAATTTTAACAATCGACTCTGTCCCTTTTTGGACCTAAGACATGTGGAGGACTAGTGTAAGTTTGAGAACTTCCCCCATCTTTTACTCTTGAAGATGCATTGATGAGGCACATGGCTCCATCTGTTGAGCCTTCCATACTTAGCCAATTTTATCTTGTTTTGTCTTCATTTTGTACCTGGGAGACGTGAAAATACTACGCTTATTTGAGGATTGTCCCTTATACCCTGCCGCTAGAGTTGCATCATTTGGACACATGCAGGCTTCCTCTAAACCTTGAAATATGGCCAAACTGTATACAATAAAAAATATCCATGTATTACTCATGGACTCTGGGGAAAAAATTAATGGGGAAAATACGTCTGTCATTCCCAACTACGGGAAGAAAATAAAAAAGAAGGAAAGGAACTTCACCATACGCCCAACTTTCAAATTGTTCTCCATGAAAAGGGAAATTGGAAACAATGCCAGGCTTGACATGATTTAATACTCCAAGGTACAGACTATTTTTTTTTGAAACTTGACTTCAAAAGAGGAGAATTTTGGGGCCGAAAATAGTTGGCTCTTTCTAGGGATGACATGGCTTGGTAAAAAGACACAAGGCAAGATCAAGAACTGTAGATAACTCTAGGGGAAAGAGGACCAATGCCTTATCCATTGGGTAAAGGAGTAGAAGGCAAACCCAATACAAGGCAACACACACAAGACGGGAAAAGAAACAAAACAAACTAAAAGAGAAGAATAGAAACAAAAAACAAAGGAACGAGCCAAAACCAAAACAATTTACATAATATACAGAAGGAACACCTAGCCACTTAGGACTTGAACAACTTTAGATACTACCCACTATAAGGAAGTGGAAGAGGAGAACCATCCATGTAATCTAGATGAAAAGAGTTCTCTCCAGCAAAATGTTTGATTCTAAAAGGACCAAGCCGAAGACAATCAAACTTACCATGATTTCCTTGTGGCTCATTGTTGGTCCCCTGAAATATCGACTAAGTATGAAGGCGTAGGGTACACAGGACCCCAGTTACAGGATGACATGCAAGGTAAAAGCACATAAAATAAAAGGATCAAGGAAGCATATATCGCTCGTAGAACGTGAAAGGAGCTTCAAGAATTAGCCAATTTAAGCAACAAAGGTAGAACACGTAAAAAGCATGATCAGTTACGCGTGGATAATATGCCAGCCTAGAAACAGATGGCCCAGGAAAGAGCATGCCAGCAAAGGAATCTTCTAGAAGACCATCATGAGATGGAGTGGAGAGCTTAGGCCTGAGGAAACATGCTTGCTGAAGGACCACATTCGACACTTGGCGATGGATCTAAGGGCACAAAAAGGTGAGTTGGCAGTGTGGGAAGGTTATAAATACAAGTGTCTATGTACCAAGAAAGGGGGATAGACATAAGAGGAGAAGACAGGAGAGATACACATAGAGAGAGATAACATGGGTAAAGCTCTACAAGATTACTGTGAGTGGGGATCTAATGTACTGAGCTCAACATTGTAATTTATTTTCTATTTTTGCATAGTTATACAAGCCTAGTGATGTGCATGACTCCAGTCTACCCACTATGGCTCTTTGTAATGAAATGATGAATATAATGAAGTTACCGATTGTAATTAGATATGAATATCAATGGGTTTCATGTATATTTCGTTCATAAAAGTTATCTTTCCTTTCATGCTATGAATGAATGGTTGTAGCTTTCTTTCTATTATATTATATGTTATGGAGTCTTTTAAAATACACAGTCTAAAGAAAATACAAGGATATGGAGGCCGTCCTGAGCCTTGTAATCCTTGTATGTATAAAATTATTTCTTGAATACTCCTATAATAATCATTGATGAATGCTTCCCACTAAAAAATCACATAAAAGAGAGACTCGGCACCCAGGCGTGCCTCAAGTGAGAACTCAGTTTCTGCTGGGTGATAGGCTGGTGTGCATGGGATTCCTTCCTCTTATAATGGGAGTAAAATTGAATACATCTTGGTTTCATTGCAGGGACCACTTTTCGAAGTTGTAGTGGGATATAGCATGCATCATGATCTATGTAAAGAGTAATGATGGATCGATTGCCATTGGAAAATGTTGAATCATGGTTCAAGAGCACGGAAGATGAATTTGTCTAGAGATTTAGCATTGGACTTGAGTTTGATACATGTAGATGGGTAGAGGAGAATCTCTACCACGATCTATATGAGACTTTTTTCTGTTGCTTCCCAGTAGAGTTATTTGGGTGGATTTTAGCATATGCATCTAGATCAAGTTGGAATTATGGATCGCAGATATGGACTAAATAAGACTACCAAAGGTTTTAGGATGCAGATATGACATGGACCCGTGCTGTAGATCACTAGTGGGGAAGAGTACTAGCTAGCTACACTCTGGAATACACCATTTCCATGTATTCTTGTCCAGAGGTTGCTGAGTTCAAGTTTCTATGAGAACTTAGGGGATCATTTCTACATGTTATCCCTCTAGCTATGAAGATATTGATGGTTACCATGAGTTTAGAAGTGCTCCCAATGGCTGGCTAAACCATTCTGAGCACTGGGTAAGGAAGCTCGGGTGGAGGAAGATGGAATATGACACGATAGAAAAGGACAGGGAAGAAAGATGGCTCAAGTATGGTGAAGCACGTGAAAGAGAGATTACTAGACGATACGAAGCTCCTAGTGTGATGGATCTATGGAAGTAGACATTGCGGGAAGGAATTGAGGTTCACGCAGAGGACATGGAGCCTGAGAATTCTATGCTACCCCATGTTGGAAAGTGTGTGAGGGAGACCCCTTTGGCTTTTGGTGAGAGTTCATCACATGGAGAAAGGAGAGTCGTTGGCACATATCTGAACCCACCCAATGACCGAGCACTGACGCTTGGTTTTCTCAAACCAAGAAGAAGTATTGAACCAATTGAAACTAGTGGAAGAAATAGATCCATGCCTAGGAGAAAAAATTTTACATTCCCTTCTTCTATGGCTGCACATATTCTAGTATTTGGAGGATATTTTGGACAAAGGGAAAGTGTACAAACTTTTGGTCTCACACCAGGGAGTGGCACAAGAAAAAGTAGCGGTGGTGGGACACAATCACAGAACATCGACACACAATTTAGTGGGACCGTGGGGGCACTTTGCACAACTCCTATAGGCCCTACTAGATCCAGTGGTCCTGGTGGATCTGGTGGCTCTGGAGGTACAAGAACCGATGGACTTGATGGATTAGGTGGTGGAGGAAACACGGGAGGGAACCAAGGCTCTGGTTTAGGACAAGGACCCCAGCCACCACCTCAAGTTTTCTTTGAAATGTCTCTACACTTACCAGATTATAGGGGCATTGAGGATGCTACAAAACATGTTCACAAGTGTGAACTGCTATGGCGCACGAAAGGTATCACAACCCCAGAATGAAATGCTAGTCAATTTACAACCACATTGTATGGGCGCGCGCATAGCTGGTATAGAAAGTATGATCCTCATCAAAAAATGGTGGATTACACTGCCTTAAAGAATGCATTCCTTTCAGAGTTCCACATTTCTGAGTTCGAGAAAAAAAGCATTAGCACTTTGAAGGAGATACAACAAGGAATGGAAGAGAGTGTGCGGGAGTATGAGGTGCGCTTTAAGACTCTCTTGTCTAAATTATCATATGATATACATCCTTCTCAGCATGCATAGTGGTTTGTTTGAGGATTGATCATCCCTTTTAGAAGGACCCTATCTCATAAGACTCTCACAGATCTATGTGAAGCATTAGAGGCTTCTGTGCATGCTGAAGCTGTTGGTAGTATCGATACTGGTGTTAGCCCATTCTTGGAGGCTCAAATTGCTGCTATGGCTAAATAGTTGGAAAAGTTATCTACAAAATAAGTCCATGAGACTCAGAGTGGTTTGTGGTGCATAGATTGTGAGATAGAGAGGCACATTAAGGATAATTGCCCCTGGAGGATGGTACACACTGTAACATTAGATTGTGAAATCTGTCAGGGGACCATGATGCTAGTAGATGTCCCTTGCTACAGAGCACGATAAAAAAAATGTATCCTATTATTGCAAGATTTTCACCTCCACAACCCATTATACTAAAGACTATAGGCTCACTGATCAGATACATGAGGCCATTGATCATAGGGTGTGCCAAACCAGCATTGCCAATAGTTCTAAAAAAGATTATCATTTTTATAAGGAGCACATAGATGGAGAGGCGTGAGGAAAAGGTTTTTGAGGAGGATTCCGTGGATGAGGTAACTGCGGAGGAAGGAGTGAGTTCCCGTGAGGGACATGTTTCAATTGTGGATCTACAGAACATTACAAGCATGAGTTATCAGACTTGTTGCAGTGCTTATGGTGCAGAAAGAAGCATACGTATGAGGAGTGCCTGGAGTTATTTGAGCATATGAATCAACAGCACCAGAAGGACAAAGGTGCTGCGATGGTCAACATCAAGAAGGCAGACATACAATGGATGCCTTGGGTAACATAGGATGAAATTTTGGAGCCTATTTTGGTAACAACAAGGGCATAAGCTGCCCATGTAAGAGAGATACCAAGACAAAAGAGCCTCATTTCAAGAGAAGAGGTCATTCATGGAAAGTACCCAGACCCCACACATCAGAAGGAGATATATCAGGACACCATGGATGTTATTTGAAGCTTGAAAGGGGAGATCCAGTGTCTAAAAGAGTAATCTAGGAGGGAGGAACAAGGAAGGAGGATTGTGGCGCAGAAAGATGACCTAGAAGAGATCAAGAAGGTGTGTAAAATGCTAAGGTAGGAGAACATCATTCCTTTGCTAGGATCCTTGTTGAGAGAGAAGGTACCACATGCCAGAGAAGAGCACGAGAGGAAAGTCTTACCCACAAACATTCCCCCTCATAGCCTCGACTATGAAAATGAGATTACATTGAATGCAGTTGTGGATGGATGGCTCCTCAACAATATACCCATTGACACTAGCGCGAAGGTTAATGTTTTGACTTTGGATGCATGGGATCAGATGGGGAGACCTGCGTTACAGCCACCCTCAAATGTGTTGTATATGGAAAACAAGACTAAGGCAATGCCCATCAAATTCTTGAAGGATGCAACTATTACTATACAGGGAGCCAAGTTTACTAGGGACTTCAAAGTCTTGGTGCTTGCCGAGGTGGAAAATTTCCCTGCACTACTTGGGCACCCTTGGTGTTACAAGAACAATGCGGACCTCCGGTTCAACAAAGGGTACATCAATTTTGAGAACAAAGAGGAGCGGGTCATTATACCCCTAGTTAATGGGAAGTCAACGCCCTACATTGAACCGTTGGGAGAAGAGGTTTTGGATAAGATCTATGTGCACTCAATCAGAGATCTTGAGATGGTACACCCTATTAACGGGGTTATCCAATTTGAGCATTCTCAGTCAGTAAGTGATACCACTAGCCTGACATGTGATAATTGTGTGCATGGGACTTACAAATTAATGAGATAGAAGTTGAGAGGATCGGTGACCAAGGTAACGAAGGCACACACGGTTCAGCACCTTGGGGAAAAGAACTGCCCAAGTACTCCGAAGGAGCCTTCCCTGAGATATTTCTGTAGGAGATAGAAGCTCAGTGGAAAAATGAAAAGGAACGAAGGGGGATGCTGAGTTACATCTTACTCGGCACAGCAGCTCGTTGGTGGGCCACGCATCAGGAGAGCCTTTTAGAATGGAGTGAGGTAAGAATTTCTCTCTCTGTCATATTTTCTAGAAGTAATATACCCACCATCATAAAGGAGTACCATGGAAAGGAGCCCACCTATTTCCATATTTAGGAGTGTGAATGGGTTTGGAGAGAAGGCCCAGAGGCCTTGCCACCATCCCTTTGGGTGCATAAGTTGTATTCTACACTATAGGTTTGTGCGTGCACATGGTACATTCATTCGGAGACACACTGCCAAATAAGGAATTGGCAAGAGTTTGCGGATGATCTTATTCAAACCTTTGAGTATCGGAGTACCAAACCATCGATTGATAAGGCCTTACAAGCTATCAAGTTCCTTACAATGGGGGATAGTGCCAGAATGGAAGATAAGATGTTGGAACTACTAGGTGAACTAGGATTGGGGGCATGCTTTGAAGAGATTGAAGAAACAGAAGAATCCTAGTTTGAGCTCTTGTGTTTGGAAAAGGAAAAGGGAAATTTAGTATATGTGATTGATGGAGAGGAACCAGAGAGTTTAAATGTTATCCATTCTGTGGGGATGTTTGAAGTAGTGGGCAGTGCAGATGCTCCTGTGCATGCCTATCATGAGCCTTTAAAGACAAAGAAGGTTAACATCGGTTCAGGAGAAGAACCGAAGGAATCTATTATTGGGGATTATTGGACGGAGAATGAAGTATCAAGGATCATTGATATATTGTATGAATTCGAGGATTTATTCCCTCGTGGGTACCATGAGCTATAAGGCGTGCACCATTCCTTAGGGTAAATGAGGATAAAACTAAAGGAAGGTGTGTGACCGGCTAGAAAAAGGCCCTACTGGATGAATCCCAACTTATGCGTGAAGGTTAAGGAGGAGATAGGTAAACTGATAGCTTCTGGGATCATTGAGGGAGTAGAAGAATCAGAATGGATAAGTCCAATGGTAATTAGCATCAAGAAGGATGGGTGGATTAGAATTTGTGTGGATTATAGGGAATTGAATGCAATTTGTGTCATTGATCCATTTCTGACCCCTTTCACCAAAGAAATTCTAGAAGGAGTCGCTGGGTGTGAAATCTATTCCTTTACGAATGGATTTTTAGGATACCACCAAGTCCGGATTGCAAAGGAAGACTAGGAGAAGACCACTTTCACCACCGAGTGGGGAAGTTTTGCATACACGGTCATGCCCTTTGGGTTGAAAAATGCACCTGCTATCTTTTTGCGCACAATGGTGCAAGCATTCTAGGACTTCATTCATAAGTTTATTCAGGTTTACTTGGATGATTGGATAGTATATGGTCTAGTTAAAGACCATTGTGACAACTGAAGATTAATGTTTGAAAGGTGTAGGTAGTTGAGGATATCCCTCAACATTAAGAAGTGTGTGTTTACTACACCTTTTGGGACTTTATTGGGGAATATCATATGTAAGGAGGGATTGCTAGTAGATCTCGCTAAGGTTACAGTTATTGTGGGGTTAAGTGAACCTACTAGCCAGAACGCAGTGTGGTTCCTTGGGCATATCGGATATTACAGAAAATTCATTAAGGGGTATGCCAAGATCGTTGTGCCTTTAGAGGAGCTATTTAGACACAAAAGTACCTTCCATTGGGGAAAGACGCAGTAGAGGGTGTTTGATACATTAAAAGATAGGATTATTACCATGCCTATTTTGTGATTTCCCTCTTAGGAAAAGCCTTTCCATGTCCACATAGATGCCTCAAGAACCACCATTGGGGCAATACTTGTACAACCAGGTGAGGGGATTGTTGATCATACTCTTTGTTTCGTGAGTAGGAAGTTAACACCAGAAGAGCATAATTATACCACAACTGAGTGTGAGGCATTTTCAATGATCTATGCACTTTTCAAATTTCAATAGTATCTACTGGCAACACATTTTGTATTCTACACCGACCACATGGCATTAAAGTATTTAGTAAACAAGATTTTTCTTCAAGGGTGCATATGTCGATGGGTGTTGTTGTTTCAAGAGTTTGAGTTCACCATTGTAGTGAATCCCAGAAAAAGAAATTGTGGACCTGATCATCTATCAAGAATTGATTCAGGAGAGGATTTGCAAAGTATTGAGGAAATAATTCCAGACGCATAAGTTTTTAGATTGTGGCACACGCCCTTGGATTTGGAAGAAATTGTTGTATTTTTAAAAGAAGGTGTGGCACCAGATGGAATGAAGGAATTGGAGAAAAATTAGTTGGCCATACGCACCACACCCTACATGTTGATTTGTGGATATTTATACAAATTGGGACGTGATGAATTTTTACGTAGGTGTGTGTTAGAACATGAGTGCCTGACCATAATGGATGAAGCACATGGAGGAAGTGTGGGTGGGAATTATGTAGGTGATGTCACCATGTGCAAGATTTTAATGGCAGGTTTATGTTGGGAAACCTTGTACAAGGATTGTAGAGATTATTGTAAAGCATGTGACCATTGTCAGTGCATTAGCAAACCAGGAAGGAGAAATGAAATGCCTTTGCACCCTATTCCTAGCATGGAGCCTTTTTAAAAGTGGGTAATAGACCTTATAGGACCTATTACACTGGAAATGCATAGGAATAGGTCACATTATATCATCACTTGTATAGATTATCTCATAAGGTGGGCAGAAGTAGCCCCAAATAAAGATTGCATGGCAGCAATAGTGGCAAGGTTCATATGGGAGAACATTATCACAAGGTATAGATTCCCTTTAAGTTTGACCAGTGATAGGGGTAAACAATTTCTAAATGAGACTGTGAGGATCCTACTATTTGAGTTCATGATAGCTCATCATAAGACTACGCCCTATCACCCTCAAGCAAATGGAACCATGGAAGCATTCAAAAGAATACTAAGTCATACCTTGACCAAAATCTTTGATGTTGGAAGACAAGATTGGGATGACAAGGTATCAGTAGTTTTGTGGGCTTACAGGACTACGCATAAAAGACTAAATAAATCCACACCTTTTCAATTGGTGTTTAGCATGGAAGCTATTTTCCTAGTTGAATTTATGTTACCTTCTCTGTGAATAACATGTGTAGGAGGATTAGCTAATGAACAAGCACTGGAAGAAAGAATTGATGAACTAATGAAACTAGATGAGAGACGATCACTTGCCTATTGGATCCAAACAACAAAAAAGGCAAAGAAAAAGGCTTGGCATGATTTCCATATTAGAAAATAAGAAGTTTGAGTTTGGGCAGATGGTGTTACTGTATGATTCTAAATTTCTACGCCATCCTGGGAAGTTGAAAGTCCATTGGTTAGGTCCCTACACAATCTCATACATCCTTGATTCGGGTATGTGCCGGTTACAAGTGCTAGATGGAATGGAGTTTCCTGGACACTTCAATGGTAGTAGGCTGAAGCCCTACTATAAATAAGTCTTCTTGTTGTTTGTAAATAAGGTAGTTTTTCCAGTTAATCTAGAATTTTCCCTTACATATTTTCTTTTCCTTGTGTTTCCCTTTCGCGTTGTTGTTTTGTTTTGCACCTTGGGCACCGGTAACCTTATTGCTATTTTTGGATAATTTATGAGTGTGCTGAGGACTGCACATCATTTAAGTGTGGGGTGGAGAAAAGTCAAGAAGCACATGTTTTGAAAGTACCAAAGAAGTTGTGTTGAAGAGCCTTGTTGAGTAGCCCGGTTAGAAGAGAGATAAAGAGAAAAGATATAATGGTTGGTGTTAGGGTAAAGCTACTCATAGATCCTGTGTACAAAGGAAACTGAAGTGAATTTAAAGTAACACAAGGTAGGTGAATGCAAGAATCTAGATAGAAGAAGTGCCTTCGGCACAGGCTGAGCGCGCGTAAGAGTCTCCTGTCATGTTAGTTTGGTTACGCGCCAGAAGGTTGGAGGATTTTTCACGTAGGAAGGGCGCGTGAGTAAAGGCACTGAAGATGGTTTTTTTTTAAAAATACGCATTAAATGAACAAAGTGCAGGGTAGGTAAAGTAGCATTTAATGACCAGAAAAAGGAAAAACTATAAATAGAGGGTCGACACACTCTCATTTTACTTTGTGAAAATGAAGAGTTACAGATATAAGAAAAAGATATAAGCTAGGAATTTTTCAGATTCGATCAGAGAGAAGATCTATGTGATCAAACAAGTAAAGATGCAGTTTGATATTGTGAACCAGAAGGAAGGAATTACACGGGCTTATAATAAAGTGAAAAGACGTTGTTTGGTGAAGAATTTATCAAAGTTAGTGTTCAACAAACTAGGGCACTGGTTTAGGAGATTTGTATCATAGATCTGAGATTGAAGGTTGGGAGAAGGAAAGCAGAGTAACAAGGAGAGGATTGGATTAATACAATTACCTCAACCATGGCACTAAAGAAAGGGAAGGGAAAAGTGAAGGCTAAACAACCAGAACCCGAGGTGGAAACAAATGAAGAATGGTATGCAGAAATACAGTACCCTAACGGAGTGATGATGGGAAAGGAATGGGAATTCCATTTGAGAAACATACCATTCAGTGACTATAATCACTGTACCAGCACTATAGAGAAAGAAATTACATTAGAACTAGTATGTACCAAACCAATAAGAAAACACCTAAAGGGTTTCCTATCTACAATGATGATGTGAAGGTCAAGCTGGAAAAGGTAGGGTTATTGCAACTCTATGAGTTTCCTTATTTTGGGAAGCTAGATCGCTTGTACCAGTGGTTAATGTCTTGGGTACATGAGGACTACTTCTACTTTTTTGGGCACAAGATGCACGCAAATCCTTAGTTGATTGCATAGTTTATAGGCCTCATATGTGAGGGAGATAGCCTGGAAGATGACCTTGGTGATAAGGAAGCTATTCAGGAGACCATCACAGAGTATGCCTGCAAGAAAGGGTCATGGTATTATGACATCTCAGACATCAAGGACCCAGTTATGAAGATTTCCGCGCACCTGGTAATGAAATTGAATGGCCAAGAAAGGTGGACGCAAGTCAACAAGCCATGGCTACATGTCTACAAGAAGATTACAGAGGGGACTATTTACAACTTGTCCATATAAATTTCCAAGGAGATTGTAAAGTGCACAAAGGAAGGGGACATGATCCTCTTTGGCAATGTCCTACTCACCATAGTATTTACAAAAGTTGGAGTGCCAGATGCACTAGATAAGTTTGTGTGGGAGTACCTAGCCGAAGACCCTTCACCCATGAAGAGGTTTGGAAAGTATGCATGTGATACAATGACAGCTTCCCATAAAGCATGGCTTGAAAAATGGTATACATGCTTAAGAAATGCATTTAGGGTGGAGTGGAGGATCCCCGAACAACTCCCAACATCTACACAAGGAGAAGCTGAGTTCACGATGTACCAACACTTTTTCTTGGGTAGGTTCAAAATTGTTGATGATTCATGGAGCCCTTGGTGCAAGCTCCCTTTTGCATTCATTGCCCAGTACTTCCAAGCGAGAGTGAACAGATTTAAGGAATCGAAAAAGCTAAGGCTAGAGATAGGAAAATTGGACTAGGAACACAGGGATATGAGGAAGAAACTGAACTATCCCATAGGTAAGCACGCATATGTGGAGAAGTATGTGTCGCACGAGATCCACCTGTCTAGACCAATAACAATTCCTATTGCTGGAGGATCAACGACACGTGTATACGTGTGCATGAGGTAAAAATTTGAAAATGGTGCATACTTGGTGGATGAAATATCCATACCTGAAGACCCCTTGGGAATGAAGAATCTAGTGTCTAAGAAGAGGGGCAGATGAGAGGAGGGAGCACCAAGTGTACCAACTACTCAAATAGTGAGCATGCCTTCTACAAGCACCAAGCCAAGCACCTATGTTCGGAGGAAGAAGTCCCCAGTAAAGGAGAAGATTCTAGAAGTAGGGGCACCCAAACAACCCACCACCTTGGAGGAGTCACAAGAGGAAGAAGAGAAGGAATAATCTCCTAAACAAAAGCAACCTCTCGGGAAGAAGCAGAAGGTAGATGAAGAAGCTGACTCGGAGGCGACCGACAACTTGGAGAGATATCTAGGAGAAGGAGAGGATGAGATTGAAGAGGGTGGTGATGAGGAGAAAGAGCCAGAAAAAGGCAAGGAACCTTTGGAACCTCACATAGTTATTGTCTATGAATTGGAGGAGGAGAGTGGAGAAGAAAAGAAAGAGTTCATATTCATGCGGCAGAAAGGTGCATAAGGAAATGAAGGCACTGAAGATACAAAGGCCGATGAGAGGGATGCCAAGGAATAGAGAGCCACAAATTTTACCAAGGAGCAGATAACTGAAGTGATAGAGTGAGAAGTGAAGAAGATTCTTGAGATCCTTGTAGACCAGGAATTAGAGAAAAGCACAGACATAGTGCTAAAGGAAGGGAGGGAAGAGAGTAGTGAAAAGGGACATGACAGCCTAGGAGGCCCCACTCTGACAGTTAGCTTCCCCAAAGATGTGCACTCAGGTAGAAGAACTTTGGATATAGAATAGAGGCAGATTATGGGCTATGTCGATGACTCAAGGAAGGTGCTACGTGTATGATTCCAGAGCACGGTACCCAACGAAAGACTTATAGCTATGGGATCATTCGAGAAGGAGGGTTTATACCCCAGGACCAAGAAGATGCTTTCTTGGTCATTTGAATCCCACGTCGATAAGTCAGACTTTGAAGTCTACCAAAAGGTTCTTATCACGTTGCTAGACTCTAAGGGAGACAAACCCTTAGTAAATACCCAGGATCTCATAGATGAGAAAGTATGTAATGCTCTAAACAAGGTCACGGTGGAAACAGAGGCAAGACTATTCATGCAAAATGACAGCATAAGGGATTTAGAGGGAAAGCTAGCAAAGAAGGAGGAAGAGTTGGATATGGTGGCCAAAAACTTAAAATTATAGGAATTAATTAGCACAAAGCTAAGGCACAAGCTCTAGGAGGAAAAGGAAAAGGTGCAGGAGGTCTACAAGAAAGTAGACTCGATAAAAAGTGCCATAATATTGAAACACCCAGATCTAAAGCCTATCCCCCAGAGGTATGCATCGACGCTGTAATACCTAGAAGACTTAATGTGCATCCTCACCATGGAGAGGAGACCATTGGCATTGGAATCTATGGAGGAAGTATCCACACACTTGAAGGAGGAGGAGCAGTTAAAGGTGATAGCAATGGTTTCCAAGTCTAGCAAGGTGCTCACAGATGTAAAGGTTGCTTCCCAATCTGCTGAGGCCACATATGATACATGCGCGGATTAAGATAAGGTGGCGAGATCCTTGGTCACCACACTTGAAGTAGAGCTAAAAGATTTCCAAGAGAAGAATAAAGGAAACATGGCGGAGCAGGATAGAGTCATAGCAAAAGTAGAATTTGATGGAGTGGAGAGCTCAGGCCTGAGGAAACATGCTCACCGAAGGACCACATTCGACACTTGGTGATGGATCTGAGGGCATGAAAAGTTGAGTTGGTAGCATGGGAATGTGATAAATACAAGTGCCTATGGACCAAGAAAGGGGGATAGACATAAGAGGAGAAGATAGGAGAGATGCACACAGAGAGAGATAACATGCGTAAAGCTTTACAGGATTACTGCAAGTGGGGCTCTAATGTACTGAGCTCAAAATTGTAATTTCTTTTCTATTTTTGTGTAGTTATACAAGCCTAGTGATGTGCATGACTACAGTATGCCCGCTATGGATATTTGTAATGAAACGATGAATACAATGAGGTTACCGATTGCAATTAGATATGAATATCAGTGGGTTTCATGTATATTTCATTCATAAAAGTTATCTTTCCTTTCATGCTATTAATGAATGCTTGTAGATTTCTTTCTGTTATACTATATGTTATGGAGTCTTTTAAAACAAACATTCTGAAGAAACTACAAGGATCTGGAGGTTATCCTGAGCCCGATAATCCTTATATGTCTAAACTTCTTTCCTAAATACTCCTATACTAATCATTGATGAATTCTTCCCACTAAAAACTCACATAAATAGATCCATTAGCAATGAGTTCACACAAGCCCTTACCCCAAACTAGCTTTTTTGGCCTGATATCAAGATCATACTCTTGTACCTTTGTTACCCAATTACCTCTCTTGGTTCCAAATTCTTGTTGAGTAAGAATGGATTTGATTGTTGTATCAGGCACCATCACCACAAAATGAGAATTAAAGATGTAAAACTAAAACTACTTGATATATTTGACAACTACAAAAGCATGTTTCTCTATCATAGTGTACTTCATCTTATGATTGTTCAAGACATAACTCATGAATGCAATTGGGAGCTCATGATCTTAAGCATTCTTCTGGGCTAACACAATAGCTAGGGTATTTTCAGTGGCATAACAATAGATAATGAAATCTTTGCTAAAGTTATGGCATGCTAATATTGGAGTCTTTGAAATAGCCTATTTAATGTCCTCAAATTATTTCTTCCCTTCAGAGGACCAACCAAAATTTTTCTTTCCTTGTATCATGCGAGAAATGCTCATAGTAAGTTCTGAAAAATCAGGGATGAATCTCCTTAGGAAATTGATCTTACCAAAGAAAGAATGGACACCCTTCTTACTTGATGGAATAGGAATTTGTTGGATGGACTGAACTCTCTCCAAATAAATTTTGATCCCTTCCTTTGAAACAATGTGTCCCAACAACTTTCTTTCTGTGACACAAAACATAGACTTCTTAAGGTTTAAAGAAATTACATGCTCTTTACACTTCTGCAATACTATTTCAAGGTGTTAGAAGTAATCTTTTCTTGCTTTAGAAAATAGGGTCAAGTTATCCAAATACACAACAATGCATTTCCATTTCAAACTACCAAAATCCAAGTCCATGGCCCTCTGGAAAGTAGCACCAGCATTAATGAGACCAAATGGCATCCTCTTGTATGCAAAGGTGCCCCAAGGAGTAGTAAAGGTAGTCTTATGTTGATGTACAGTATTCACCTTTACTTGATTGTACCCCGAGAATCCATCTAACATAGATAACATCTCCGAGCCTGTAACAACTTGCAATACTTGGTCCATCAAGGGGAGAGGGTAGTTGTCCTTCAAAAACCTGATTTATATTTTTAAACCCCACACAGATCCGGATCTCACCATTCTTTTTCCTGACGGGAACTATATTAGCAATTCACATTGAATGGTGGATAGGGAAGATGATCCTAGCCTTCAGAATCTTCTATTTCTTGGAAAATTATATCAGCTATCTTTGGATTATATTTCCTTTGCTTCTATTTGAAGGGTTTGATCCCAGGATTAAGAGGAATGAAATGTTGCATTTCTTTAGGCTGAAAATCCTTAAGATCAAGATAAGAGTAAGCAAGAACATCAACATACCTTTTCAATAGATTCACCACCTTCTTTTTCTCTTCTTGAGTGCAACATTTTCCAATGTTGACCATTTTGGGATCATCAAGAATCCCAATATTCACTTTCTCAGTCTTAGTAGATTGTCGTACTCCTTGGGAAACTTTAGATTTCATATATCTATCATGTTTATCAAAAAGATCCTACAAACTCACCAGCCCCTTAGGAATTTTGTTGCCTTTTAGTTTGATGCATCCATCTTGATCCATCTCTTCTTTGATACCCTCTTCATTTTATGACACACACTCTCTAGGTAGATTGTCATTTCCTTTAAAGTACAACTGATCAAAGTTGTCTCTGAACTCTAAGAAAGAAAGAAAAGGTGATCATCAGTGAAAAATTACCAATTATTTGCATTTTTAGACACACTGGGTTTATGGATCATCTCAATGGTGAATTTACCTTGAGGGAAATCAGGATGAGGAATCAACAAGGACCCCAAAATAGCTAGAGATTCAGCCCTAATATTCATTTTCCTTAGCACAACTTTAATGGAAAAAGCCTCAAGGAATTCAATGGAATCCCAGACTAGATTCCTATAGTGCTTCAACCTTCTTTTCTTTACCTGATAAAGGTCTCTAACTTGTTTTACAATTAGCTCCATGAGTAAGAAGGTTCTTCACTCCTATTTCCTTCGCCATGCTCAACCCAAGAATAAGGGCCTCATACTCAGTGGTATTGTTGGTATTTTCAAACTAGAATTTGAAAGAGAAAGGATGAACCTTACCCCCAGGAGAAATAAACACTACACTAGCTCCAGTACCAGCTGAGGAATAGCTTCCATCAAAATCCAAAGTCCACACACCATTAGGATCAAGAAAAAATTCCTTTGACAGAATTTTCTCCTCTATGACATGATCATGTAGTTCCCATTCCCAATTTCTTTATACAATATTTGTGCTTTAGGATCATCTGTCTTTTGCACAATATACTCTACTTGTTTCTCAGGCAGCAGCTTCTTCATCTTCCCATTGACAGGGATTAAGGCATGTCACCAATCCATTTAGATCTCACCCCCAACATCTTTGCAAAAATTCCTACTTAGCAACATGCCATCGGAATGAGGGATATCAGCAACCAAGATGGTAGCCAAGACATTCTTCTCTAGTAAAGAAAAAAAAGCTACTTGTGCATCCTTGATTATCCCAACTAAAGGCACTTCTATACTTTTCATAGAATAACAAGAGCCATAAGTGTGGGTTAGGGTTAGACCCAAAGCATGGGCCACTTTTATAGGCATTACATTATCAGATGCATTTGAATCAATGACAAAATTTCTAAGCTTGTGGCCAGCTATGAGGAGAGTCATATAGAAGGGTTTGATATTCTCAATGGGTGAAGTGACTATAGCCATAAGGCTAGGTTGAGGCAAAGAAGGAGTGGGCAAAAGGCCTTTAGAAGAATGGGCTAGGGTTTTAGATTTAGAATTTACAAAGTTAACCATTTTGGCAAAGGCTTTAGGATGGGTTTGATAGAACTTTTCCTTAAAAATTTATATCTTAGTCTTTTTAAGATGGTCTATAATGTCAGAAGATCCAAATGTGGATGTGAATCACTACTAGGAGTACGAGGAGCTTTTGATCTATCAGTTTTATCACTTGTTGGACAAGAATTCTCAGAAGTAGAAGTAGAGGAAGAAGGACTAGTAAAGCTTACCTTTTGGATGGAAGTAGTAGGAATAGGAGATCCTCTTCTTGCAATCATCGGGATGGTGATAGGGTACTCCTTGGATCATTTTATAGGTTACACCACGTTTTCCTTTTTGTTGGTCTGCTCCCAGGTCATAATAGCATATGATTCACTATTCATCTCAGCCACTACATCATCATAGTCATCTTGATCATCCAAACCCTCAGTGGTGAGGAAATGAACTCAAGAACCACCAAGATCCTCCAATTATTAATTAGATTCCTCTTTTTGTTCATCATAGAGCCCATTTTATTCCTCATCATCAGGCTCAAGAACTTCACAAGCAACATTAATAAGCATCTTGAGGGGTGAACCTTCAATAGCCAATTTGGTTTTGGAACAGGGCAAGCAGTTCCTAGGCTAAAAGTTATTCCTTGGAACATCTTGATATGGAGCATGCTGAGCCAATTGTTTCTTGATGACAATGAGGTCATTAGCTAGCTTCTACACCAATTGATCTACATTACCTGTAGGAGAAGGGCAAGAAGAATATGCTTTGGATTTGAAATACTCCCTTTTTAGCTTTCTAGACATGATCAAGTCATCTTCCACACTGACAACCAATCTCTAATCAACATCCAAAGTTGAAATATTTTCTCTGCTCAAGGCATAGCTTACTTTCAGAAATTAAGCATTCAAGAATAAACACTTCTGAATCGGATCAACAGGCCTAGTATTTACTAGAATCTTGTTAATAAACTTGTTAAACTTGGCCACAAATTCTCTCATAGCATCATGTGGCTCCTTCTTGATTTGAAAAATATGAGCTAGCAAAGCATGTACATCTTCATCAGGTTTGAAACACTACCCAAATTCAGTCCTCATAGTATTCCAATTGATGATGGTCCCAGCAGGAAGATGGTAAAAGTGATCTGCAACATTGTCTTGTAAGGTCTCTACAAACAACCTAACAGAGACATCCTCATGTTCAACTCCAAGGACCCCACATGCAATAATGAAGGCTGCAATGTGTTCTTCAGGGTGTACTTTTCCATCACCTCTAAACTTGGGAAAATTCTTCCTGTTACCCCTAGGTAACTCATGCAATGGTTGAGGAAGATCCAGAGGCCCAACTCTTTGTCCATAAGGTCGAGGTGCTTCCATCCTTGGAAATATTTCTTGAAATGGAATTGAGACACCAAAAATAATTAGGGAACAAAGATTAGGGATAAATTGTTCTTGAGGAATGCTACTACCAGAAGATTTGTCTTCAATAGGAGGTCTGCTTGTGGAATAAGGTCTTCTATTTATTTCTATTGGAGGAAGTTTAAAATCTTGTTAATCCAAGAGTTGTAATTAGGGATCTTCAATTCCAAGAGTCCTTCTACCATGAGTATATCTTAGAATTGCTATATCAAAGAAATGATCAAATTAGTTGTTCTTTTTAGACAGGAAATTTGTTGAAAAAATTCCCCAGTAGAGTTGCCAAAAATTGTTGGGTTTTAGATTTTCACTTGTAATGAAACCATAGTCAGGGTACAAGCAAATCCCCCATCTTTAATATGAGAGGTTACCTTATTGAAATCAGGAGCAAAACCTATGTACAAATGTATAGTCTTTCATTAAATGGTGGTTTCCCAATATCCTGTAATGTGTTTTATGCCTGGAAAGTTATCAATACACGAGGATATAAGACTTTGAAGAGAGGAGGGAGGTAGAAGAAGACAATACTTTCAGGGAAACAAGATGGCAGAGAAAACCCTTATATGTATTGTGTAAATATGATACAGAGTAGAACCATCCACTTTTATAATAGACACAATTCACATACTCAAAGTTCTAGAGATTGTACAAACTAGAACACAAAGTTTCCAAGCACGCAAGCATTAGATAATTCATATATTAGAACTAGAAGGAAAGAGAAATTAGAAGAAAAAAGGAATAAAATTTGTATTGATTTCTTCCAACTCGAAATTATAGTTCTAGAATAATCAAAATTCTAACCCATACAATGTCTTTGAAAGCTCATGATATAGCTCACAAGAGAAGGTTACAACTTCCTCGAGAAAGAAATAAATAGTTAGAACTTATTCCAATCATCCACTCCCTTTTGAATTCTTGATTTACAAAGAAATGTTAATGGCAGAAAAAATAGTTTTTTAAATATAAGACCATTACATTATTTTACTAGTTAAACCATGGGCCGTTCGATTTGCTTTTACAACTTCAAATTTGGGCCACCCACATGGGAGAAATTAATTGGAGCGGGCATGCAGATGCCTTCTACATTTTTCACCTTTGAAGACATGCTAGGATGACACATGGAGAGCTCCACCAGTTCCTTCATACTTTGCCAATTCAGGTCTATTTCCTAATTGACCTATGTTGACCCCTAGACACATGGAGGGCTGGCGCTCATTTGAGTTTCTGTTTTGGAAGTGCCCCTTAAAATTATGCCAAGATGACATGTGTCTCCTTCCACTGGTCTTTGGAATTTTCAACGGCCAACTCCATCTTCATATTGACTTGAACCACGTGGCGAGCTGGTACTATTTGGAGATTGACCTTTTGATTTCTCTTCCGAAATGGCACCATTAAGGCATGTGGCGGATTCCACCAACCCGCCCATACTTAGTCAATTTTAAAGATCGGCTCTATCCATTTTTGTACCTAGGACACATGGAAGACTGGCGTAAGTTTGACAACCACCCCCATATTTGACTCTTGAAGATTTTCCAATGAGGAATGTGACACCGTCTGCTAAGCCTTCCATACTTAGCTGATTTTAGCTTGTTTTGTCTTCATTTTATACCTGGGACAAGCAAAAATCCTATGCTTATTTGAGGACTGTCCCTTGTACCCTGCCCCTAGAGTTGCACCATTTGGGCATATGGAGGCTTTCACTGAACCTTAAAATATGACCAAATTGCATCTAATCAAAAATATCCACATATTACCCATGGACTCTGGGGCAAAAATTAACTAGGAAAATATGCCTGTCATTCCTGACTACAGGAAGAAAATAAAAAATAAGGAAAGGAACTTCACCATACGCCTGAATTTCAATTTTTTCTCCATGAATAGGGAAACTACAAACAATGCTAGGCTCGATGTGATTTAATACTCCAAGGTACAGACTCAAAATTGTTTTGAAACTTGGCTTCAAAAGAGGAGAATTTTGGGGTGGACAACAATTCAGAAGCATAACACCACGTATGGTGAAGTCAAGAGGCTCCTTTAAGTACTCAGTGTATGTACCCATTGCGTAATATTCCACCATCGAAGATCCTTGATGAGGAGGTAGAAGAGGAGGAGTTGGATAAGATGCATTATAAGTGTTGATGGGAATGGATGGGATCCCTTGATATGGCATGTAGGGAGTGGGAATGGTATATGAGTCCATCTCGGGAGATTTTGAATACATATGCATATAAAGTGAGATGATTTTAGGATATGGACTAGTGGGGATAAAACCAGGTAACGTTGCATTACCTGTTGTGGTGGTATTCAAGAATGCACTTCCGACAAGCCCTTATGTAGGATAAGCTTGAGAAAAATGAGGACCCATCCCTAGTGTGTCTTACCATTTGAGAAGATCACCTAGATTTGAATGAGCCAGATAAATTTTTTGTACATGGTATTGCATTGGTTTCTCATTAGAAGAGATGTATCCTTTGTTTTCAACTAGATACCTTGTGTTCTACCCCACTACATGTGTTTTTTATGAAGTTTGGACACTTTCTAGTTCTCTAATCCTCCCCACTAAAGTAGAAATGAGATCATTGAGAGAGGAGTGAGTCTCTTGTTGGGGTGTCTATGGCGTAGGGTTTGAGTGAGTAGGCTCATGATACCCTGACATGAATTTTTTAGTGTTATAATTTTTGTCTTCCTCAGAAGTAAGAATCTTAGGATAGGTATTAAAAATATCGTAGGCTAAATCCTCCATTCTATTCAAAGACTCATCTATCTCACGAAGAGGATTAGTTATTCATGCAAAAAAAAATACTTTGTTGATTGCATGGCAATGTGAGATCTTGACAAGAATACATGGTAAGAACATGTTCCATTTGTGATAACAATGTGGTTTGCATTGGGTTGACCATATTGCATGTCTAATGGTTGATCAACCTCCTCCATCCTTACATAGCTAATGGGGTATGAAGTGTAACTAGGGAAGGTTTGGACGTTTCTTGTGTAGTTGTCACCCCACCTTGAAAGAGAAGGGGATTTTTGTGGTTGCAAATTGGTGTAATATCTATCAGAGCCAAATGGACCACCAAAATCTCTTCCAGAAATATTTTAAAAGGTATAAAATACCTACCAAAATAGTGGAAGAAATGGAAAGATGAGGTAATAGTAATGAAATAAAGGAAACAAGAAGGAATTAATCCTTCACATTGGGTTCACCAATTTTATACGATAGAAAATCAAAACGTGACCTTCTTCACACCCGACCTCCCAGGGTCATGCCGAGACAACCGGTGTGGAATTGAAATGGAAGTGAAAGTGATGGATGTGATCAAGCTAATTGGGAAACCTTATGTCTATGACATGCAATACTGGAATCTATGAATCTAAGGCAAAGAATGCTCTCCTAACCTGAAGGGTGTGATGGTACGGTCTAATATGATAGATACTTAGAGACTCCAATCAATGTCTAGTTCTATCGAGATTCTATTGATTGGTTGAAAAATGTGTAGAAAGTAACCTGTAGGTGCCTCATATGGGTTTCCAAACAAGGTCATGGAAGTGAAAACACGATGTGTAGTGGAGATGTAGGGACTATGGGTGATTTTTTGGCCTTGTCCAAAAATTCTTAGCCTTATCGGCTGCTATGTTAAACAATGAAATCTATGTAATAATATCAGGTGAAAGCGCTGAAGATATGAATACCAATATGCGTAAACTAGTGTCAATATCTAACTGACTAGAAGGCCCGTTGGGTTGCGGGACCTGTGGATCACAAACAAAGACTCATTGGGGTTGTAGCCCTTAGATGGTCATGTGCGTAGTCAAACCATGTTGCCAGGGGAAGTCCAATAATCGTAGGCTTGATTAGCAGCTATGTTTATTGTAATGATTTGTCCTATTTTCTCAACGTATGTTACAAGTGTGCGTAAGACTGTTAAACAAAAATTGTTTTCAATGTCAGTTATTAGCTCTAGCACATTGGGTTGTGGGACTAGGGGATCACAACCGTAAGTATTTTCCTATTGTGGACTATTGATGGTCATGCAAGATGAATTGATTTGATTTCAGTAAATAAATGATCTATTAAAGGAAATCTAACCTATGTTTTTGGTGTTTTCTCAATATATTGGAACAAAGCAGTAAAACAAGCTAATCTATGGAAAGTAAATGTTTTTTTTTGTTTCTAACTTTTTAAACAATGCATCTAATCTAATAAACAAATTAAATACAAAAAATTAGCTATATGTAGCTAACTATTTGTGTAGATGTGTGAATCTAAACCTAAAAATTTATTCTAATTCGATCAAAATCCTTCCAACCCTACCTCAGAAGTGAAGAAAAACTCATAACCTTAATAGAGCTATTGTTCCCCACATCTTCCATGGTAATGTTGAAGAGAAAACTTCCTATTGATTTTATCTACTTGATATTATCTAGCTAATTGGAATGAACTACTTTTCTACTCTAATTAATATGCAATTAAAATTAACAATTCATAATTGGCAATTTGATAAACAAAGAAAACAAATACACAACTCCAACCTGGAAAAGAAAGAATCTCGGCAAATCCAGTAGTATCAGTATCTATCCCCTTAGTTCATTCATTTATTTCTCTGAGTGTTCATGTGAGTCCAAGGGATTGAGAATGCAAAGAACAAAAAAAAGAGGATGACACTCGAGCAATGGTAGCTTAGAATAAATCTAGATGTAATGCACGTAGAAGAGAGATAACACAAGATATCTAAGCTTGGCTATGCAATTCCTAGCAAGATTATGATAGGAAAACAATACAAGATACACAAAGTTTTCAGGCCCCCCCTTTTTCTTGAGTACAAACATGGAATATATAGGAATGGAGGCTAGGAAGTTACTTCATGCACAAGAAAAGAAGAGGTAGTTCCAACTAATTAAATATTATTTAAAATATAAGGAACAAGGAGAACCAAGCAAAAAAATATATTTTTAGCCAATTTGGCTCACGGGTGCATTCTAAAAGCAAACTTAAGTGAATATTTGCATGTTGAAACAAGAATAAAGAATCTCGAAAAGGTGGGTAGGACCACTGCCCTGCCTAGGCAGTGGTTTGAGAACCATTTCCCAAGTAGGGTAGCGGACCTGACATTGAAGGTAAAAACAAGCACAGAAAGAGGCGGGGAAATGGAAAAATGCATGGAAAAGTTAAGTAAGGCCATCTAGGCTACAAATATACACTGCTAATGGATTTTGGAGCTCGAACACTTCTTGAAAGGATTTTGAATCATCATTGCGGAGTCTTGTAACTATTTTCCCAAAAATGTAGCACATGCAATTTTGGGTGCATACAAGTAACATAAAATCTTTCGGTAAAACAAATTACACGCCAAACACCAATTGGAATGGTGTGGATTTGTTCAATCTCTTGTAAGTTGTTATACATGCCCATAGTAGGGTTAAGACTTTATCATCCCAATCCTTCCTCCCAACATCACAAATATTGGTAAGTGTATGACTCAATATCTTGTTAAATTCCTGAGTAGTCTCATTAGCTCTAGGGTGATAAGGATTATTCTTGTGATGAGCCACCATGAACTCTGCCAACAAAATCCTGATGGTCTCATTCAAAAATTGAGTACCCTAGTCAATAGTCAAACTTAGAGGGCACCAATACCTACTGATTATATTTTCCCACATGAATCTTGCTGATGTAGCTACTATACAATCCCTCATAGCCGTTGCCTCCACCCACCATGTTAGATAATCAGTGAAAGTAATGATATAGAACAAACCCTTCCTTCGTGTGGTAGGTTAAATAGGGCCTATAAAGTCAATTTCCCATTTCTTGAATGGTTTAGCACTACTTTTGGTCTCAATGAAATTTCATCCCTTTTTCCTGACTTACCAAGGCACTGATAATGATCATAGGACTTGCAATATTTAATACAATCTTGGTAAAGGGTTTCACAACAAATTCCTGCTAATAATATTTTTTGTGTGGTGGAATTTTCTGCATAGTGTCCTCCCACAATCCCACCACGTGCTTCCTCCATGATTGCAACACACTCATGTTCTAGTACACAACGGCCCAAGACCTCATCCCGACCTAACTTGTATAGGTCTCCACTAATTAACATATAAGGTGCAACATGTACAACTAAATAATTCCTTTACAAGGCATTCATCCCTTCTGGTGCCACACCTATTCTTAAGAACACAACGATATCTTCCAAATAAGAGGGCGTACGCTACAATCTAAACAATTATTCATCTGGCATTGTATCCTTAATGCTCTGTACATTCTCTTCTAAGTCAATCCTTGATAAATGGTTAGGCCCCAGATTAATCATACCTAGTTTTACAACAATTGTGAACTCAAACTCTTGAAACAATAGAACCCACATGCATATGTGCCCTTGTAAGATGAGCTTGTTCACCAAGTAATTTAATGTCATATGGTCCGTATAAAAGATAAAAGGTATTGCTAGAAAATACTTCCTGAATTTTTGTAGTGTAGAGATCATCAAGAATTCCTCACGCTCTGTGGTAGTATAATTTTGTTCTACTGGGGTAAGCTTCCTACTTGTAAAGGACAAGGGATAGTCAACAATTCCCTCCCAAGGTTGTGCTATTACTGGTCCAATTCCCATCTCAGATGCATCAACATGCACATGAAAAGGCTTATCCCAAGAGGGAAAGTGTAATATAGGTGCAGTAAAGAGTCTATTCTTCAGTGTGTCAAAGGTTGTTTGTTGTGCCTCTTCCTAATAGAACTTATTCTTTTGTTTTAGACACTCATCCAACGACATGGAAATCTTGGCATAGTCCTTGATGAACTTCCTATAATACCTTGTATGTCTAAGGAATCTGTGCACCGCACTATAGTTGGTAGGCTCCCCCAATCCCACAGTAAATATAACTTTGGAAGGATATACCAACAAGCCTTCTTTACATATGATATGTCCCAACAGGGTGCCAAACTGAGTAGAAAAAACACATTTCTTAATGTTGAGAGATATAATCAACTGTTAACATCTCTCAAACATTAGTCTTAGATTGTCACAATGGTCCCTCACTAATCCATATATTGTCAAATCATTCAGGTAGACTTGTAGAAATTTATGGATGAAGTCTTGAAATGCTTGAACCACAATGTGTGAAAACACATCAGGAACATTCTTCAGTCCAAAAGTCATGACCATATAGGAAAACTTCCCCATTAAATGGTGAAATTTATCTTTTCTTAGTCCTCCTTTGAAATTCTAACTTGATGATATCCTAAGAATCCATCTGTGAAAGTATAGATCTTACACCTGGCTACTCCTTCTAGGATCTCCTCAGTGAAGGGGGTTGGAAAAGGATCAATGACACACACTGCATTCAAATACCTATAATGTTGATCCTTATCCTCCCATAATTTTTAATGTTGATGACCATAAGACTTATCCACTATGATTATTCAATAGCCTCAATGATGCCTGATGTGATCATCTTATTAATATCCTGGTTGACCTTGACTCAAAGATTCAGATTCATTTGATAAGGTCTCTTCCGAATTAGATGCACACCTTCATTTATATTGCTATTCATTTCTCCCATGGAGTGGTGAAATCCATTAATCTCATGGTACCCACATGGAAAAAAATCCTAAAATTCATGCAATAGATCAATAATCTTTGAAACCTCCCTTTATGACCAGTAATCTCCAATAGTAGCTTCTTTGGGTTCTACCTCTGAGAAAATGTTAACCTTCTTATTTTTTAGGGGTTCATGGTAAGCACACGCTTGCTCATTGGCACTATCCATAACCTTTTTCGTACCTACAATATGGTTAACATTAAAGTTCTCCACCTCTTCACCATTTATCATGTAGAACAAATTTCCTTTCTCCTTTTCCATGCATACAAACTCAAGATGTACTTCCTCTGATTCTTCCTCATTGAAGTGCGCTTCCAAGTTAGGTTCTCCCAACAACTCTAGTATTCTATCCTCTGCCATGGAACTATATGAAAATTTATATGCTTAACAACCTACAATGCCTCAATCACTGATGGCTTAGTACTTCGATACTCAAAATTTTAAATAAGATCAATCGTCAACTCCTTCCAATTTCCTATCTAGCGGTACAACTTTGAATGAATGTACCGCCAGACCTTCTCACATGCCTAGATAAGAAACAAGGAAGGTTTCTTCCCATGATAGTATTGTATAGCAGTAGGTGCATTGATTCGGAGGAACCTAACAAAGAACGTGATTCTCACCTTGCACCACTCGAGAAGGTTATCTTGATGGGTCTCCCACCAACGTGTTGTAGTCTCATGAAAATTATAGATAAGCATACTACTCCTTTTGATCTCACATCTCCACTGGGTATCCATTGCTTATAGGAAAATATTAGGGTTGATTTCCCTATTATAACTCGATAACTGTCTTCCTCTCAAGTGCCTGACTGACCACGAATTTTTTACTCTCATCACAAATCCTCTGATTTACTTTCCAACTAACTCATATGTCTCATGTGTCCAATTTTCACATGCCACACTATCTATATAACTTATAGATTGAGTATCTTCCCACTGAATAACACCTTCTTTTGTTGTTTACACAACCTCAGGGTCCCTGATAGTACACAGATTTTTTCTAGGTATTCTTCTCCTAAGGGCTCTGTATAGGGCGTTGAATTTCCATTTGTCAAAGGAATGATAACATGTTCCTCCTTGTAAAAAATTATATACCCCTTATTGAAACATAAGTCAACATTGTTCTTATAGTGCTAGGGGCACCCAAGTAATGTTGGAAAGTTGTCCGCTTCAATAAGTGCCAAGACTTTGAAGTCTCCAATGAATTTCTCCCCTTGGATAGTGATAGTAGCATCCTTTAAGACACAAATGGGCATCACCTTTGTCTTGTTAGCCATATAAAGCACATTTGATGATGGTTATAATGGGGGTTTGATTCCATGCATATAAGGTGAGCATATTAACTTTCATTCTCGTGTTAATCAAAATATTACTCAAGATCCATCTATCAATAACTATATTCAAGGTAATCTCCTTGTCATAGTCAAGACTGTGAGGAGCTAGATTAGCCTGCAAAACCTTCCTCTCATGCTCTCCTTCAGCACTTGGTCCTTTTCCTCTCATCCAATCTCCTAACAGAGGGATGATATTCTATTGTATCATCATTTTTCATACCTCATTCACTTAATATAGATCCTTCTGTGGAGCCTCGATGCTCTTTTTCTTCTCTAACTACTGTAACTTCTCCTTTAGGCACTGGATCTCTCCTTGTAGGCTTCGAATAACATCCATGGTTTCCTAATAAACTTCCTTCCGATGTGTAGGGTATGGATACTTCCCATGTATCACCTCTTCCCTTTTAACAAGTGGTTTTTGCTTTGGTATCTCCCTGGAGCAAATAGCCTCACCTTGCATCATCACCAGTATAGGTTCTAACTCTTACTCATGGACCACCCTTGGCATCCACTATTGATCAACAAACTTTACACTCACTATCCTGATGCCCTTATCCTTTTGATTCTTATGGATCATGTGTTAAAAAAATTTGGGCATTCCTCATACTTGTTCTTTTTCCCACACTAAAAGATCTACAAAAAATTAGGAAACTCACTCTTGCAATGTTTTGTAGATCTACAATTATAATAGGTTCCATGAGGAAATTCACGTCTTCCTCCTCCATGATTGTCAAGGCCTTGGAATCCACCCCAAAATCCTCTTCTGTGAACTCCTCCATCTATGCATCCTTCATAATTATGACCATCATCCCTAGAAGTACTAGTCTATTACACACCAGTATCAATGACATCATGTATCTGGTTAATAAATCTACAACCCTTTGTGTCATGAGTAGTAGAGGTGAATTTTTTTCAATAATAGGAAACATTCTTATAGATTGTGTGTTGTAGCAACAATCATCTACTTACATCATGATCTTTTTGGAAAATCTTGTAGTTCACCGACATAGCAGGTACTGATCTTTGCGATAAAGTGTCCTTTATATGACCCTATTCTTCGTATTCTATACACCATAGCCCATTGCGAGTCTCATGAGCTGAGTTTGTAGATAGTTTCTCTAGCTTCTTTTCCATGTCAATAATTTGGGCTTCAAGAAATGGACTACTACCAATATCAATGCTTCCCATGACCTCAGCATGTAAGGAATCCTCTAGGGCCTTGTGTGGATCTATGAAGGTATTATGTGAAAGTTCCCTCTTGAACAAAGTGATCATCCCTCCAAAAAACCACTGAGCATGTTGAAATGGGTGAATATCATAAGACAAATTGGACATGAGAGTTTTGAAGTGTGTGTCATAGTCCCCCACACTCTTTTCCATTCCTTTTCGAATATCATTCAACGCACTTATGCTTTTCTATTAAAACTCAGGAAAGTGGAACTCTGCAAAAATGCATCATGCAACATGATGTAATCCACCACTTTCTGGTGTGGATCATAATTTTTGTACCAGCTATGAGAACACCCTTGTAATGTAGTTACAAACTAACTCACCTTCCTTTTTAGTGCAGTGATGCTCTTTGTGTGCCATAGAAACTCGCATTTATGCACATGTTCCACAATGTCTTCCACACATTTTATAATTAGGAATATCCAAATACATCTCAAAAACTACCTGCCAAGGTTGATGAGGCCCTTACCCACTAGATCTAGAACCTTCACCTCCTCCCATATTTTCACCACCTCTAACACCACAGGATCCACAAGATCCTCTTCGTATCATAGGTAAGGGGCCTAACACAACTTCTCCTTGTGAACACACCGTCATGCTAAAATGTGTGTTGACAGTCTGTAAAGTTTACCCACTCTCAAATGTATTTCACACACCAATTCCAGACATGATACCCAAAATTTGTGAACCCAAACCTTTCCCAAATGTCATACCAGATAGGATACCTCTAAATACAGGAAATGACAATATAGCCATATATGTACCAAATGAAAAATTATAAATCCTAGGTGTTACTCAACCGCCAATATCAACACCACTAATAACCAAATAAGCAAAGTTTTATTTAGAAATTAGAAGGCTAAGCATTAGGATTTGGTCACTAGGTGGGCCAAGAGGTGTGCTTATGGCTCTCCTTTCTTCACGCGATGAAATCTCACCAGAATTCGATGGGGTAACTCTCCTAGCTTTCCAAGATGGGGTAGTACAAACTTCTTAGGTCCCATGCCTTCTGCGTAGACCTTAAATCCTTCTCACAACATTTGCCTCCATATTTTCATCACTCATGTAACCTCATTTTGTTTCCCCAACTCCCTCTCTCGAAATTCATCATACTTGAGTTTCCTCTCTTCTCTCTCCTTCTCCGCCGTATGATCCACCATCTTTCACCACACTAGCTTTTATGCCCCACACCTAGAAGGAGTTTAGCCAACCATGGGAAATGCTTCTAAACTTAAATTAATAATCAGGATCTTGATAGCTAGTGGAATAACATGCAAGAAAAATCCTCTAGGATCCCTTAATAACTCAAAATCAACAATCTTCAAGTAATAATACGTAGAAATAACATATTCCAAGGTATAACTAGTCAACACTCTACTCCACTAGTGATTAAGAACATGAGTCCAGGTCATATCAGAATCATGCATCCTCTGATACTCATCTTGGGTCCATACATGAGGTATATAGTACCAACTAGACCTAGATGCATATGTTGAAAGCCATTCATACAAATCTATTAGGAAAGAGAAAAATAATGTTTCCTACAACTCATGATATAAGTGGTCCTCTACCCATTTACGTGCATCAAACTCAGGTCAAGTGTTAAATCTCTAAGAAAAATCATCCTTGGTGATTTTTATCCATGCCTCAATGTTGTCCAAGGTCAAGTGCTCCATCATCACTCCTCATTCTCACAACATCTTCAAAAAGAGGTCCCGACAATGGAACCAAAATGTAGTCATTTATTCATATACCTTCTTTCTACCCCAAGCATATTAGTGTATCACCCACCATGCATTGGGTGCTCATTTGACATGTGTAGGGAACTAAGACCCTTTTTTATGTGAGCCTTGCAATATTTTTCTACCATTGATGGATAATGGGTTGCAAGAATGGAAATATAGACATTTAATCAAAAACAAAAGATATAGATAACAGATCCATGCATAGATGCATCATAAATGGGAATTAACATTGTAAATAAGCATAATGAAACTAGATCTGACTCAGAATAATATGAAGAACATAATGGTTTACACTTAAGAACATGAATAACTAGAATCACACATATATATTGATTTATAAACATTTACAATGGCCTCATTACATCATAAGGATCATACTGACTGAATGCATCAAGGAATATTACCCTAAAACCTTAAAAAATAATATACAGAGATATTTCTTAGCTATTCTACCCATTAAAACCCTTTTTCATACCCAAATCCATGCCTAATATGCTTAAAACCCTTCTTACAAGTATTTTTGCAGTGCCTTGTTACTACTCAATACCATCTCTAACCCTACTAGCATTCTAACAACACTTCTTTATTACTCTCCTCCTCTATTTTAGACCCAAGCACTCCTTTAGATAGGATCTAGATGTGCCACCTTGGTTTCCTTCATGAATAGATTGCATGCCAATTAGAAGTGTGGTCCTCTGTGGTTTAATCCCTATGTCATATTGTAAATGCCTTCACTATCTGTAATGATCATCCTGAGAATATTCCTTACATGGAATATTAGTTTCTTGACCTCCAAGGCTCCAAGATGGTACCTTATCCAGTTTTCATGCCTACTTGGTAATTTCACATGTTTTTCATGCAACAACTTCTTCAAAATATGGCTGAGTCCCCAAACCTCCCTGCTCCCACACGTGCCAACCTCTTATCCCGTGCACCTTTCCCTTATGCAATTTTTCTTGAGGACCTTCCATCTTCACTGCCTCCCGCACACACTGACTTCTTCCTTAGGAATTAGTCAATTTATGGCCCAACACTCACTGGGAATGATTTTCGAGGTGACAATCATTCATCCAGCTAGGTTGGATGGCATAAATTATGACGATCATCAAACCCCCAGGTTAGATAGTAGAGAGATACAACCATCCAACCCCTTGGTTTGATAGATGGTTTGGATGGGCCTTAGGTTAGATGGTCATCCAACCCAGGATGGATGACCTTCTAATCCCTTATACAAAAAATATATGGATAACCATCCAACTCCCTTGGTTGGATGTCCCATGCAGGATGTATGGCCGATGAATGGATGGTCATCCAATGCAAGTTGGACGGGTCTTATGGATAGTAGGTTAGATGGTTGAGTTGGTTTCATGGGTCATAGGTTGGATGAATGTTCAGCAATGCAGCTGTGCAGACAAAAGATAGATGGTCATCCAACCCCACAAGTTGGATGACTCACAAGGAAAGCAACCACTGGTGGGTCAGTTTTCAGGTTGTATGGCCCAGTGCAGTTGGAAAGTAACCAACCCAACCTGGATGGATGACTCATGGATCATAGAAAAGGGCCTATATGAAAATACAACTTAGCTACTTGTTAGAACATTTAATGCTACTTGTCAAAATATTTAATGCTTCTTGTCAGGCATTTAAGGTTGAAAAGATAGCTCAACAACCAGGGCTATGAGCAGAGCATTAATGATGGTTGTTATAGTTGGTCAACTACCTGTCAGGAATTTAATGCATAAATTGGGGAAAAATTAGGGCACAAAAACTATAAATTATACTCAACCCCCTCATTTTTTGGGGATATTTTCTAAGAATTTGTAGAGAAACTCTGTCGATTTTTTTTAGATTTTTTTTTGTGAGTTGTAAGCCTCAAACCTAGGGATTTTATGAAGGATTATTTCCTCCTTTCATTGTAATGGATTGTGCATAATTTTAATCAATAATATTAATTTTTTTTGGCCTTTTCACACTTTCTTTAGTTACATTGTATTCCTTTTCTTTTTCATTATATTTACAGGTATTTTTTACATGTATTGTTCCTTGTAGGGCCTGTATCTATTTTTTTCTATAAATATGGAGATTTGAGTGTGGTTTTAGACTATGGTGCCTCTTTCTACCCTCTCTTACCTCATTTCTCCTCTATTTTCACTCACTAGGAATCTCTCCACCCCTATTCTTGGTGTTATCACCCTCCCTAGCTTAGGATTTACATTTCATGTATTTCCCTCTCTTCCTTGGTCACATAGAAGTATAGGTTAGTTGTAGGAAAGTCACATTTTTCCTTTCTAGGAGTAGTGTTGGCATTAGGGTTAGGTAGATGAACTAACCTTCTCTGGAGGCCTGTTTCTGCCACATGGGTTCCACACCTTGAGACAAGCCCTTGTTAGTCAAGAAGTATGGTTTTATATTATAAAAATACCATAGTGCTACTTTTATGCACTAACATGTGTGTTATGTATTTATACCTTGGAGTATGTTATTTCAACATAATCATTCCCAGAAGAAGCAAAGTTATAGTTTCTGTAAAAACCTAGAGGATCATTCTTACGCGCGGTACCTTTAGCAATGAATATATTAATGATTGAGCTAAGAATGAATACCTTACCTATGGAAGGATAAAAATCCACCACGCATAGGGGAAGGAAGTATATTTTGAAAGCATGGCGTTATTCTAAGAAAAATAAATAGATGGAGAGGAAATATTGTGCAAGCATAATTATGTGTGAGAGAGGGAAGTTAAAGAGGTGTTGATACAAAGAGGAATGATTTCGTGTGGAAGTGATGAGAATCCTACAGAAGGTGAGGGACTTTAGGATCATATCTTTCTAGTATTGGGCAAACACAGTAGAAGGACCCCTTCAACATCAAATGAGAAGGAGTTTGAGATGAGAATGAGAACCGTTGGCATACATTTGACACATCCTGGAAACCTATCCCTTACGTATGGTGCTTAGAGTTTGAAATTTATAGAATATCATCATAGTGAAGGTGATGAGGAAGGTAATCAAGGATCACCATGTTGTGTTGGAGATAAAGGTAGTCACGTATTAGTATCAGAACAAGATTCACAACACACTAAGGTAGCACATAGTAGTGGTGTGCCACCTTTTGGAAGTAATCCTCTAGGTGGAGTAGTGGGAAAAATAATTGGTGTAGTTAAGAACTACTATGGGGATGTAATGTAGTACTTCTACAGGTCCTTAGGTCATAATAGGAGGATTAATAGGTTTAGGTCCTCCATTATAAGAAATCTTAGTGGAGGTTCAATTTCAGGATCTAGCCCCACTCCATTATAAAGACCACAACAACTAGCACAACATTCTCAAAAACCATTTTAGAATACCCCTTTCATCTTCTTTGAGACATCCCTTCATTTGCAAGAATATAGAGGTGTGGAAGATGTGACAGAGTATGTGTATGAGTGTGAAATTATATGGAGGGATAAGGGAATACAAAATCCATATCAGAATGCTAGTTATTTTTTTATGATACTCCAGGCCTACGCACATAGTTGATATAGGAAGTATGATCCACATTTAACATCAATGGACTATGATATGTTTCATGCCACCTTATTTGATAAGTTTCACATACCAAAGTTTGAGCAATAGATTATTAGTGCATTGAAGGACATTAAATAAGGTTTCTCATGGAGTGTCAAGGAATATGATGCGTGTTTCAATACCTTGTACAATATTTCCTATGATATCCATCAGAGGCAACATGCACAATGGTTTGTAGGAGGCTTGCTAACACCTTTTCAAAGGGTGATATCACATAAGACATTTACTAACTTGTACGAGGATTTGAAAGTAACTCTACGTGCTGAAGAAGTTGGGAGTGTAGATATATAGGTAATTCCATTCCTTGAAGCCTAAATTGCATAAATGTCTATGCAGTTGGAGAAATTATCTGTCAATTCAACTCATGAGATGCATAGTGGACTCTGGTGTACTAACTACAAGGTAGAAGGACATTCCAAGGATAGATGTCAATGCAAGAATGTACACATGCTATTGAAATCTTGTGAGATTTTTCATAAGAATCATGATGTTTATAACTGTCCACTTTTTTAATACACTACATAGAATAACATCTCCATATATTGTAAACTATGTGATTTCCATACTCATGAAACATACAATTGTCATCTAATTGATCAAATTCATGAGGCTTGTGAAATAGGGTTATATCAAACCAATGTAGAGAGTAACTCATAGGCATAAGGAAAAAGTAATGAAGGGCACAACAATGATAATGGAGGATTTATATGTGGATATAAAATTAGCGGCCATGGTAGATGATGAAGGTTTGCACAAGGAAAATGTTACACTCATGGGTCACCTTATCACAATCAATGTGAGTTCTCGAACAAATCAATTTTACGCATATTGTGGAAATGTGCATAGGTTGAGGATTTTCCATATCAATATGCCCATATGTGTAAAAAATAATAATAAGGATAACGGTGTATCTATGATTAAGGTGGAACATGATAAACAAGTGAAATGGGTTCCTAGGAATTTGGTTGTAGTCGAACCTCAGTCTTTATTGGTCACTACACATGCAGAAGCATCATGTATGTGAGCAAGGAAAGGCATGAACACTCATCAGAAGGGAATAATTTTTTCATGTGAAGTATCCAGACATGGCCCAATAGAATAAAATTTTTTAGGAGACTGAAACATAATGTTCAAAGGAATAAGCACATGAGAGGGAATGGGTAAGGAATACTAAATTATGACAAAAATATGTGGATGATCTTAGAGAGGTATGTAGAATGATTAGATAGGATAACATCATACCTCTATTAGGATAACATCATACCTTTGTTAGGAGAATAGTTACGGGATAAGATATTGCATGCAGGTGTAGAAAAGGAGTTCCAAATTCTTCATGCCAATGTACCTCCTCAAGATCATGAATATAAAAAATAAATCACACTAAATGCAATGAATAATGGATGATTGGTAAGTCATATCCTCATTGATACAAGCATGAAATTAAATGTCCTCACACTTTATGCTTGGAACTAAATGGGAAGGTCACCATTGCATCCATCGTCAAATGTGATGTTTATGGATAACAAGACAAGGATAATGCCCATTGGGGTATTAAAGGATGTTTATATCACCATTTAGGGATCCGAGTTAATGAGTGATATTTGAGGTGTTGGAGATGGCTAAAACAGACACCTTCCCTACACTTTTAATCCAATCTTGGTGTTATGCCAACAACACATACATGTGCTTTAATAAGCTCTATGTGAGATTTGATAATAAATAATAGTGCGTTGTGATACCAATGGATGACATGAAGATTGTGCCTTATATAGAATCCATTAATGAAGAGTATCTCAACATAATCTATGTGCATACGATATGTGACCTAGAGAACATGGAGCCATCAAAGGAAGGTGTTCTTCATTAGGAAAATTTGCAATCGTCAGTGATACTACTAGCATGGATTATGAAAATTGGGCTCATGGTACTTACGAAATGGTTTTTCATGAGTTCCAAAGAAGAGTTATAAGGATGATTAGGCTATGACCCATTACACATTTGGGTAAGGTCAACATGTCTAATTATATTGGGGAATACAAGCCTAAATCATTTCTTGCGTGCAATGGAAGAAAAATGATTCAATGAGGGGAATAGAAGAAATATGATGGTATACAACTTATGAGGGATAATAGGAAACTGGTGGGATACACATAGGGAAAATTTTCTTGGTTGGAATGAGCTCGTATTAGATTCCTCGAAAATTTTTAATAAGAGAAATATTCCTTCATTGGTGGAGGATTATGATCGGAAGACGTTTCCCATGGTACATGTTCATAATTGCGAGAAAAATTAGATGGAAGGGAAAGATTCCTTACCACCATCTCTAAGGGTACATACATTCTACTCTAATTTGTGTGGTTATATGTGTTCCTGCTATGTACATGCTGAGTTGAAGTAGAAGGCAGTGAATTTGTGTGAGCTTACTTTAGGTTTCACCCACACTTTTGATTATTTTTCTATTAAGCCACTAGTTCATGAAGCTCTACAGATTCATAGGCATATTACATTGGGGGAAAGTGCAAAGGATGAAGAACTGGTGACTTAATTATTTAATGAAGATGGTACTAAAGCACATGACGGCATGGTGGAATTAGAGGAAACATTGTTGTGATATGATTGGAAAGAAAATGAGAAAGGAAATCTTGGCCACCTCATAGATGGAAAATAATGTGAGGATTTAGATAATAAGAATAAATAAGTTGCATGTGAGGTATTTGACTCTACAAATGAGTAAGCACGAGCATACCATGTTCCATTGAATACCAAGAAGGCAAAAAATTAGAAATGAAGAAACACCAAAGGAGGTAATTATTATATAGAACTAGAGGTTGCAAAGATAATTGAGCTACCACAAGAATTTCAGTATATGTTTCTGAGAGGGTATCACAAATTAAGGAGTGTACATCCATCACTAGGAGAAATGAAAATCAGACTCAAGGAGGGTGTGTGACCAGTTTAGGAGAGACCTCACCAGATGAATCCTAATTTGCATGTCAAGGTAAGAGATGAAATTGATAAGATGTGAAGTCAGACATTATTGAGCCCATTGAGGATTTGGATTAGATAAGCCCAATGGTTATCAAAATTAAAAAGGATGGGAGGATAAGTATTTTTTTATTATATGTTTATAAATGATTCATCTGTCATTGATCCTTTTCCCAGACCATTCATTACATAGATCCTTAATGGTATTATAGGGAATGAGATCTACTCATTTATAGATGGATTTTTCATGTTATCATCAGGAGAGGATTGTGCATGAAGAAAAGAAAAAAACCAAATTTGAAACTGAATGGGGATTCTTTTCCTACACAGTTATGCCCTTTCGATTGAAGAATGCTTCACCTGTGTTCTCATGCATTTTTGTGTAGGAATTTTGTGACTTTATTCATAAGTTTCTTCAAGTATACTTGGATGATTGGAATACTTATGGGCCAGTGAAAGATCATTGTAACTACTTGAGATTGATGTTTCAAATATGTATGCATATTATAATCTCCTTAAATATCAATAAGTGTATCTTTGTGACATTTTTTGGTACTTTTATTAGACACATCATTTGTAAGGAAGGATTGTTGGTAGACCCAACCAAGATTGTAGTCATCGTGGGTTTGGAGGAACTAACTATTCATAGTGAAGTACGTGTATTCCTTGGACACACTGGTTATTAACAAAAAAATATTAAGGGGTATGTAAATATTTCCACTCCACTTTAGGAGTTTTTACAAGAAAATGGAAAATTCTATTGGGGTAACACACAACAACATGATTTTAAAATTTTAAAGGAGAAGCTATCCACTGTGCCTATCTTATGCTTCCCTTCCTAGAACAAGTCATTCCACGTGCATGTAGATGCTTCTGGCATAGATATTGGGGAAGTTTTATCAAAAATAGGTGAAGGTAATATAAATTATCTTATCTATTTTGTAAGAAAGAATCCGACATTAGATGAGTAAAATTATATAACTATGAAGTGCAAAGAGTTGTCAATAATATGCGGATTTTATAATTTCAGGAAGTGCTTGTTGGCCACACAATTTATTTTATACACTAATCATATGGAATTGAATTACTTGGTCAACAAGCCAATTTTGCAAGGTTGCATTTGGCGATGGATCCTTTTGTTCCAATAATTTGAATTTTCAGTGATAGCGAATCCCAATAAGAGCAATTCAGGACCAAATCACTTGTCAAGGATTCACTCTGATGAAGAAATTAAACACATAAAATACACTATGTTGGATGCTTAGTTCTTCAAAATAAACCATGCACCAACTAACCTAGAAGATATTGCAATATTCTCGCGCACTGGAGTTGCACATGAAGGTATGAAGACCCTAGAGAAGAAGTAACTTTTCATTCTCACACTGCCATAATAGCTAATTGGAGGAGATCTATACAATATGGGTAGAGATGAAGTCTTACATAGATGTGTTTTGGAGTATGAGTGTGAAGCTATAAAGGAGGAGGTGTATGAAGGAATAGTTAGACTTCATTATGCAGGAGAAGAAATAGTGCACAAGATATTACTTGTTGGATTATGGTAGGAAACTCACTATAAATATAATCAAGCATTTTTAAAAGAATTTGATCATTATTAAAGGGTCAGTAAGCTGGGAAATCAAGGTGATATGTCTTTGAACCATATAGTAAGCACATAACCATTTGAGAAATGGGAATTTGACTTTGTTGGAAAAATTGCACTAGCTAAGTGTCAAACAAGCATGCCTTACATCATTGCATGCACAAATTACTTGAAAAGGTGGGAAAAGGTTTCACCTACAAAGGATTTCACTATAGAAACAAAAACAACATTTCAGTGGGAAAACATCATAGTATGTATGGTTATCCATTGATTCTTACTAGTGATAGAGGAACTCATTTCCTGAATGAGACAATAAGAATATTTTTATAATATTTTATGGTAGTTCACAAAAATACTACCCCCTATAACCCACAAGCAAATGGTACTGTAAAGGATTTTAATAAGATTCTAGAAAAGACATTGACAAATATTTGTGATGTAGGCATGAAATATTGGGATGAAAAAGTCTCAGTTGTGTTGTGGGAATATAAAACTACATATAAGAGGTTGAATAAGGCCACACCTTTTCAATTGGTATTTGGTGTGGAGGTCGTTTTCCCCATGGAATTCATGTTACCCTCCTTTTATATTACACGTGCAAGAGGTTTGGATGATGGAAAATATTTATAGGATCATAATGAAAAACTAATGAATTTTAATGAGCGACGCACCATTGCACGATGGAGTCAGAAAATAGAGAAAAATAGAGAAACAACTTGTCATAATTGGCATATTAAGAATAAGTCTTTTGTATTAAAGAAAAATTTGCTTTTGTATGACTCCAAGTTTACACATCATCCTAGGAAACTTAAAGTGCATTGATTGGGACCATTTTTAGTAACCAAGATATTGGAATCAGGTACATGTTAGTTACAGTAGATGGCACTATGCTACCTGGTTACTTTAATGGTAGTAGATTAAATCCCTACTATAAATAAGCCTCTTTTTTGTTTATAATAAGGTAGTCTTTCCACTTAGATTATATTTCCATTTTTGTTTTGTTTTTTTGTAATAAGCATGTTCGCGCATATGATATGATTAATCTATTTAGAATAATGCACAGAGGACCACACATGATTTTAGTGTTGGGTAGAGAAGATGTAGGTTTGTGGTACATATAACATATACTTCAAAGGAGGCTAGTTTACAAGAGTGTGATGAGATGATACAAAGATGTGTAGGAGAAAATTAAGTTGCATGATTGGAAGCAAGTAATTAGGTGAAAGAGTGGGATAGAATGGTGCACAGTGGAATGATATAGTGGTGTGTGAAATAAAGTGTCATAAGTGAGTGGATATGATGTGAAGTTTCTTCAGGATGATGGTGATTAAATGTATATAAAGTGATTAGATTGGAAACCACGTGAATAGAGAGCCACACAATGTAATACAAGGGAGGCATCGTAAAGACAGACTACTTGGCAAGTGGCAGAGAGGAGGAATGTGTGAAGAATAGGAAGACACATGAAAAAGGGTATGTAGCCTGTGAATTAGTATCATGCTAGAAGGTTACAAAATAATGTGCATGAGAGAAAACAAATGAAAAAGTGATTTAAAGTTAAAAAGTGGTAGTAGGTGAGAGACATTAATTTGGTTGAAAATTGGAAAATCTATAAATAGGGCATAAACAAAGCCATTCTTACCTTGTGATTTAAAGAACATGTTAAATAAAGAGCTAATTGTGACTAAGTGCGAAGTGCAAAGAATGAACCAGAGAGATAGGATGAAGATGAACCTAGGAATAGTAAAAAAGTGATAAGATAATGTGCACGCGACCTTGAATTCATATATCCCCTTCAAGTGGAAGTTGAAGTAAGGAAAAAAAGGGTGTGGAAGAAAGAGGAACCTAAGGTTTTCAAATCTAGGGCATAGCATTTTTGAAGAATGAATTAGAGAACATGGTTTAAGAAAGCAAGTGTAAGAGTTGATCATAAGATTAGATAGTGGAGACTAAAAGTACAAATTGGGTAAAAGAGTGATTGATTTCCAGCACACATCACATATATTTGAAGGCCGAACCAGTTAAGAAAGAACAATGGCACCAAGGCAAGCACTAAATACCAAGAAGAAGCCAATTGATGAGGCACCTGAAGACTATTTTCAGAAATGTAATACTTACCAAAAGTGATAGTAGGGAAACCTTGGGCATTGAAGATGCGAAGTTGAAATACTAGTGAATATAATCATCATGTGCAAGGCCACAAGGTGGACATCACTAAGGATGTCTTACACGATTTTGGTATAAGTACTGTAGAAGGGAAGATTATCCTGGATGATTCAGTACACAAGATATTGGACGATGTTGAGGTCCTTAAATTATTTGAGTTTTCTTATTTTTGGAGGCCCGCGTGCCTATTTTAGTGGTTCATGTTAAGGGTACATAAGGATTACTTATATTTCGTGAGAAGAAGTATGAGGTTAACTGCGAGGTTGATAAACAAGGTTATAGGTCTTTGCAACTATGGGGAGGAAATATAGATTGATCTGAGTGATGAGATAAATATTGAAGAAAATTCCACCATGTTGTAATATCAAAGGGGGACGTGACATTAAATGTTGATAATATTGTTGACCCCACCACGAGTGTGGTCATGTGCCTAGTAAGTTACAAGTTAGGAGCCTTGTAGAACTGGACCGAAGTAAATAAGAAGTTACTTCATATCACACATAAAATGACAGATAAAACCAAGTACAACATCACATTTTACATAGTTGAAGGGATTGTTTAACAGGCCAAGGAAAAAATAAAAAAAGGGGGAAATATCACTTAGGGTTCAATTCTTATGTTGATAGTGTTTTGGGATATTGGGGTTCCATATGGCTCAAAAGATAATATGTGGGTACATCAAGTTGAGAACAAGTATCCAGAAAAATGGTTTTCCAACTTCACTTGTGATGGTGGAGTCAATAATCCCCATAAGGTACATGTTGAAAAGTGGTATAGGAGAATGTGTGAGGAATTCAAGAATGAATAAAACATTCCAAGAGACTTATCAACACTTTTGGAAAAACATGCAGAGTTTTCAGTGATGCAACACTTCATCCTTACATGATTTCTGATGAAAGATGGAGAGATGGGGACATGGTAAAAACTGTCATTTACATTCACATCCAAGTATTTTAAGTGCACTATGAACAAGATTAAGAATGCACAACACTTAAATTTCAATGAAGATAAATTGGATGTGGACTACCATACATTGAGAAAGAAGTATGGGTATGTGCATAAGGTAACATATTTAGAGACCATGGAAATTGATAATATGGAACTTAATCCAATTTTTACATCGGTAGTCTGAAAAGATGCATGCATAGTATATGTCAACCTATAGATGAAGATGAAGGATGGAAAAAATATTGACACAGAGGACGTCGACATGCCATAAATGCCAATGAATCATACCATAAATATTGCCAAAAACCCACACAAGAAAACTCTAGAAGAAGATGAAGAAGATGAATGCCTAACTATAGGGAAGTTAGATCATGGAAAGAGAAAGAAGACGAGGAAGGATCTTGGAGAGGTAAGCACCTCACACACTAAAAAGGATCCCTCATTTGGAGGGTAATTAAATCCAAAATCAGTAAATAAAAGGTAGTTTTTGGCAAGGAAACATCCCCTGGTCATCCATAACTTGGAAAAATAAGAAGTGGACTTAGAAAATAAGGTGGAGGAAGAGGTGCTGGTGCACGAAGAGGATCCTAAGTAGAAGGAAGAATGATAGCATGATTATGATGAACATGAAGTGTGAGAGAAGGATTTCAAGGGAGATAGAGAGGATGGAGAGCGTGATGAAGAACAAGTTATTGGGGGAGATAAGGGTGTTGGATAATAAGTGATCATGGAACATATTAAAGCTGCACAAAATACCCCAAATAAGATACACACAGAAGGTAGAAATTAAATATAGATCCCTGAGGAACCTCTAATTTATTATAGTAATGATCATTCAAAAGTGATAAGGGTTAGGTTCCAGAGCTCTGTCTCAGCAGATGACCTATTTGGTTGGGAGATGTTAAACAAGGATGAAGAACTTATGCACACTAGTAATATGCTTTCTTAGAGTATGCAAATGCATATGGAAGATCTTTAGTTTGAGGTAAGTAAAGACTCATATATAAGATAAGGCTAAAAAGGAACCATGAAGGATATTATTTTTTATCGACCCCATAGAGCTCTCTGATGAACAAGCTTGTAATGTGCTCAAAAATATGGTCATTGAGGTTGGAAGGAGAAATGTAGAAAAAGTGTCTGTAATCAGAAATATACATGGGATAAAGAGCATAAGGAAAAGGAAATCCCAAATCTTATTGAGGATATAAAGGATGAGAAGAAATAATGACTGATGCATTTAATAAATTAATAGATATAGTTTCTAGCATTATGCACACATGCCCAAACTTAGTTAATCAAGATCAATAAAATTATACAATAGAGTTATAATATCTAGAAGATTTGGTGAGAATGATGTTGATAAAGGTAAAGAGTGGTCCAGGGATGATAGCTAAAAAATTGGCTAAGTAGAAGAAGAAGGATAAAGAAAATGTTGAGAAAACATTACAAATTATGAGGTGTAAGTGGCAGAGAAATTTCTTGATAACTCCTAGGATTTTGACCTGATACTTAGCACGTGAACTACTATGGAAGAGGAATAATTGAAGATAATTCAAGCCATAATGAAGGTAAATAACTTCGAGCATGAAAAGTTCATGACAGAGGTTGCGGAGAAAAGAGACCTATTAAATCCATGAAAGACACAACTGAGGAAAGGCTTAAGGAAATCCACCCTACGATAATGCACAAAATAGATATGCTTGAGGATATTACCTCATAATTATACGTGGTGGTCAAGGAGTTGAAGGAGAAGGTAAATGAGCTGAATTTTGAGAAAGTACCAGATATTGTAGAAGGCGCTAGAAAAGGCTACTAAGGATCTCAAAGGCTAGAAAGAGTTAAAAAATGTAATAAATTGATAGTATTCAAAACTTCTCCCACCACATAATGCCTAAGTTTTAGGTGCACGCACATATTATTTATTCTTGATGGATAATTTACCTTATTCTTTATTCTTAAAGGATTAATTCACTCTTTTAGCAATTCTTTGAAGGATGCATTCTTTGATCCATGTTATTTCCTAGGACGGATAACACTCCTACTGTGGGGTAATTTTGGAGTGATAAAATGGATAAGTACTAGCCATGCATAGGAATGGAAGATCACGCATAGGTGAAGTATGAAGGAAAGTGTGGAATCATGTGCACATAAATAGAGGAAAATAATTAAGGATCAAAAGGGATGTGTGGAAATGTGCATGCATGAAAATAAAGTGAAGAAAGGTCAATGCGTGAAAGTGTGTGAAACACAGAGAAGGAGGTCAGCACACAAAGGCTCATACATATGCATAGAAGATTCAGAACTTAGCTGATTTCAGATCTGAGGCTAAAATAGGAAAAAAAAATCATGTGGTGTATCATGCAAGGAATGAATATAAAAAGGTAAATAACATACAATGAAGGCATCTAATTATAGGATTAAAGTATGTATGAGGTTGAGTTATTTATATCTTAATCTAGAGTTTAAACAAATTGTTAAAGGAATACAATCTACAATTAGGACACCTATTATTAGGAATACATGTAAGTGGTGAAGAGAAAGTACCCACCGTGTATAAATAGATTTTGTGCTCATTATAGAAGGAGGTTCTTGTTGTGTGTGTGAGTGATAGGTATGAGAGGTTAAAGTAAGAGGGTTTTGTATGTAGTTAGGATGTAAGAGTGTTGTGCAAGTGTGTTTAGTATGTAACGTATGCACGCATGGGCAAAGTCATCCTATGATTGCGATCAATATGGTTATGTAATGAATTACTATTTTGATGGAAAATTATGTATAGATTGTAAGAGTTAGTAGATCTGAATATGGTATAATTGGAATTGAAATATTATTGATAATTGTTTATGTTGAGTAATTTCCTTATTATATGTGTTACCATTACTTTAACATGTTGTTATATTCATCCATGATATGATGCATATGTATGAATTTACCCACATCTTAGTAAGTGAACAAAGGAGGAACTCACTTGGTTGCGTACACTTTGGGTGAGTGCTTATGAATCTTCCTTGGTGAAGTGCCAATGTGCATGACCTTATGAAGTGTTACTTACTATACTCCTACAATAACTAACCTCGAAGCTTCCACTATGGGACCTAAGAACAACCTATCATACAAACAAATTTGTAACAAACCTATCAAACCATTTATGCCTTTCAAGGCATATCCTCCATGTATGCGTAAATCCTAAAATTCATCACATTTTACATTAAGAAGGACCCACAAAAACATATCAAAGCCAAGGAAAATTTAGTGGAAAATATTCATTAATTCACAAATATTCTAGATTTCAAATTTTGGTTTTGGTGAATTTTTAGGGGTCAAAATCCTTGGTATTTCAACTAAATTTTCTAGGTACAATTTAATTTTAGGGGTCGATTTGACAATCATTTACACCAATAGATGAATTTTTTAATTTAAATATCCATTAACAAGAAATTGAAAATTTTAAGATTCACCTTTATATATATATTGATTACAAATTTGCAATTTCATATATCAAGTGCACATCAAAATTTCTTCACAGTTCCTTTGCATGTGCTCGTGGTACTATGGGCATTGACGATTGAGTGACGAGATATATGCTACTAGTCTATAGCATAAAATATTATATGGGGTGGTAGTATAGATATATGCTACCAGACGATAGCATACATTGTGCTACCAGATGGTATCATGCATTTATGCTGCCATCCAGTAGCATAAATGTATGCTTCCAGCTGGTAGCATAGATATATGCTACCGACCGATAACATAAATAATTTTATCAGTCAGTAGCATACTATATGGTACCATCTGGAAACATTAAAAATGTTACCGCATGGTGGCATACTATATGCTACCGGCTGGTAGCATGAAAAAATGCTACCGGTCGGTAGCATTTTTCAGTGATGTTTGGAAAAAAAAAGAGTATGGGAATTTTTTTCTTGCACCATATTTTGTGAGGATAGATTTATCATTGAGATGATCATTTTAACTGCTAACATAGCAAAAATTCAAAAAAGATATTTTTCCCATACAAAACTTTAAAAATCTATATTTTGCACAAAAAATAACTTTTTGAATTTTTTATGTGTCATATTTTGCAAGGACATATTTCTTATTGAGACGGTTGTTTTAACTATTATTGTCCAAAAAAAATTACATATGATTTTGGTTGATAGCATATATTATTATTTAACATCATATACTATCAGCCAACACCATTATCAAATGATTCGCTAAACCTTTTGAAACTCATTTCATTCATATTCATAAATAATTTCAAAATTCATTTTCACAGGTTTTTCTAAAAGTATAATGAGTTTTTTAGGGGGTCTTAAAGTTTATCCTGATTATTTCCTTTCATCATGAGTGTTATCTTATCACTCACGACCAGGGCTTCATGTTGAGGACATTCACCATGTCCTTATTTAGCCTTGCCCTTGACTAGTACAACAGTATCCTGTAACATTCTCTTTTATCATTCAAAAAACTCATGCATATATTATTATAAAACTTATCCATCAATATTTCCCATAAAATATCCATCACTGATCTCTATGCCATCAAAAAAATTGAGGATGAGTCCATTCTTGATTTCATCACCAGGTGACAAAGGATTATCAGTGAATTATCCTTCTCTCTTCCACAAACTGAGTTGATCAAATTTTTTCTCGATCCAGTTACAAACATAAATCATCAACTCTTCAAATTCAAAACCTTAAAATATTTTATGATACCTTTACCATGTCCCCAAAACTACGAATCTGCATTCTTGAGGATGGTAAGGTTAAACTTCAATTTAAAAACTAAAACTTGAATCCTATTTTAAACCTTCTTGGACAATAATGAAATATCTACAGGATTGGAAAATGAAGTTATTTTTGAAAATTGTGTCTAAAGGTTAGTAAAACTCTGAAAGATCCAAACCTCAACTTTAATACACACATTTAGGGGATTCTTATAGTGTTATCTTTGACAAACATCTTTTCAATTTTATGATTAAGATCCCACCCATGTAACCCATCATCATATCCAATTCTAAAACATCATGGTATATGGACAATGACTATTGTTATTATCATTGAGCCTAGGGACATGACATCAAGAAATTTCATTCATTTATAAATGTCCTCTAAGACCTTATCGACCATGGTAAATTACAACTCGAAAATATGAACACACAAATGAATCAAAATTTAGATGTGTTTAAACAAACCTTCATGAATCATCCCTCAACCAAAAATCAACCTCATTTCAATGTCATAAGATCTCATCACATAATCAATACCATCAACAAGTCCTCACCTACTTATGCAACACCATATGTTTCTAGAGCTAGAACACTAACTGAATAACATCACTCCTCATATCTCCTCACCACCGAGATCCCAAGCCCATCTACATCGTAACATCCAAAACCTACCATATCTAATGGCATAGAAAATTACCATATTATCCCTTCAAAATCACTAAAAAATAAGAATGTCATCAAAATCTTAAATATCTCTTTCCAAGACCATGTCACCCCAATACCGATCCTAAAGTATTGGTAATGCAAAAAACAATATACAAATAACCCACCTATAAAATATTAATCTTGTAATGCACTCACCATGTAAACACACCACATGATGTCATGTCCTTGCCTTCCATTTTGGGGCCTCATCCTTCAACTAAATTTATAATCACCATTACATAGTCTAAAACCATGCCATGACCAACACCTAAACTTTCCTCACATGACATGACCCTAGCATCTCATGCTCCTAAAATTTCAAACTTTATTCCCCATCTGTCATCCTCATCATCAAAATATTACACTAACATCCTTGAAAAAGTCATCGAATCATCAGTCATAAAACTTTCACCTTTTAAGTCCTTTGATCCTCAGGGGTGGAATCCATTCTGGTATAGCTATGAGGTATTTTTTGTTTATCATCAAATACTAAAAAACCACATAGAGGAATGTAAATCCCTTCGTGAAATAGTTTGAAGTCTCACTAGAAAAGGAATTCTCCCTGTAGATAAAAAACATACATCCACCCGTCTCAATACAACAAAATCCCATAAAAATATAAATTCTAAAGCATCGCTTGATATCACATCTAATAAAAACAAGGATTTTTCTATTAAATCCCCTTATTTCTAGATATATGTCATCCGTATAACCACAAAATCACGTGCACAAGATTTGGAAGACCTCCCTAAGGTCTTTATCTCCATCTATACTTCTGAGTCACCTAACTCCTTATCTTTTAAAGCCGAAGTGTCCATTCTCACCGAACTACAAACTCAACCCACTATGTCTATACAAAAATTGTACTTAAAAATTACATCAAGCTCCTATTAATATCTCTCTCTATGATCTCATTAAAAATTCTCCACAACATCAGAAAGAAATGATCAAATCCCCTTAGTCTATTTCAATACCATAAGATGACCCCTATCCATTTACCAACCATGTTAGTGTGCTTAAAATGGTTGTTGCCATTACAGTTGATGAATTTGAAATCCCATCCTTACATCCTAAATATCATGACCTTACTCTCTTTGTCACCTCCTAAATAAATGAAATTCTTGTCAAGAGATTAATGATCGATAATAGTTCTAGTATCAACATAATATCATCCCATGCCTTTAAGAAACTTCAGCTACATGAAACCATAGTTTCCCTATCACTTGTTGTGCTCTACGATTTTAATGGCATTTTCACCCCCACATTGGGAACAATCATTACACATATAAAAATAAGCATTGAAATCCTCCATGAGATCTTTTACCTTATTAAAGGTGAGTTTCAATATATTATACTATTATTTCATCCCTAGATACAGTCTATGTGTTGTGCTCCATCCACACTACATTGATGTATAAAATATGAACATGGGGGTAAAACCTTCATGGTCCCCATTGAACCTAATCCCTTCAAACCCTATCACGTGATTTACAGGCCTAACCATGTACTTCTTCCATTACAAAAATCCACATCCTCAGACCAATATTATACAATATCTTTCATCCCCTCATGAAAACTACTAGATGATCGATCCTTTGAAGACATCATGCAACATTATTTTCTAGGGGAGTATCATATCCTAACCCTTAATATAATACCTACACCTAAAACATATGGGAGACTTAAAATATAACCACTCAACAAACCCAACATATGAAATTTCATTTCCTTCGGCCCTCTTTCCTTTAAAAACAGATAGTGTATAGAGGCATCGACCACCCCATCACCTTACCTTGAATATCAATGAGACACAAAATAATTTTCCTTAGACTTTTCATTCTTGGATAAACATTAGGTTACTTGGACTTACCTCCACCATTATGCATGGAAAGGATTTGGTTTGGGTCAATATGAGCAAAGTCCACATGACTAACCCTTTGAAGACCTAAGAAAACCTCACGAGAAACATTTCCTTAACTATAAATTATCCTCTTCCAATATATAACTATCAACATCATAATATCAAACACTAGTGTCACCATTATTATACTTACCCTCTGATAATGACACCGTATCTATTCCATATACCTTTTTTAGTTAATTCTATCAAACTTGGACCACTAACTTATCAAGATAACAAAAAAATTGAAACTATCCCTCTCACACTACTGTATATAATAAAGGAATATTCCCCTAGCATCAACATTCTTCATTTTCCATGATGATGACACTATCCTAACTTACATGGGTATCGAGGAAAAATATCTTCAAAAAACCCTTCCTCCTTACACACCTACACTTCTCAATGAATCGACCACCAATCTTAATATTGACACACTGCAAGAACTACACATTTTCAAAATCAACCAAGATTTAGACTCATGTGAACTATAACAATTAACTGCTTTCAGATCCAAACATAGTCGAGAATTCACATGGTCATATAGTGACATTTCGGGTATAGAACCTAACATCATTACTATCCTGGACACTAAACCTATGAATAAAAAACTTCATATGATATATCACGACATCACACTACTAGTCAAAGAACAATTACAACCTCTTCTTTCAGCAAAGTTCATATTACTTATTGATTATCCACAATGGGTTTCCAACATTGTTCCTATCACTAAATCCACTAGAAATTAGGTAACTATATGGAATTCTTATACTTGAACCTCATTTGCACCAAAAATTATTTTCCTCTTCCCAACATTGACTAGCTCGTTTATTTAACAATAGGCCATAGGATTTTATTTCTTATGGATGATTTATCTGATTATAATAAAATCTTTATCGCACCCTAGGATCAATACAAGATAAAATTTATCACTCGTGGGATAAATTTTGTTATAAAGTAATGATTTTTAACCTAAAAATGTAGCAACCAATTATCAACGTGCCATGACTTACATATTTCATGATCTCATCCAAAAAACCATAGAATATTATGTAATGATGTGTTAGGTAAATCCAAATACCAAAGATATCACTTAGCTTTTCTTGTCGTGATCTATACACATCTATTATAGTTCTTTCTCTGTCTTAATCCCACTTAGTTTATTTTTAGATTTCTCATGGGAAAACTCCTAGTATTTATAGTGTCTATTAGGAGAATTGAAGTTGACCCTGCTAAATTCAATTCCATCATCAAAATTTACCAACCATCTAATCTGAAATAGATTTTTAGAATTCAAATAAATCTTCAGTTAATCCGTCATTTCATTTCTCAACTTTTAGATTGTTGTAAATGTTTCCATCATCTCTTGAGGAAATATGCCCACTTTAAGTTTGATGATAATTGTCAACATGCCTTCATTTCCCTAAAATAGTATCTTTTATCCCCCTACCAGTGATTAACCTCCACAAGAGGGGGATCCATTCTATCTTTATATATCTGCAATAGACCATGCCTTGGGATCCATGTTGTTGCATCGATACGAATAAGGTAAGGAATATACTTTCTGTTACATTATCCACACACTTCATGATTATGAAACTCGTTATTCAGAAGTTAAAAATTTGTGTTGTTCTTTGTACTTCACAACTTCTACATTCCGTCACTATCTCCTCAATCACAAAACCTATGTTGTCACTAAATTTAATCCACTCAAAACTATCCATTATAATCCTTATCATAATGATTACATTACTAGATGAATCATGCTCATGAATGAATTTGAATTAGAATTCATCCCTAAAAAATCCATTAAGGGGAAGTTTATTATTGATCATCTCGCAAAATATCCCCTTCCTACTAATCAAATACCTTTTGAAAAATTTCTAGATAAATGTATCAATAATTTATATCATGAAAACACCCCTCTTAAATGACCTTGTTCATTGACTAGTCCAAATGTAGGTAGGGGGAGGTGTCAAAATAGTCATAATACCCATTAGAACACACCTATTCTTTTATCATTCAAATTGAACTTCGAATTCACTAACAACATGGCGGAATACGAGGCCCTCATCATGGGAATTTAGACTACCACCTTCCTTGGTGTACAAATTATTAACATATACAGAAACTCACAACTCGCAACCAGTCATCAACCAGATAAAAAGGATCTATCAATGTAAGAATGAGGTCTTACAAAAATTAAAAAAACATCGTCAAGACTTATTAAAAATATTTGACCATTACAAAATTCAAACCACCCCTTTTTCATCTAGAAAATTTACAAATAGCATGGCTTCACTCTCCTCCCTTGTCCATTTATCACCAAAATATTCCAAACTCTTTTTCATCATACACAAACTTGATCAACCATCATACACCAAAACTTATCTACCCACCATCAATCACATAAAATATATCTCATTTAACACATGGTATATGTATACGTACGAATATATTTCTACTAGAAAACTACCCCCAGATCTATTCAAAAAAATAAAAATATTCTTTCAACAACATGTATCTCACTACGTCATACTAGGAGGTATCCATTACAAATGAGGTTTTGATGGACTCCGCCTCTATTGTATTAAAAATTCAGAGGCTCATCTAGCTATTCAAGAGGTCCATGGTGGCATATGTGGTGGAAACTTCAATTGTTTAGTTCTCACCAAATGCATATTATGCATGGGCTACTATTTTCCTATGCTTAACCAAGAATTTTGTTACTATTTCAAGAAATGCAACAAGTGGTAATAATATTCCAATCTCATACATATCCCTAGCCATGCTCTTAAACCAACACAAGACCTATGGCCCTTATCATGATGGGGGATTGAACTTATTGGCCTTATCAACCCTTTTTCATCACAATGAATGAATATTTTACTAAATGAATGGAATGAATCCCCCTTATATCCAATAAAGTAGACAAAATTTTTGACTTTATCCATCATCACATTATCTGTCGTTTTTGTATACCACACAAAATCATTACCTATAATGGAAAAACATTCAAGAAAAATAATTTTTTGACACTTATAACATCAATATTATATTTTCTTCACCTTAATATCCATAAGTAAACATCCAAGCTGAAATATCCAATAAAACACTCAAAAAAATCCTCGTGAAGACCATTGACAAAGCTAGTAGAAATCTGCATCTTTAAATCCCATTTACTTTATGGGCCTATTGGACCAAATTTCAAACATCTATGAGCCCTTTTCCTTAGTATATGGAGCCATATCCTCTCTTCTTCTTGAAGTTAAAATCACATCCCTATACGTTTCTCTCAAAGACTTCATCCTTGATGACTATTATCATCAAGAATGTCTATCACAACTTGAATTGTTTGATGAATGTTGTCTAAAATACCTTGAACATATTAATTTCTATCAAGAATGAATCAAACGATCCTATAAAAAACATCTCAAAAAATGTCAAGTTAATGTTGGTGATGTTGTACTCGAGGAAAACCAACTTTTCACTAACACAGAAAAGAGTAAATGTGGGAAGTTTGCATAAAATGGATGGTACCATATAATATCACCCATAAATATCATTTTAGGGATTATCATTTATCCTCCCTTGATGGTAAACCTAAAAAAGATACTCTTAATGCCCTGCACTTGCGATTGTTCTACTATTAAAATATTGACTCACAACACCTTAGTCAAAATATGGTCTTCATCCATCAGCCCACACATCTTATCACTCTCATAATGACCTGCAATCATGTGGTGTCTCATAAACATACCATTTCCTAACCTTGAATATGGGCACCACAGCTCTTCCCGTAGCTTAGTCCTCATGGACAAGTTCCCTACTCAAAACTAGGGAACCCCACAATCATTACTCTTACCACCCCTATCTTATCCTATTTCATGACATGGCAAGGACATAAGTGTATCTTGTATGCTTGTCCCCTTCTAAATTGGTTACCCATGGCAGCCATCAGCTCAAAATATAAATACCCATAGATGGATCTTGATCCAAAAATGGATATGAAAATACTCAATTCTATGTACTCTCCATATTTAATACCTGTAGTATATATTCTCAACATGTTCTTTATTCAAGAGATGGTCTAGTCAGGATGAGGGTGATTCAGACACCTTTAAATGAAATTTGTGAGCTATCATTGTTCTTTTCATAATTTTATAGGTGACGGTTAAACAACCACCCTAGTGGTTACGTAACCACCACTCTTCATAGAGTGGTGGCTACACAACCACTAGTTTATCTTTACTGGTGGTCCACTCCATGAAGATGCTATAATTTGGGAAACTCAAAATTTATATATTTTATTTTCTTCCAAACATTTTGGTTCATCTTTCCATATATTCTTGGGAAAATAAACTATAAATACAAGTGCAATTCTTCATTCTAACAATTGATTTTGAGTGAATTCAAGTATGAGGAAACATGAGGAGTTAGAGTTCATTATTATTTTTTTCATTAAGAGTGATTTTTTTTTTTGAGAATTTCTGAGTAAGAAAACATAATTAGGAGTGTGAATCCTTCTTAAAGGACATTTTTTTACAATACTTTGTATTTTTGGAGAATTACATACTGAGAGGGAAGCAGTTTACTTACCCAGTTGATTTTTTCGCACCTTGGGTTTGTCGAGTATGAATTCTTATGCCTCCTTTGCATTTTATTTCTCAATTTCTAGTACATTTTTTATTGATTCATGCAAATTATATTGGTTAAAATGAACTTAGTCAATTTTAATTCAATCATCACTAAACAAGATCTGTTAGTTGTTAAATAATAGGTAATTTATGGAGAAGACTGATATCAAAGAAGGTTAGATGAATTTTTTTTTTTTGTGATTAACTTGTGTTGAAAGTTAAATTGATATTATCCTTACCCAAAAGAGAAAATAAAGTGGTGAAGGTATCCTCATTCCTATTGAATAAGATATTTCTACCAAGAAGTAGAAGCAAAGAATCCAAGACATGGCTCATAGACAAGATGTGGATAACACTAGAGAAGATAATTTCTACAAGTTGGAGGCAAATGCGGTAAGTCTATTTAAGTATTTGGGAAGTATTTCCTTGTCCACGGGGAAATTGGATTCCATCAAATGTGAAAATTTTCTTATCACAAAATGGAGGAAGTATTGGAATTTTACAACAGGGTTTTAAGAGGTGGCATTGTCATACACACTCCCCCTCAATGACAACTTGTAAAGGTCCAACAAGGCATGAAATTTGTAGAAATTTATAAAACACAGTGGCTTTGTTAAACTATCTACAACTTCATCTTCAGTGGAGTAGAACTTGAGATCAATATCACCATTCAAGAATTTCTCTCGAATAAAGTGCATATGAACCTAAATATGGTTTATTATTTGATATTGAGCTGAATGTTTTTTTAGAGAAATTCAAGTTTGGATATCATATAGAATAGTAGTGCTTCCTTTGATGCCCATATGCAGTTCATCCAACAATATTTTCAGCCACATAGCTTTCTTTGCTACTTCCATAACACTTCTATACTCTGCTTCAGTAGAAGAGATAGAAATTTTGGTTACTTCTTACTACTCCAAGTGATGGCACCTACACCCAACTTGAAAACATATCCAGAAGTATATTTTCTATCTGTAGCATCACCAACATGGTTAGAATCACAATATCCAAATAATTTTACATCATCACAAGAAGAATAAAGCATACCATAATTGATTATTCCTTTAACATATTTTAGAATTCTTTTTGCCATTTTCTAATGATCCTCATAAGGATCCTACATAAATCTAGAAACAAATACTACTGCATATGAAATATCAGGCCTAGTAATAGTTAAATAAATTCGACTACCAACTAGTTGTCTACACAAAGTAGGATCAAATTTAGCACATGCTTGTTTAGGATCCAATTTCACACAAACTTCAATAGGAATGGAAACAAGTTTACAGTAAATTATGTTAAATAATTTAAGTAAATTAGTATCATACTAAGATTGAGATGCATCAATAGATATATGATCCTGGAATACAACCATGCCTAAAACCAATATAGCATACCTAAGTCAGTAATTTCAAAATGTTGTTTTAATATTTATTTGATTATAATAATTAAATTTTTATTACTGTTAGTAATCAACAGATCATCAAAATATAGAAAAATAATGCTAATATGGTTATTTTCAAACTTAACAAATAAATCATTATAAGAACAACAATTTTTGAATCCAAGATCATGAAAGAAACTATTAATTTTAACATACCAAGCTCTAGGAGATATTTAAGACCATACAAAGATTTTTTCAATTTACAAACATGTAGTTCCTTACCAAGCTCTTCAAATAATTTAGGTTGATGCATGTCTATTTATTATTTTAGATCACCATTAATAAATTCATTTTTAACATCCATTTTTTGAATCTCCCAGCCATATTGGGTAGCTAAAGCAAGAAAAATTATGATACTGATCATTTTAACTACACGAGAAAAAGTTTCAACATATTCAAAACTAAGTTTCTAAGTGAAACCATGGCCTACTAACATTTCCTTTAATTTATTAATTTCACCTGTAGAGTTATACTTGATTTTATACAACCAGTTGGATCCTACAATGCTTCATTTAGAAGGAGGAGCGACTAGTTCCCAAGACTTATTTTTAATTAAAGCATTTTATTCATTGTTAATATCCTTGATCCATCTATCATCTTGATAGGGTTATTAAAAATATTGTGGTTCAACCTCATATAGGGTCATTAAGGCATGATAATAATGTTGACTATGAGTTACATTTATAAGACTAATAGGATTAGAATTATTAACAATATTTTGAGCCTATTTAGGAATCTCAGGATGCAAGAAATTTTGAGATATCTCCCCCTCAATCTTCATCATATCTAGATCAGGATAATCGACCTCTTGAACTTTTGTTTCCATATTGTTAGGATAAGGATTATTAGAATTTATTTCAGGAGAAACAAAGGAGGGTTCACAAAAAGCATCATAGAATGTCTTTTCCAAGACATGAACATTCTTGTTTTCAACTATGTCATGCTTTAATGGATCATAAATTCTTAAACCTTTAGTTTTACAGCCATAGCCAACAAAAAATACAAGAATTAGAGGTTAGATTAATCTTCATCCTTTTAATTTTTAGAATGAAGATAGAAGTAGAACTACCAAATATTCTTAAGTGAGAGATATCGGGTATTTACTTTTCACCCACTTCATGAGGATTATCTTGAGGAAGATATTTCATAGGAAATCTATTAATAATATATACTATAGTGTTCATAGCTTCTACCCATAAAAACTTAGGCACATTTTATGCATGATTCATAGTCCTAGATGTTTCTAAAATAGTCATTTTTTCCTTTCTGAAATGCCATTTTTTTGTGGGGAATATGGAGTAGTCAATTCTCTCTTAATCCCACATGACACATAGACCTCATCAAAAAATTTGTTAACATACTCACCTCCATCATCAGATCTAATTCTTTTTATTTTCATATTAGAAGCGTTTTCAACTAAGGTCTTGAACTCTTGAAACTTAGGCAAGACATCATAATTTTTCTTAATAAAATAAGACCAGGTCATTCTAGAGAAATCATTAATAAAGAATACATCATACAAAGCTCCACTTAGAGAAGGAACTTCAAGTGGACCTCTCACATCACTGTGAATCAGCTCTAGTAGATGAGATGAATTTAGATCATGATGTTTTTGAAATGGTCCAACATGTTGCTTACCATGCAAACAACTTTCACATGTTTCATGATCAAATTTCATCTTAGGGAGACCAATTACAATATTTAGGTAAGACATACCATACAAAAAACTAAATTTTACATGTCCAAGCCTTTCATGCCAAATTTGAAGATCATTTCTAGATGAAGAAGAAAATCAATATTTGGATCCATCAAAAATATATAAACCATTTTTCTATATACCAGATGTAACAACATTGTTGAGTTCATTTTTCACATACCATTTATCTTGCAGTAATACAAATTTATAGTTTTCTTTAGTTAACTGAGAGCAAGATAAAAGGTTATTTTTCAACTAAGGAACATATAGAACATTCCTAATTATTTCATTTCACAGTTTAACATTTCCACAAATTACAAATCTAATAATGGAATTATCCCTTAGATATATAGTTTCCTCATATTTAACAACATCTGAGAGGATACCATGAATACAATCATGTGCCTAGAGGCGTCACTATCTAGGATCCATTCATTGTCATTTGAATATGAGAGAGAAATTTATAGGGCAATATAATGCTCATCATTATTTGCATGGTTTTTATTTTGATTTAGATTCTGATATTTCTTTTGATTGTTAAATTTACTATTTTTTAGTCTTTTTAGAAAAAAAATTATTATTTACACAATAATAAAACTCTTTATGACCAAGCTTGCCACATATGTTTTTTTTATTGTAGGCAAATGGTTTTGAAGGGACAATACCCTAAAGTACAATAAAAAGGCTACCAACCAAGATAAACAAGAGAGTACAATGTGGTTTTTTGTAGCATGGGGGCCACACCCCAACCAAAACCAAAAGTAAGATAAAACATTAAACATACTAAGGCAGGTGTCAACTACCTACAAGAAGCCCAAAAACAAACATACTATAGAAAAAAACAGCTTGAAAACAACATAACAATAGTTGCACATGGAAAACAAGGGCACAAAAGGCACTAATTCAAATACTTACTATATACCATGAGTGTAAATCTAAGTGCCTTGTAGAGAGTCAAGGCTGCCCCTACATTAGGGTCAAAATTGGTTACATGTGACATTGAATTTCACTTTAAAATTTTTACTGGTTCTTACTTAATTAGATTTAGGATTGGGTTTTGTAATGCCCAAAAATACGCACCCAATAATTCCGTGACTAAATAAACCAAGCTAAATTTTTTTCTTTCATTGCTAGTTATAAGATAACACATGGGTTTACTCACAAAACTCCAAATCACATGAGACACTTGTCCCATCATGAACCCACTCATACAATAGGATAACATAAAGTACACATCAATGTCTCACTCAAGCGACGTAAACCAAGAAAATGACCCTACTATAGTAATAAACATGGGGATATGAATACTCCATAACATGAAATTTTTATGTTTTACATATTGATTACCTTTAGGTTTCCATTTTATGACCTTATAGTTTTTAAGAAAATTAAAAAACTAAGGTGTAAAATTTCCTATTTTTCAAACTTCAATTACTTGATTTTGTAGAGCATTAGTCTTTAAAGGAGAATGCATGGTTGGTTCCTTTCTCAGATTCCATTAACTATCCATAACTCATTTGTTAATTAAATTATTTTTAAACAACTATGAGTCTCATATTGCTTGTTTTTATGTTAGAGGTTTGTTTCTCAAAATATGTTTAGTTGGCATTTAATTTTACCCTCATTACGCAAGGGAACTAACATGAATTTGAAGGGGGGAAACATTATGATTCAAAGGATATGAAGGTTCAAGTTACCTATTTCCTTAAAATTCCCTCCATTAGAGCACATTTATTCACTTGTTACAATCATTGTAGTTGAAAAATCAGTCTAATTCAATTTAACATTTACACGTCATAAATTTTTATATATAAAAGTGTGTATCGGCTCAAATACTTGATTTATCTGAGAAAAAATCATATTCATTCTTAACAACAAGATAATTCCTAAATCAGTTATAAAGACTTCAAGTATAAATTTATTCCTAAAAAATATATTATTTACTCTTGTTTTAATTACACTTACGTGGTTACTTGGGTCTCATATTGGCATTCGTTTATGAAAAAATGAATTATAAATTATTTTTTAACATTTAGAAGACTACATGATTATAAGCATTTTAAACTACGCATAAATCACTAGAGATTCGTGTTCCCGGTAAGAGCTCATGTTTTAGTATTCCATGATCCTACATGGGACATTTCCTTTATTTAAATGTCATAAAATGACATAGATAGGGGTTACAGGACCAATTTTTTAGTTTCCCCATTTCTCTCAAGTCAACATCTTCCAAGAAAAAATTCTTTTGCTAAGAGTTAGTTACAATTTTCCACCCACAAGCTAACCTCCTAATCAGTTGAGATTTAGTTTAATTCCAACTGCACTCAGGGCTCTACGCCCAACTATATATCAGTTTAAGGTGTGAAAACATATTTATCCTATAAAACCTTCGTAAAATACCAAGGTGTTATGTTGTTACTAGCTAAAGCAACACATTTATCTTTGAGGAACTAAAAATATTATTAAAAAGAGTTTAATGTATAGTAAAACTATTTCACTAACTCCATTTGTGTCATCTAGATCCCACAAAGAGTTCATTTGATGATGATGTTAATCATAGATATAACTTCGTAATACTTTGGTGGTCCACTAGGATACTAAAGAAGTGCTAGATTTTACTCACCCCATATATGGTAAGGTCACACCGCATATTTTTTGCTTCAAATAAGGACTCTTAACTTATAGAAATGATAGTTTGAAGACTTTTCTTAAGTGTTGTACAAGAGGTCTAGTTGCGAGGATTAATTATCTCTGAAGATGCTAGCATTTTGCAAACTGATGTGACTAGATTGAGAGGGAGGGTACAACAAATTTTAAATAGTAACTTCATTTATATGGTTCAATAATAATCATTTACTATCATACATTTGAGTTTATATATGAACCAAAATGACTATCCAAAAAAGTGATTGCTTCGATCATCTAAACCATAAGAATTATGTCTAAATCCAAATGGAATTAACACATGAAGTAAATGGTACAGATTTTGTAAACCCATTTACATTGTCAATTATCTTCCTCATTATCTAGCTAACATAGTTGGTCCTACATTCATTATGTGACACTCCTACTAGTATTCGAATGTTAGATTTAAAATAAAGTAGATACAAACCACATAATTTTACAGGTATAATGTTTGAAACATAAGAATCTAAGAGGATTAATAGTTTTTGATACAAAAAAATTAATAATGCAATTCTCTTTATTTTAATTCTATCTAAAAAATTTAATCTATATCGATGTATAATATTTCACTGATTACAACATATCACACTCTTAATACTTCTTGTTTTAAGTACCTGCAACCAACGTTGCGTGAGTCCTAGGATTGGTATGGAAATCCCTTACACTCAAGCACAAAATAAAACATTCATCATTTCAAGTAATTCAAAACATGGAAGAGAAAGAGATAGAGATATGGAGAGAAGGATAGAGGTCATTTCATCACACATTCACACTTTTACATTCCTTTGTACTTTTTTTTTTTCGATTATAGAGAGAGTAGGGAAGAGAGATAAAGTATAGATTTAATTTAATTTTATATTCACCATATCATAACGACATACATCAATGATCTATTTTCATTTATTTTCAAATCCATATACATTTTCAGCCCATTTACATTTTCAAAACCAATCAAATTTTCATAATTATTTCCAAAGAGAGAAGGAAAGAGAGAAAATTATAGTATTCAAAAACCATTCATGCAATAAATTGACTAATTCATATTCTATAAAGTATTAAATAGTGTTTTAAAAGGTTCCAAAAGTAATTAGAAGCCAAATGGGGCCCTCAAAAGGCTAGTCTAGGTGAAGTTGCAATTTTGTGAAAGTTGGCCGCACCGGTTAAAGTGCTCATAACTGGGCCCCAAACACGCTCATTTTAACTTTAAACAATTTTTTAATGATTCCTAATTACTCACATATATACATATAATTAATTGCATCTGACAGAAGTCATTTATGATGAGAAAGGCTCAAGATACCAAGGTAACTAAGGGTTTATTTATTGTAATAGTGTCAGAAACACTTGTCGCACAGCTACCAGTGGGCCCTGAAACTCACTTACAAAACTAACTTCTGAAATACTTTTTGTTAAACTAAGATTTGTTTACATTTCTCCTAATGGAGGTCTTGAGGTTTGTAGGAATACTTTTTAGTTTCAACAATTAACACCATAACCATAAGACAAAACTGAATGCATTTACTTAAAAACTGAAGCGTCACCCCAAGTGACTAAAAAAAATGGAAACCAAAACTCATATCTCCAAGGAATCTAATTAATTTTATCAATTATATTTATGGCCCTCAAGGTGTCCTGAACCAATAAAAATTATACTAGAGGTATGGGCTGGTAAAACGATTTTCTTTGGTGCTCAATGCACGGGGTGTCTGAGGTCATTTTTTTAAATTTATATATTTGTTTTCAGGAAAGGTAAAAGTTGTATTGGTCATTCAAGTTGCATTATCTATTATTCTAAACATTTAACACCTAAAAAAAATGATAAAATTTGAATTTTTGATGCAAGAGGAAGGGAAATCCATACCTTTTTCCTGATGCTTGTTGGAGACATCAACTAGGGGATTTTTCTCCATGGATCTTGACTGGTGAAAAGATTTTGGTTGAAATTTTCTGATTCCTTTGCCAAAAATCCATTTTTTGCATATATAACAATCATGGCATTCCACAGGACCATTTTGTATCACAAAATAGACTAACCCAATTGATCTAAGACTATTCTTTCTATTGCTGCCTCTAAACACTTAATCACGTGTTGCCTCGCCACTTCTAAATTCAATGTTTGGACATATGTATGTCTAATATAGTGCTCCTACATACTTTGATATGCTTCAAGGAATTTTGAATTTATTAAAGCATGATCAACTGCATATTACATGTTCTTCCATGTGTAAAATATATCAAAAAGAATATTTTATCTATCCTTACACCATGCACTAACTAAATAATATCATTCTTCATCACAGTTATAAACTGTTACTAATGGCCTAACTCTATCATGCAATGTTTCCACTCTTTCCATTCACCCAAAAATTTTGTCAAGGAACTTTCCATCAACACATCTCAAATAAAAAAAAAAATACCTCCACCTACGCTTTGGTGGATAACCAAACCAATTCTAAGGCTCCTATTTTGGCGTAGCTGAGGGAAAAAGATAAGGGCCTAATTGAGGAAAAAAAATTATAGCCTGTGAGGTTGGCTTTACCCCTGAAAATGCCATTACTTGAATGTTTCTAACACCTTTTTAAACAAGCCAATTATTTTTCCAAAGCTTCCATTATGAAGGAAAGAGAAAAATATAAATCTTGTAAAGGCATACATGGGAAAGCAGGAAATGGCACTCCCAAATCCTTAATCAATACAAAAACTAATCAAAATAAAATTTAAAGAGTAGGAAAGTGGAGTGGTAGTCTACGAATACCCTGAGAAGGGTGTTGCTAGGGTTAATGTGCATATAACACAGGTGTTTAGACACAGAATAATATAAATCAATACGGTTGGATATTACACCCCATGAAACACATCCTCAACCTCAATCTTCTTCTTCCTCTGTATACAACAAACAACCTAATGGTGTGTGTAAAATCCTCTCATATATATTGAACCCACCTCTAACATAGATATAGATCCAAATCGATCCATTTTTATATAGTAAAATGAGGAGAAATTAGGGATACATAATTATCTCCACCTGTAGGGTTGATTTAACCCATAATGGGACTAATTTTTAGGATGTCTATTATAAAAAAACCCCATTTTACATAGCTCACCATCCAGTTCAAAATTCATTGCATCTAACCAATTAATGCTAAATTTACAACATTAACCTGGGTTCCACTGTGGTTACACCTTTGTATCTCAAATAAAGTGTTTGTCTTATTATGTAAGGAAATGACATGTTTGAAAATGCCTTTAGGATGTGGAACTCTCCATGTTCTATCTAATAGATAACCATACGGTGCTCTGGTCCAATTTTATAAATATCCTACAGTCCAAGTGATTACATTCTTTTAAGTTTCTGATTGAACAACTCACATGCGATGTGTGTTCTTCCAAATTTGTACTTACTGTCAGAAAGGGGCAATTCTTTGGCATATTTTTTTTGTACTTTGTTCTTGTTTTTTTAAACCATCTTTGTATGACACAAGGAAAGAAACGGAGGGGGAATTATAGGTTTAAGTTTTGATCTGAAGTTATATTTATGATTAGGATTGACATTATTTATAATTATAAGAGAACAATTCTTGAGTAGAAGTATTTTGAATCAAAATTATCCATTACCTTCTCTCCTTGAATTAAAAGAGAAGATAGAGTATTCAAATCAGGCAGATCATTTTCATTTTGGTATTTAGAGTTAAGGATGAAGATATAATTTTTGAATTTTTCATGTATATTAATCTGAATGATAAAATATAACAATTTATCTTGAAATAGTTCACAGTTACATCCATCCAACTGATCTTTAATGTTTTTAATTTTATTTAGGTAATTAACAATTTTCTCATCCCCTTTTATGGGAGTTGTAAGCAATTCCATAATTATCTTAATTATTTTTTATACGTGACTTCCTTCATGCATAATTTCTAATTATTTCCATGCATCTACAAGAGAATCCATATGACCTATATGCATTGGAAATTCATCCTTTATGCTTTGCAATAGGATTGATAGGGCTTCGTGAGATTTTTTAGAGGAGCCAAGGTTTTCAGGGTTTTCTTTTCTTCCAATGGGTTGTGTCTCCAAACCAGTTACAAGATCCCATAGCTTTCTAGCCATGAAATAGGATTTTAACCTTACTCTCCAAATACTGTAATTTGTTCCATATAATAATTATGATTTATCCATTGAAAAACTAGCATTATTGGCCATTTTTATATTTCAAATTAAAAACACATAAAAATAACTTAGGAAACATATTAATTTAATAAAAATGAGAAGAGGAATAGGTAGCTTCCACTTGGTACAAATCTAATGGCTAAGAGATACATGCATCACTATTTTGGCATTCTCCCAACTATTTTTCTCTGGCGGAATCAAACCACTTGGAATAAACTGAAGTTAATAGACTTGAGGATCCAGAGCGAGGGTATGATGAGTGAAAAAGGATTAGCTCAGTGAGATCGATGATAATAACTCGTAAGAGAGATCTCATAAATGATCTAACCGAGCTCAAACAAGCTACTTAACAAAAACCAAACAAAACAAAAGAAAAATTTATTGAATCATGCGGTGACACTCGTCAAAGATTAATGCAATCAACAAATACACTTATCATATTTCTGGAAAATTTAAAATTAGATCCCTCAGGAGGACGTGAAGTCCCAAAAATTCAACTAAAATAGATAACTTATTACGTTTGTAATAGAGTTACAAAAATGACAAAAATAATAATAATAATGCACAAAAAATAGAAGAAACATGTGGCCAAAACTTGAGGCATCATGTGGAGCTAACTAAAAAAATAGGGGGTACATGTCACCTTTTTGGAAACTTTCTAAGAAGATTAACCTAGGAGACATGAGGTCCCTAGAATTAAATAAAAAATAAAGCTTTACGGGTCTAGATATGAAAAAAAAGTAGGGGGTGAAACACATCGTAAATCAAAGCAACACACGAGGGAATGTGTTGAGTTTCCATAAATTCCCAAAGGTAATGCAACCGACAAATGTGAATTCTATGGAATAAACTAAGATGAATAGTTTATCGTGTCCGCAACAGGGTTGACAAGTCAACCAAATTATGTAGTGAACAAACAAATAACAACGCGGAAAAAAGATATAAGAAGTCTAACACTTGTGGAAAATAATATATACATGGCATTTAGCTATTAGATTGTACTTCATAGTGCAATATAAAATTATGAAGATAATAAATAGAAAAATAGACAAATAAATCGTGCATGTGTGTCGTTAGTTTATTGGATCACTTTTTTACACTCTAAGATGGTTATAACAAAGGACAATCAAAATGTGAAAGAACGTGGCCACGTTCTATTGGTTCACAACTGCCAAAGACTAACAAAGTCTTCAAAAGGTGAAAAATTATGGATTAATCTTATTAGTTATCCACTAACACGTTTAACAAAAAACTGATAATGTGAAATACAAAAATACTTGGAGATTTTCTATTGGACCAGATATTGCATGGGTCAGAAACAAAATAAACAACTGACAACATGAAAAAAAATGTACATGGTGTTTTTGTATTGGTTTTAACTTCGTAAAGACAAAAATAACTATTAAAAAATATGATACAACAAATCTATATGGAGCTTTATGATTGGTTAGAACTTCGCAATGGATAATGCAGAACATAAAAGGCCTAATTCCTGAACCAACCGAAGGAAGACATGAATGTGGAAGACATAGACAAAAAGGAAAATCAAAAGGTGCCACTTGGTAACAATCTACTGAATGAAGACACTTGGCAACATTCTACCAAAATTTTGAGAGATTTCTCTAGGTAGATTGTAAGTCTCTAGAATGAGCCAAAATAAAATGAATTTCGGGTCTGCTCCTTCTTATGCAATAAAATAAAATAAAATTGTGTGGTGAAAATTCCACGATTCAGAGAACACAAGTGTTAAAATTCCATCACTTTTCTAAGGAAAAGAAGATTGCAAACTTAAAACCCACAGAATAAGCCAAAAAGGAGCGAATATTTGAAATCTGTCTAGAAAAAAATAAGCCCAAAATTAAAAGAATGTATTTTAAATAAGACACAACTATATAATGGCTATAAAGAGTGTGAAATATATTTTAAAAACTATAAAATACTATGAAGAACCAAGGACAACCAGTAAAGGTATCAAAAACAAAAATCTAAACACACAAAAATGTATAAGTTAGACCTATTCAACAAATAGACCAATATTCATAATATTTTGGTGGAAAAAATTGAAATTTTGAACTTGTTTAATTTGAATTTGACGGCGGAACAACTTGGGTTTCAAAGATTAAAAAAAAAACAAGTTTCTCCACCCAATAAATAAAATCCATCACTATCTATTTCTTCATAAGCATAACCACCAGATCTGATAAGATGTTAGGATTTATAAGGAATGTATATAAATCCATAATAATTTTTGAAGATTATAGATTGACAAACGTAGTGATTAATCATAGATTAAGATGTTTATATTTGCATATTATAGAATGTAATAACAAGAACTGAAAGAAAATAACAGTAAAATACAAGACACAAAGCACTAGATTTATAGTGGGTAAACTCAAAGGAAAAAAACCTACTTAGAATAAAGTACTACCTATATTAATATTTTCACATAAGATTTTACCCAACACATTCACATCATTATGTGGTCTCATAGAACAATTGTAGAACCGTTTCTTACAATTTTCCAATATAATGATCATCAATACATTAATCTTAGTCATCTTACCAATATGATCTATCTTGACTTATGTATCAATATAGTACCAATGTATACATTTGTAGTCACAAAATCATGCACTTTAGGCACTATTTATCCTAGTCTCATACTACTGTTTTGAAAGTTCTTAAGTGAAGAAAGTACTAATCAATCCTATTTTTTGGCCATCTTGTTTGATCTTGTATTTTGTCATTCTTACACATTCTTATATACATGCCTAGATATTTCAGCATTTCCCCATCATTTTCTCCTAAACCGGGGTGCCCAGACCTATACTGGGGTTCCTTGGGGCACCTCGGTCCCACTCGGTGCCCTGATCGTTGTTTTTCTTTCCCACCTCTTTTTGGGATCTTTCTAGCCATTTTTCATCCCTATCTCTTTCCTAGTGAGTCATGTTGGCATTAATTATGAAATTAGAGAAAGAGAGCCCTATAAATATAAAATTATGAGACCCTAATGAGTGTCCTAGCGTCACTTACTACTATCAATCCATTTATAGTTGGATCAATTGAATCACTTACATCCACATACTTCCATTCATCAAGGCTAGGAGATCTACATCAACACACACTTCATAGGGGGAGGGATTATAGTATATTCCACACACACATACTATTACATTTGTTACATTTAGTTATTTCTTTCAACTTCATAAAGTGCGACTGGCCCAAGAGGACCAAGGGAACGACACACACACACACACACACACACACACACACACACACACACACACGAACTACATTTGGGTCTGAAATGTAGTGCAACGCTCAGTTTAGTAAGCCCACTATTGTGGTAGTTGAAGTAAGTCTGACCCATTCATTCAAATATTTTATTTTTTTAGGTTTTTGATATTTCTCTTATCTCTTACAAGTCTTCAACTTCATCTTGCTATATTCGACACATTTGGTGCAGTTCAATGAATCCAGTGTGATAGGAAGTGAAGGTTATAGAGAATGTTCTGACCCAAAAAGAACCAAGTTCTAAGATTTTTCAGAGACTAGGGAACCTATTTTTCCATAGTATGACACCCCAGTACCCTCCTAGGTGCTCCCGTCTTCTCAGATATTCTAAATCCACTCTTTTCAGGACCTTTGTATAGTTGTTCTAGCTTATGTATTTTCCTGTCAGACATGTGACACCCTGAGATAGTCATCCATAATCATCTGAATTCATTCCTCACCTTCCTATTGCATATTAGGTTTTTATTTATATTAGTTCAATCATTTTAGTCACTTCATATTAGTTTAGTGCATTTATTTCCAACGTTTATGTCCTCCTAGATTATAGTAACTATTATTACATTTCCCCCATTTTAATTTAATTTTAGTTAATCATTTTAGTGAACCCCATGCTTTAAAACCTCCTTTTCACTTATGTCATCCCATTATCAAGTAATGGATTAATCCTCTTATCCTATTTACACTCCCACTAAGGTATCAAGTATAGTCACCACTGCCACTGATTTCATGTGTGTACGCACCCAACATCCTCCTCATTTTAGTGCACCTAAGGATGATCCCGTAATTAATGTTTTTGTCACTCGTCACACTCCTCCTACTCCACAAACATCTCTACACACCTCTACTCAACCACCAATTACACAAGCCACTCATATTACCACCTCTAAGGGCTATGACATTGTTAAACAACTTAAAATACACCCGCTAATATATCTCTCTATGATTTATTATGTAATGCACCTGACTGTCATAAAAAATTAGAGGTTTCCCTTTGTGTTATGCATGTCCAACGTGATAAATCTACTAAGGATTTTTCATACCTCATCCAATCTCTTTGTAATCTACCATGTATTATCTCTTTCACGAATGAGGATATGTCGGCCTTTGTTAAAATAAATCCATGAGCTCATTTTCTCATTATCATCATCATTAGCACTACTTGCATCAAGCGATTTCTAATTGATAATGTATATGCTATTAATATTTGTGCTTATTCACTCTTAAAACAATTAGGTATAAGCAATACCTGTATTTCCTAGAATTCTACCCTCATTCGCAGTTACGATTCTACAACCCACACATGCTCAGGAGCCATTTCATTACATGTTCAAGTTATACATAAAATTGTTCTCGCTGAATTTTACATCATTTATAACTCATTTCAATTCAATATCTTGTTAGGTAGACCATGGATTAATGCAATGCAAGAAATTCCTTATACTATCCACTAGTGTGCTATTTTTACATGAGGAATATGAACACACTATTACTACTGATCTCAATCCATTCAAGTATTCTCATATAGACACTATCACAACTATACCCATACCACCTCCACAACGTATTACATATGCTAGTCTTGACACATATGACTTCAAGCAATATAATGTCTCACAATCACCTGTTGTAACTATCAACACCCCTACCATTTCTACTCACATTATGCCTATTATTTTACCTATAGTATTTTTCCCTGCTAGTGTCTCCTCTCCACCAGTTGTGGCACCTTCTACTCCACCAACTACCAAACCTCTTACTAGCATACTTAATAGTGCCACACAACACATTGACACTCATGCTGATGCTTTGGAATAATTTGAAGATGAGGTAGATATTATCAAAATCACAGAAGAATCATTGCTAAAACTTTATTTTACTCCTCTTGGTGTCAATGATACTTATTTTGAAGAAACCTTTGTGAATGATGGTCCAGGATAAAATCGGTTCAAAACTCCTCGTTCAACTAATGCCATAGTATTGTATAAAGAATCAGTCCACATTTTTATGCTATTTCATCTACTCCTCTAGTCACTCCATAACCTCCTCTTACATGCCCATTATTTATCAACAAGTCCTATAAGTGCAAAATCACAGCACCCCTGGACGCACATCAGGCTTCTAGGTTGATGTTCAGGCATCCAGTGTGATTGCACAACATGGAAACCTCTCTCCAAGCGTGGGACTTGTAAAACCGAGAGAGGAATCTCCAGAGAAGGCTGGTTCCTGCTCCTAAACTACCTGCCATTTAAGCTATTCCAGTGCAGGCAAGCTAATCTAATCCTAATCTAACCGTGCCAAGGAGACAGAGAGAGAGAGAGAAAGGAAAAAATAGTGAAAGCCTACACTAAAATGGTGATACACCAGAGAAGGAGGATGTTGAACATCTATCAAAACTGCCATGGGACAAAGAGAGGTGAGCAATGGGAAGGATGGACAGATGCATCACAGGCCCAAGGATAGATTTCACACAGAAAATGTCCCAAAACTCCATGAACACAGCTCCAAACCTGCAATGAACATTCAAACATGCACAAATACCTGCAATGAAGAGAGGCAAGAAGAAGACAAGCAAAAACGAGAAAGGATGGACAGATGCATCACAAAACACGTTTTGTTGCTCCAGAAGTTTGCACAGAACATCATTCCATTAATAAAAGGCAAAAACACCATTACAGAGCAAGGGAGGAGGTTCTAACTCCATTTTCAACCCTAGAGAAGAAAAGAAGGGAGAGCAGAGCAGAAAGAATGAACAACCTCTTTTCAAAATGAGCCAAATCTGGCTTTTACATTGCATGGGTCAAGCCCAGGGGACAAAAACGTAGGAAAATGCGCAAGCCCATTCCTCATGACTACAGGTGCATTAAATTGGCATGGGGGACCTTACAAACCCATACCCTATTACCTTGACCGGATTACAGGAGAATGCAACCCATTCTGCATTAAATCTGGTCGCTGGAATGTCATTTCTGGCCATGAACACGCATCAGAGCCGTTTCTCAATTTTCTCTCTTTAGACTGCACCAAAACTCGAGATTGATCCTAGAATCGTTTAGAGAATTTCACCAGCTTTCCATTGATATAAAGAACGTGCAAATCTGAGCTCTGGATCGAAAGTTATGGTGATCTGAAGAATTAGGGCACGAAACAGGCGAAAACGGATTTTGAAATATTTTCCGCGCTCTGCCACCTGGATGACACGTGGCAGGCTCTGATTGGACGAGCAATTCTCTCTCCTCCATCTTTCGTGGGCTTTCCTTTGAAATTTCCTTGTGGCGCCCTTTACTGGGACACGTGGCACTATCCCATTGGTTCGGGCTGACCCTTTAAAACTTGCCCTTTGACTTTTGACTTTTCTCCTTGAGACACGTGGCATGATCTGGTTGGTTCTCGGCCCTACCGGCTCTTTCGCGCCCTTCGCGTCTTTTCATCCCGGATGTCCCAAATGCTTAGTGCTCCTTGTGCTGATTTCGCGCGAACCGGCCGGTTCGCGTCCATTTGTCCCAAATGTCCCACTTTGCTTTAGACTGCCTCGACCTTTTTCGCCTGGTTCGGTCGGTTCACGTACTCGCGGCCCGCTTGTCCCATTGTGTTTCGGACTATTTGTGCTTATTTCGCACGGTTCGGCCGGTTCACGCCTTTTTGTCCCAGATGTCCCAATTGCTCCTAGGACTAGGACTTAGCCGATTTTCACCATTTTTTCTGGATTAACCTTCTTGCCTTCTGCAACCTTTTCCCGCATTTTCTCAGAGCTTGCTCCTAACTACCTGGACAGGAGAGTTAGAAAAATATCTGAGAGAACCTCAGAAACATGATGTTTGCTCTGAATCAATCAATGTGCCTGGGACTTGAATATTCTGATGCATGTTATCAAAATTACCCAGGGGGGGTGAAATTTTGACAACAGTTTGGCGACTCAGTGGGGTCATCTGCCTGCTAGATGAAAAGACCAGTAGCCTGAAGCAATCCATTGGGCATGGAGTCATAAGCAAGCCTAAAAACTGATCTGAACTTGAAAATCTCCCCTCTGAGCCACTTGGAAACCACCGGGCATGGAGTTGTTCTCACCAAAACCACTGAAATGAACTGTGCCAGAGCAAAACCAGCAACACCAAAACTATGTACAGAACTGAAAATCATACATGCCCCAAATGGAACATGCAGAGTGCGCACGAGCACTTCTTCTACTGAAAGCAAATCTACCTACTCTACTCTAGCTGGAAGCAAAGGCAAGCTAAACAAACCCTGCAACTGGTTGTGAGAAATAGCTTCCTTTCTTCAAAATTGGCAGCCATGCAATTGATTTGGCACTGATCATGGCTGTTTGGATGGATGGAAAATCAACAAGAAGCTGGTCTTCTATCCAAATCATCAAGGTATCAACTGAAAAATCCAATACCTCTTTTAGTTGCTCTGCATTTGGATTGGAGAGGTATGGCAGCTGATCCTTGGTACTTTGTAGCTCATCCTCATGCTCAGAAGCAAGCATGACTGGTTGTGGCTTCTCCTTTGGCTCCAATGAAGCCAAATACCTGATTGGGCAAGGTATGGTCCTTTGAGTATGCCCATTGCTGTGATTTTCAACTCCAAGAATGGAGTCTTCTTGTAGACCCTCTTGAATGGATGATGTGGAAGAAATGGTGAAATTCTTCTGTCCTTTCTCTTCCTCCAATGAAGAACAGGGAAGATTAGAATCTTCCAATTTTGATTCCAAAGGGCTGCTATAAGATGCAGGCTGCTGTAAATGAAAGTTCTCCTTCATGGCAGCAGGCTCTTGTGTTTGGAATGTGGATGATGAAAGAGAGAATGGTGAAAACTCAACCGACTCTTCTCCATCAAAACAGTCCTCCAAATCTGACAGGTAAACTGCATCATTGTTGTCCCGCTGTTCGTGTTCAACTTCCTCCATGGTGTCCTCTTGATCTGCAACTTGACCACCATGGTTTCCTTCACTCTCCAATATTGAGTTTGAGAGATCAAACTCCTTTTCAGTAATAGAACTTGAGAGAGATGAAGTGGAAAGAAGAACTGAAGGTTCTTCTGTAGCCTGCTTTGTGCTCAAAGCCCTTGGATCTGCACTTTTCTCCTCCACAGCTAGAATGTGCTCCTCTTCTTTTGGATTTGGAGCAGCTTCTCCTTCCTCCAATGTTTGAAGAGAATCTCGCTCTTGATTGAACTCCTCCTCCAGCATGAAGTTTTTCAAGTCAAACTCTTCAATTTGTTGCTCTAGAGGACTAGTTGGGACTGCAAGATCTTCTTCTCCAACAAAATCAGTCCTCACCACCATTTGTTCAACCTCAGCCTCTTCTGTAGGCTTAACCATCAAGGGGATCTTTGTCATCCCAAATCTAAGAGCCCAACTCTTCAGACTGTCTGTCACTTCTTTTCTTTTTGGCTCTTCCTCTTGTTGTCCTTGATGACTGATTTTTTCAATTTCTTCTTTCCCACATGGAATTGGGGATGCAAGAGGAGGGATAGGTTGAAACTCAACTGATTTGAAAATTTTGTGTGGTGGTGGAGGCAGTGAAACCTCTTGTTTCTTTGGAGGAGGGGGTATTTCTGTTAGCTCTTGTGGAGGGGATGACTGTTTGGAAGGGAAAAGGAAAGAAGAATCGAGATGGGGTGGAAGACTAGGGGATGGAGGGATGGATTCAACACATGGGACAACAGATGCGGAGTTTAAATGAGATGGTGCTACTTGAGTAATGGAAAGAGAAAAACCAGATGATGGTGTAGAACTTACCCATTGACAAGGTTGTTCAACAACAAGTCTGTAGGCCTCTATCTCTGCTGTCCATTGTGCAAGTTGGGGCAGCATCTTTATCATGAAGTCCAGCTTCTCCTGAGGGCTGTAGTGCCTTGGAAAAGGTCCCACCCATGGACAGGGTGCTCCATAACTGATTCCAAAAGCTTTCATTTGTGCTTGAGCCCTGGACTGCACCATCCCCACCTCCATCTTTTGGATTTTCTCCAACAGACCAGCATCTTGGATCTGATGGTCTTCATTGTATGCATACTCTTGCTCTTGGGAAGCTTCATTGTGAAACTGACTTTGGCACTGCTGTTCATATGAGTATGCATGCTGATCTGGAGGATTTGTAAAACATCTTGGAAGTGGAAAATACTGCTGTTGTTGTAAATGTGAGTTCCATGATGGAAATGAAGTCATGGTTGCACAACTTCATGGAATGGAAAAGAATGAAAGGGATGGAAAGAAGGATGAATGAAAAATGGATGGAAATGAATGGAAAGGAAGGTCTGCAACTTCAAAGATGGTTGTTGACCAGATGGAGTCGCCAGATGTGTTTGCAAGTGCCTCCAAAGGCTGAAATCTTCACAGGAACACATCAACCTGTAAAAGATGAAGTGAAAGACCTCTAAGGTCCCACCGGGCGTGCCAAAACTGTTAGTACAAAATCACAGCACCCCTGGACGCACATCAGGCTTCTAGGTTGATGTTCAGGCATCCAGTGTGATTGCACAACATGGAAACCTCTCTCCAAGCGTGGGACTTGTAAAACCGAGAGAGGAATCTCCAGAGAAGGCTGGTTCCTGCTCCTAAACTACCTGCCATTTAAGCTATTCCAGTGCAGGCAAGCTAATCTAATCCTAATCTAACCATGCCAAGGAGACAGAGAGAGAGAGAGAAAGGAAAAAACAAAATCCTACACTAAAACGGTGATACACCAGAGAAGGAGAATGTTGAACATCTATCAAAACTGCCATGGGACAAAGAGAGGTGAGCAATGGGAAGGATGGACAGATGCATCACAGGCCCAAGGATAGATTTCACACAGAAAATGTCCCAAAACTCCATGAACACAGCTCCAAACCTGCAATGATCATTCAAACATGCACAAATACCTGCAATGAAGAGAGGTAAGAAGAAGACAAGCAAAAACGAGAAAGGATGGACAGACGCATCACAAAACACGTTTTGTTGCTTCAGAAGTTTGCACAGAACATCATTCCATTAATAAAAGGCAAAAACGCCATTACAGAGCAAGGGAGGAGGTTCCAACTCCATTTTTAACCCTAGAGAAGAAAAGAAGGGAGAGCAGAGTAGAAAGAATGAACAACCTCTTTTCAAAATGAGCCAAATCTGGCTTTTACATTGCATGGGTCAAGCCCAGGGGACAAAAACGTAGGAAAACACATAAGCCCATTCCTCATGACTACAGGTGCATTAAATTGGCATGGGGGACCTTACAAACCCATACCCTATTACCTTGACCGGATTACAGGAGAATGCGACCCATTCTGCATTAAATCTGGTCGCTGGAATGTCATTTCTGGCCATGAACACGCATCAGATCCGTTTCTCAATTTTCTCTCTTCAGACTGCACCAAAACTCAAGATTGATCCCAGAATCGTTTAGAGAATTTCACCAGCTTTCCGTTGATATAAAGAACGTGCAAATCCGAGCTCTGGATCGAAAGTTATGGTGATCTAAAGAATTAGGGCACGAAACAGGCGAAAACGGATTTTGAAATATTTTCCGTGCTCTGCCACCTGGATGACACGTGGCAGGCTCTGATTGGACGAGAAATTCTCTCTCCTCCATCTTTCGTGGGCTTTCCTTTGAAATTTCCTTGTGGGGCCCTTTACTGGGACACGTGGCACTATCCCATTGGTTCGGGCTGACCCTTTAAAACTTGCCCTTTGACTTTTGACTTTTCTCCTTGAGACACGTGGCATGATCTGGTTGGTTCTCGGCCCTGCCGGCTCTTTCGCGCCCTTCGCGTCTTTTCATCCCGGATGTCCCAAATGCTTAGTGCTCCTTGTGCTGATTTCACGCGAACCGGCCGGTTCGCGTCCATTTGTCCCAAATGTCCCACTTTGCTTTGGACTGCCTCGACCTTTTTTGCCCGGTTCGGCCGGTTCGCGTACTCGCGGCCCACTTGTCCCATTGTGTTTCGGACTATTTGTGCTTATTTCGCACGGTTCAGCTGGTTCGCTCCTTTTTGTCCCAGATGTCCCAATTGCTCCTAGGACTAGGACTTGCCGATTTTCACCATTTTTTCTGGATCAACCTTCTTGCCTTCTGCAACCTTTTCCCGCATTTTCTCAGAGCTTGCTCCTAACTACCTGGACAGGAGAGTTAGAAAAATATCTGAGAGAACCTCAGAAACATGATGTTTGCTCTGAATCAATCAATGTGCCTGGGACTTGAATATTCTGATTCATGTTATCAAAATTACCCAGGGGGGGTGAAATTTTGACAACAAGTCCTTTTGGCAACACATCCTTGTTGATTCCACTTATTTAGATATTATTTATACATGTGACACTTTGTATAGGTTTTTCACGACACTTAATGACATCTTACCTCCTCTTCATTCACCGCATCTTTATCATGGATATTTTTACATTACAACAACTTGTGGCTTGCGAGTGTTTCACTTAACAATATTTTTTACACGTACCCCTCATGCTTCCCCACTCACACCGAGAAATTCTTGGTTCAACTATATTTGTGGTAAAATATATCCCCTCCACTTTTCACTCGCATTTCCTATGCCCTTCGGTACTATATATATTTCTAGTGATTCTTCCCCTTCTAATGCTCCAAACATCTCTCATTGGTGTGCCCTTGGTTTTCCACCCATTGCCTTTACTGACGAAGAATACACGATGACTATCTACACAATTTACCATAATGGGTCCCTATATGAGCCTCCCCATTCTATATATTATCGGGTTTCGATCATGACAATGATGACCTCCTTGATAATGTCTCTTAGCTACCTTCCTCTCATACATTCTCTAGGGGCATCAAAAATTACACACTCCCCCTATGTTTTAACTTAGTCATATAGTCTTACATCACATATTTCGTATCTCTCATTTATTGTCCTTTCCTATAGGCATATCATATAATGCGTCATGGCACCATCATTTCTCGATAACACACTCTTGTGATTCAGTTCACACTTGATTTTTGAGGAATTACCATTACACATAACTCCACACACTACACCTTAGCCATTACACATTTCATTTCATCATACATTGCATGTCATACACCATTCATTCTACACTTATTCTACATTAGACTAGTCCTCATCTATGCATTACATTCATTAGGGTATCCATGCACTTAGTCACATCATCCACTACACATTTCTACACATATGCAACATCTTATGTTAGGTTACATTATATATGATTCTAGCTTTACATTTTATCATTACATAATCCCTTTACAGCTACACCTATTATTCCACTTTACACATTACATAATATACATCTTACACACCCTACGCATCCTACATTTCATTACCCACACTCCACATTTACAAATATTACTCATCATGTGGTAGTCTATTCTCAACATACATATACTAAATTATTTTCTATGCACTGCACTCACCACCCTATGATGCACTTTAGTTCCTCAGTCCATAGTTGACTGTTGAGGTTTTACTTATAAAATAGACCTTACACTCAACATGTGAAATTTCCAACCTAGTGACATACGTGTTAGTCTAAATTATCACCTATTCTATCATATTATAGCGGTATACACCTTAGGTTACATCACCACTCATCCCTTCATCTTATAGTGATATACACTTAGGGATAAATCATCACTCACCCAATCATCATATAGTGATATACGCTTAGGGCTAAATCATCACTCATCTGTTCATCATTTAGTAATATATGCTTAGGACTAAATCATCACTCATTTTTTTAATTTTCTAGTGATATACGATTAGTTATAAATCATCACTCATCTTTTTAATTTTCTAGTGATATATGCTTTGGCTACAGGGTTCATGCACATCCTTTCTAACTGTCGCATCTCATCATCACTACACATGTATATTCATCACAACGTGCTAGAAAAAACAAAACATTACTCAACCATTTATCAATGACGCACTCTCTTTTATGGTTCATTATGGACTGCTGAGGGGGAAAAACAAAATGAACCTCATTTCATATAATTCCATCCACTTGGGGTGCATGTGGATCCTATCATTCCATCTTACATTTCATTACATTCATCCAAATCATATGGAATTGTCTTGGGGGAATTTTCTCGTGTTTGGCATGATCAGTTTACTATACATGTTAGATTGATTTCTTATATGTCATTATTTATTTCAACCACACATGCATGTTCATGTCTTTGTTTAGTGTGATCACAGATACAAGACTCCTACACATGGCATGGATGCTCACCTTCTCCCCTTCCTATACCGGTCGTTGGGGGCATCCACATTCATCTTATCCAAGTGTTATTGTTTCAATTTGTACTTATAATCTTACACTAATTCATCATACATGATTTGAAATATTGGTTATTACTCTAACATGCTAACGGGTGTTCCATGTGTAGTACTTGTTTTGTAGGATTACATGTTTCCATGACTACTTCTTTGTTTGTCTCTACTTATCTACGATTGTTTTCCATTATATGTGGGCTTTTCCCTATGTTTGTGTGCACATCTATTTGTTGTTTTTGGCTAAGACAGACTTACGTGTCTTGCAAAATTGTGAGTGATGTCCCATGTTTGCAACCCACATTTTACGGATTACTTGTTTCTTACGTGTTTACACTACTATGCTTGGTAGTTGATGAGGCCATAAATTGGCCATAAATTACCATTATTTTGTCCTTCCAAGTTACCTTTAAAAGTGGATTTAAATGTAATATTGGAACTTATAGTTTTCTTAAGATATAATATAATATATATATCTTGTTCATTCTTTAGAAATCTTTTGTTATCTATTTTTTTGACTAATCATATTGATTATTTAGGAAAGATGCAAATTCTTGTGTATGTAGGCCATAAAGGAAAGATAATTCTAGTTATGGTAAAAGTGTATTTGATCATGGAAGGTATATATAAACTCAAATATGATTTCATATTCATATTTCTCTCAAAAAATTATGCAAGTTCAAACGAATAATCATCTCAATCTGAGATTGTGTTCAAAAGTTATATCTATTTTTAGTTTGCTCTAGAAAAATTAGAGTTAGCTTTGGAACTTGCAGATTTAGTTCCAGAACTTACAGATTTAGTTCCAGAATAATTGAAGTTAGCTCTAGAACTTGTATCAGCAGAGTAATGTTAGCTCTGAAACCATTGGAATTAGCTCCGAAATCTACATTAATAGAGTAATGTTAGGTCTGAAATCATTAGAGTTAGCTTCAGAACCTGCAACAATAGAGTAATATTAGCCCTGGAACCGCTAGAGTTAGCTCTAGAACCTACATCAACAAAGTAACTTTAGCTCCAGAACCATTGGATTTAGCTCCGGAACCATTGGAGTTAGCTCCAGAACCTACATCGATAGAGTAATGTTAGCTCATGAACCATTAGAGTTAGCTCTGGAACCATTAGAGTTAGCTTTAGAACCTACATTAAAAAAGTAACGCTAGCTCTGAAACCATTGGAGTTAGCTCTGGAACCTGTATCAACAAAGTAACGTTAGCTCTAGAACCTGTATAAACTAAATGACAACTTTTGAGGAATTGTGAAAAATCAGAGAATCCAATGGAAAATATGAGAGTAGTTTTTATTTATAGCAATATTTTTAATACAAACCTCATTCATATTTTCTACAAGTTTTACTGATAAGGAGAAATCTAACTTCTAATGAGCTACACTTCAAGGAAAAAGTGTATCAGTTGAGCATCAAAATTTCCAAAAACAGAAACATCAAAGTCAAATGGAATATATGAGAGGTGCTTTTTCATAGTAATGTGTTTAACAAAAAACTCATTCATATTTGCTATAGGTTTTACCAATAAAGAAAAATCTAACTTATAGTGAACAACAGTCCAAGGAAAAAACGTATCACTTGAGCATCAAAAGTTCCACAAACAGAAACAGAAAAGTCAAATGGAAAATCTGAGAGAGGTTTTTGTTCATAGAAATTGTTTAAAAATAAGATCATTCAGATTTGCTATAGGTTTTACCAATAAGGAGAAATCTAACGTTTAGTAAAATGCATTCTGAGGAAAAAGTGTATCAGACAAACGTTAATAGTTCCACAATTAAAAAAAAAACAAAGTCAAATGGAAAATCCAGGAAAGGTATTTGGTCAAAATCATCTTTTGAGGAAAAACCTCCTTCCAATAATGTAGGAAAATAAAATGATTGTGATTCTTGTTACCAAAAATCAAGGAGAATATTTGGGAGAAAATCTTCTTAAAACAATGAGATAAGACTTTGACTCCAATAATATATCTCTCTCCATATTTTGTGCAGATGGAGATCTTAGTTGTTAGGATTGGAATAAAGATAAGATAATATTGTATTTCCTAAAATAAGGAGTTGGTTGGATGCATGAATTATAAATGCAACCTTCCACATGGAGATATGTAATTCTTTTCTCCCAAGAAATAAAGATATACTCTTTCCTCTCAAATATTTTGTAGTTTTAAGATCTCATAAGTATGATTTAAATCCACTTCTAAGGAATGAGATGGCCACTCATTTTAAGGAAGATGGATCTATTTATTTATGTTTATGTTTATTCATTTTTCTGTAATTCATTTTGTTGTATTATTTTTATCTTTGTATTGTGAAAATTCAGTCTGTTATGAACACGTAGGTTTTTCTTTTAATTATGCTTATTTTAATTCAGAAAATTGAATTTATGCAATGTGTTTTTATTCCTGCAAGTTTTAATTCCTTCATGAAAGTGTGATTTATTTCATACAAACTTTATTTCTGCAAGTGTGCTTTATTTTTGCAAGTGTGCCTTTAAATTTTTGCAAGCGTGATTTATTTTATGCAAGTTTGGTTTGTGTTTAAAGGAGATATTTTCCAAAGATCTTATTCTATTAAAGCATAAAAACTTCAGAAACCATCCCTGGATTGACATTATTAATGGCGAGGATTGACGACCCTCACCAGTATTTCTTGCATTGTTTGTGTCTTTTACACTTGTAGTATTGCATGCATGTGTTTTCAGACTAACACTTGTTTTGGTTAGACATCCTTATTTATACACACCTTTATTTCTACCAAATGTACCCCTTTTCCACCTGGAGGGTAGAGTTATGGAGTGAAAATTGTGGTAGGTCCTCATTTGGATCCACATTCTCCTATCAGTGATGTCACATGCACCCCCAAAGAGGGGGAAATCATTGAGGGTTTATTTACTAACACAACATATTTACACTAGTTCATTACAGTGCAGTTTCCACCATTGGAATTGTGGGTTTACATATAACAAGTGGGTTCATACCAATCTAGGAACCCCATAAACAACGTATTTTACAAGACATTATGTCCTTAGCATTTTTGGGAAGCAGTTATAGGCTTGGAGGTTACAGTGGGTGTGCCTCTCTACACTACTTCGGCTAATGGCATCAAATCACCCAAAAACCCATGACAATACAAAGATCTCTTCACACACATTTCAGTAGAAGCGATCAAAGGTTAGAGGACACAAAAAATTTCCTCCCTACACTTCTTCAACTAGGGTGGCATGAGATTGCCCAAAAAACTTGTAGTAGTACAAGATATCCTTCTATACCCTTACTCTCAACATGGATCAGGTGCACATGTTCCATTTACACTTTTCATTTCACATATTTTACATTTACGTATTTTATACATTTATATACACGTGTTTTTACATAGAATATTTAAATACATAAATATTTGACTACTTGATCAGTTTCTCCTTATAGGTCTAGCTGTATGAGAAACAAACAGTCAAATTGGGGGAAAAATCAACAACATTTTGTAATGGCACATGCCTTACTAACCATGCAAGTACATTACACACTGCAGAAGCTACACATATGTTTCTCCCTAGGTTCACTCTCATCACTTTTTATATGTGAATTTTTCATCTATAGTTTCCACGATCCTCCGTCTTTTTATCATTCCACAATTTTTTCTAGTCTTTCGACATGTTTTCTACTACACTCTACATGGATATCAGGTATGCATCTCTATCTAATTTATGTAACCAAGATTTCCGATCACCAACATAAAGTGGGGGAAAAATTTAGACACAAAATCATGTACTTTAGGCATTAGTTAACCCAGTCTCATACTACAATTTAGAAAATTATTAAGTGAAGAAATTACTAATTAATCCCACCTTTTGGCCATCTTTTTTTAATCTTTTATTTCACCATTCCCACACATTCTTATATACATGCCCAACTATTTTGGCACTTCCCCGTCATTTAAGCCTAAACTGGGGTACCCAGACTTGTACTGGGGAACCCCGAGGCACCCTGATCCCACCTGGGGTGCCTCGATCCTTGTTTTATTTTCCCGCTTCTTTTTGGGATATTTCTAGTTTTTTTTATCCTTAAATTTTTATTAGTTAGCCATGTTGGGATTAATTATGAAATTAGAGAAAGATATCCCTATAAATATAAAGTTATGAGACCATAATGAGTTTCTTATTGTCACTTATTACTATCATTTAGTTTAGAGTTGCATCTATTACATCACTTGCATCCACATACTTCCATTCATAAAGGATAGAAGATATATATCAACACACACTTCATAGGGGGAGGGATTATATTCTATTCCACGCACACATACTATTACATTTTCTACATTTAGTTATTGTTCTCTACTTCAAAAATTTTGAATGGCCCAAGAGAACCAATGGCATAACATGCACACATACACCAAAACTAAATTTGGGTCTAAAATGTAGTGCAACGCTTAGTTTAGTAAGCCCACTACTATGACAACTGAGGTCAATTCGATCTATTCATTTGCATATTTTATTTTTATAGGTTTTTTGATACTTCTCTTATCTCTTGTAGGTATTTAACTTCATCTTTCTATATTCGACACATTTGGCGTAATTAAGTGAATCTAATACAATAGGTAGTAAAGGTTACAGAGCATCTTCTGACCCAAAAAGAACTGAGTTCTGGTATTTTTCTAAGACTAGGGCACTTATTCTACCATAGCAAGGCTCCCCAGTACCCTCATAGGTGCTCCAGTATACTTAGATCTTCCATATCCACTCTTTTTGGGACTTTTATTTAATCATTCTAGCTTATGTATTTTCTTGTCAGACCTACGACACCCTACGATAGTCATCCATAATTAGCTAAGTTCATTCCTTACCTTCCTCTTACATATTAGGGTTTTATTTCTATTAGTTCAATCATTTTAGTCACTTCATATTAATTTAGTTTGTTTATTTACATCGTTTATGTCCTCTTAGATTATATTAACTATTATTACATCTCCCACATTTTTACTTAGTTTTAGTTAATCAATGTTGGTCCAATCCCAAGAAGAATCTTAGTAAATCGGTTGCATTCTTTCACTCTTAAATGTGGAATATTGACATAATACATTTTAATAAATTAAAATTTAAAATATTAAGGGGGTTGAAGTGGTGGTCCTCCCAAGGAGGTATCACCACTTCACATTATCACCCCAGCATGCTCATGGATAAGTTGGGTGTTTTGAATGAGGCATTGGGATCCCGTGAAGAAGATACACGTGATTATCAAGAAGAGCATACTCATGTCATTCATACACCTCCTTCATCCAAATAAGAGGTGAAGATAAAGATTCATACTTATGATGGAGACATGAATGCTAAGAAGCTATACCATTGGCTAGCTCAACTTGAGGTATATTTAAGTTTGCATATAATTAAAGAGAATCAACATATTTCCTTTGCAAGGTTAAAATTGACCAATCATGTTATAACTTGGTTTGAAAGTTATGTTCATTCATCAATTGTTGAGAAGATTCATCCTATTACTATTTGGGATGAATTGAAAAGGATAATAAAAAAATAGTTCTATCTTATTTGTTATGAGGGAGAGATGTCCATGTATTGGAAATATCTCAAGTAGAAATAAGGCCATAACATGTAAGAGTACACTAGTGAGTTCTGGAAGAAATATTTCTAGATGGGAAAATATGTAATGGACCGAGACCTTTTGATGAAGTACATTGGTAGAATCCATAGTCACTTGAAGAAACCAGTTCTCTTGTCTAATCCTGCAAATGTAGATGAGGCTTGTTCTCAAGCTCACTATTTAGAGATGGACAAGAAATAAAGTTCATCTACCTCTCAACATGCTTTAGAAAAACAAGGTGACACCAAACAAGAAGAGAAGGAAAAAGGGAAAGGTAATAAGAATGTTACTTCCATTCTAAGAAGGAAAATAAAGTTCATTGTGGTCAATGTGATGTTTACACTCATTCCAAGGGAAAATGTTGGAAGTTCCACCTAGAATTACATCCCTTCAAAAATAAGAAAAAGAAGAAAAAGGCCATGGCTTCCCTCCAAAGAGAGGAAGTAAATTACAATGAATAGATGGATGAGACTATATGTTGTGCCTTCATCTATAGAGAGGTATGTCTTGGTAATAGAAGTAATTATCAAGAGAATGAACTTACTAGGCTCTTTCATATAAACATTTAGTTGAAGAAGACCAAATTGGATTCTCTTTTTTATATTCATTCACAAGCTAATTTGGTTAGTAAAGAGTTAGTTGGCAGGATGATGTTGGAAAATTACAATAATCCAAGTTTGTACTTATTGGGTTGAGTAAAGACTTGTGTGGACATGAGGGTTTTCAAGAAATTTAAGATTAATTTTGGTATTGATAAAAATTCATTGATAAAGTTAGTTTGTATGTTGTTCCTTTTGGTGTGTGTGGTATAGTGTTTGGAAATATGTATTTGTATATTAGAAATGTCATCTTGAGGAGAAGATCCAACCAATACCATTTGGTGAAGGATGGTAAGAACTTATGTCATTTCATCCTATTATCCAAAATTTTCCTCCCAAAAAAATTGATCAAGACAAGTCCTGCACTTAAGGAAATTATGAAGAAAATGACTCAGACCCATGAGATCACATTTGGGGACAACAAACAAGGTTACAGAGGGACTTTACAATGGAATGGCGGGCCCTGCGAAAGATCAAATGACCCCCTACAAGAAAAAAATCAAGAAACATCTCTATCGAGCGAATCCATGCCTCAAATCCAACAAAAAAATTATGGGTGGGCTTGGAAATAGAAGAATAGGGTTAGAGGAGGAGTAACATAACAAAGAAACTAGGAGAAAGAAAGAGAAGAAATGGCAAAGATCTGAAGTCTTCAAGCTCAAAATAGTTTGGAATGAGTCCAAAAATCGACTAAGTATGGAGGAGTAAATGGAGATAGCCATGTGTCGAAATGATTCTTTTCCAAAGTTGAATCCAAAAGGGGAAGCTAAAATAAGAACTAGGCTTCCACGCGTCCAGAGCTCCAAAAAGTTACATGGCCATTGAAAAGTCTCTGACTTGGTGGAAGGGGCCAAGTGTCGTCCCAACACAATTCCAAATGGGAGCCCAAGGTGGAGACTCAAACTTGCGCAGCCCTCCACGTAGCAGATGGTCAACAGAGGTAAAAAGGGGGACATGGTGAGCCTCAAAAAGGGCTAAGTATAGAAGTGCCTGGCAGATACTGCCACGTGTCCAAGTGGCGCATCTCCAAGGGTAAATCCAAAAGTGGAGGATCAAACAAGCACCAGTTCACCACATAGTCCAAGGTCTGAAAAGGTAAGAGGGAGGTCATTGAAAAGTCCAAAGACCTATGGAGGCTTCCAAGTGTTAACCTGACACTCCTTCAAAGGTAAATCTTGATCAGGGTTTTAAGCAAGTGCAAAGCCTCCACATGTCCAGTCTCAAAAAGGGGATAGAGTCAAGTTGAATAGCCAATGCATTGTGACAAGCCGGCAGAGAGTGCCAAGTGTCCACACGGCACTAGTTCTATAGTAGAATTGAAGGGAGGTTTCCAAGCAAGTGCCAGCCCTCCACGTGTCCCATATTAAAAGGGGGCCCATTTTTCGAACTAGTTTTCTCACCTTTTTGTACGGACCCGATAAAAACTTCGAAGGGGCATATCTTTCGACTCGGGGTTCAAAATATTACAAATTTGACACCGTTGGAAAGATCTTGTCCTCGTCTACACCATGGAGATCTGAAACTTTAAGATTGGGGAGGTTAGGTGGGATATAATGGAGAAACATCTTCAGGTCTATTAATGCAAGATCTATTTTTCTCCAACAACCAAATTAGATTCAATCTGCTCTGGCGTTTCCTCCTCCTTCGAGGTGCCAATAAGAAATTGATGTAGTCAAGATAGATTTGGGGCAGATTTTTAGAAAGGCATTAATAGTAGTGGTTGAGCTTCAGACTATTTTTTCCCGCTTCTCTCTCTTTCTCCTTTTCTATGTTGAATCTATAAAAGCTGGGTCGAAACTCATTGTGAAGGGTTGGACATTCTTTTGTTTTTACAGGCTCCCCTTTCCTTCTAGTCAAGGAATTCGTGGAGTTCATACCTTCCATTTAAATTACAATATGTTTCCTTCCTTCTGGTCATTTGTAATGCATTGTATCAATCTACAGAGTAATAAAACATGTTTGTGATCAATTTTAGATCCTTTCTTGTCTCCTTTGCTCTCATCTGGTCTTTCATTATAAAACTGTTTATCTATGCTTGATTATTATATGTATTTTGTTGTTTTGTGTCTATCATCAAAACTAATGTTCATCATTCCTTCGGTGCATCACCTTATAGCTTAGTTTTTATTTCCTATATTCCTTTTATCCATTTCTCCTTGGTAAGTCTTAGATTAGGTTTAGAAATAGGCCCTCTGTAATTTTTGATGTATGCACCTAAACAGAGGAATAGGAACCAGCCTTTAATCTGGAGAGTTTTCCCATTTTCAAAGTCCCACACTTTGGGGAAAACTCAATGTTATGTGAATCACACCAAATGAATTTTCCTTAGAAAACCAGATCTGATGACTCATTTGGGGGTACTGTGATTTTGCACTGACATTTTTGGCATGCCCAGTGGGAAAAGAGGTCTTCACTTTATTTCATCAAGTTGATGTTTTCTTGGTGGGATTCAGCCTTTTGAGGCACATGCAAGCACATCTAGCGACTCAATCTAGTCAAAAACCCATCCTCTGAGTTACAAAATTTTTCCATCCATTTCCACTCATTTTCATCCATTTTCTTCTTCCATCTCTTTCATTTTCTCCCATTCCATGAGGTTGTGCAATCATGAATTCATTCCCTTCATGGAACTCACACTTACAGAAATGCAGTCCACCTCCAATACATTTCCAAAATCCTCCAAATCAGCATTATAATTAGATCCAGGACCATTACGCTTACCCATATGAGTAGGGTCAAAGTCAATTTGGCCATGGAGCTTATCAAGAACAAGGGAATGCATAAAATGGTGACAACTATGTGGATAATGCTAGTTTATTAGAGAAAATTCAAAAAATGGAGGCTGACATGGTTCAGTCAACGGGCATAGCATAAATGAAGGAATTCAAGATTAGTTGCATGGCACCTTGTCCATGGGAAGGACCTTTTCCAAGACATTACAGCCCTCAGGAGAAGCTAGACTTCATGGTTGAAATGTTGCCTCAACTTACACAGTGGATTAAAGACATTGAGCCTTATGAGCAAAGTGCAAAACGACCTTATCAATGGGTGATTCCACCACCTCTTAGCTCTTCATTTTATCTTCCTTAGTCTTTATCATTTCAACATGATCAAGAGCCAAACCCTTCAGTTGTTGCCCCAAGTGTTATTTTCTCTTCTCTATCCCATGATCTTCCACCTCATCTCAGTTCTTCTGCCATTTTCCCTTCCAAATAGTCATCCCCTCAAAACAAACAAGAAGTTCCACCTCCCTCCCCACCACATACAATTACAAAGCTGGTTGAACCCCAACCTGCCACTCCTCTTACTTTCCCAAGTCCATGTTGGCTAGATACTCAAGAATCCAGTCATGGACAGTAAGAAGAGGAGCTTAACAAAAAATAAATAACAGACAATCTGATGATTTGGGCTGCTCAATTTGGGTTTACAAAGATCCCCTTGATGGTCAAGCCAATAAAGGAGGTCAAGGTTGAAGATCCAGTGGTGGATGAGTTTGAATTTGCAGTAGAGGAGGAGGATCATACAATTTTAGAGGCCCCAAGTGTGGAGCAGGCTACAGGAGAACCTTCAGTTCTTCCTTCTACTTCATCCCCTTCAAGCTCTGATGTTGAAGAAGAGTTTGAGCTTGCAAACTTCATGTTTTAGGATGAATGGAGTTATGGTGATCAAGTTACAGATCAGGAGGACACCATGGAGGAGGTTGAGCACATGCATCAGAACAACAACAAGGCAGATTATCTGTCTGACTTGGAGGATTACTTTGATGGAGAAAATCCCATGGAGATCACATCATTTTCTCTTCCATCATCCATCTTCCAAGCATATGAGCCTGGCTGCCATGAAGGAGGGCATTCAAAAGTAGCAGCCATATGTCTCACAATGTATCTCTAGAACCAAGGTTGGAAGATATGAGTCTTTCATGTTCTTCACAAGAGAAGGAAGAAGAACAGCCAGCTCCAAGCCCAGTTGATAAGGAACATATGGAGGTGACCAATACAAATTCAGAGGCACTGAGTCATGATCCAATTGCACAAGAAAATACAGCCCCCTCTCCCATTTAACCTCTCCAAAATTTTGATCTTTTGGAGGATCCTGAACTCATTAGCTTCATGTTTGAAGATGAAGCTTCATGTGATGAAGATAACGAAGATGTTAATATCACCATGCAAAAGGGAGAGACCTTGTTACAGCAGGACAGTAAAGAGTTTGATTTCCTACCAGAATCAAAAGAATTTTTTGATAAGAGGGAGCTAGTTGAAATTGCAATCTTTTCTCCCCCATCATTCATTCTTCAATCACAAGAACCTGCTGCCATGGAAGAGAGCATGCAAGCACAACCTGCAGTTTGTAACATGCCTCCTGAATCGAAGTTGGAAGATTTTAATCTTCCAAAAGTCACACCTACTGCAGAGGAAGAGAAAGAGTATGAGGCTATCATTCCTCCCACACCATCCATCCATGAGAGTCATCAAGAAGACTCCATTCTTGGAGTTAGAGTTTAGAACCATGGGAATATTCAAAGGACCATACCTTGCCCAATCAGATATTTGGATTCATTAGAGCCAAGGGAGAAGCCAAAAACAGTCATGCCTACTTTAGGGCATGAGGATGAGTATCAAAGAACCTAGGGTCACCATCAACACCTCTAGGAGTCCAATATAAATCAGCTTGAGGAGGTATTTTCCATTAATGTTGGTACCTTGCTGATATGGGTAGAGGATCAGCTTAAAGTCAATTTTTCACTCATACAAGCAGCCACATTTAGTGTCAAATCATTTGCATGGCTGCCTCTCTTGAGAAAGGGAAGCTTCTTCTCCCTGCCTATAGTAGGCTTTATTTATCCCCTTTTCTCTTTGGTTAGTTTAGGAGTAGGAGTAGACTTTGTTTCTAGCAGAAGAAGTGCTTGTGCACACTTTGCATGTCTCATTTGAGTCATGTATGATTTTTCATTTGTACATAAGTTTTGTTCGTATTGCTCTAAAGCTACTTAGGCCAGTCCCTTCACTATTCATGGCAGGAGACTCATAGTTTCATGTAATGGTTACAAATTTCAAAATAAATCAAATGTAGAGCAACTAAATAACGTTTTCAAGACATCCCATTCAGAGACTGATAAATCCCCAAGTCAAAGTAATTTTCTACTCTCAGAACCATCGTTTCAAGATTTCTTATGAAAATTGAGAGTGTGAATAGTTGGGCTCGTGAATTAGAGATAGGATTAGTATCAGACCATTGTTCTCGACTCCATGCCCAACGGATATGACAAGGAAATTGATGTTTTCATCTAGCAGGTAGATGTCCCCGTGAGTCGCCAAATTTTTATCCCAAATTCTCCCCCTGGAAAATTTGGTCAAGACAAGTCTTGCACTTAAGAAAATTATGAATAAAATAACTCAGACTCACAAGCTCATAATCTAGGATGACAAACAAGGTTGCAGAGGGACTTTACAATGGATTGGCGGGGCCTGCAAAATATCAAACAACCCTGTGCAAGAAGAAATTCAAGAAACAGCTCTATCAAGAGAATCTGTGCCTCAGATCCAACAAACAAATTATAGGTGGGCTCATAAATAGAATAGTATGGTCAGAGAAGAAGGAGAAGTGTCACAAAGAAACCAGGAGTAAAAAAGAGAAGAAACAACAAAGATCTGAAGTCTTCAAGCTCAAAATAGTTCAGAATGAGTCCAAAAATTGACTAAGTATGGAGGAGGCAACAAAGAGAGCCATGTGTGGGAATAGCGCTTCTCTAAATTTAAATCCAAAAGGGGAAGCTCAAATGAGCAATAGGCTTCCATGCGTCCAGAGATCCAAAAATTTGCATGGCCATTGAAAAGTCTCCGACTCGGCAGAAGGGGCCAAGTGTTGGCCCAGTGCAATTCCAAATGAGAGCCCAAGGCGAAGACTCAAACTTGCACCATCCCTCCACGTGGTAGATGGTCAACAGAGGTCAAAAGGTGGGCAGGGTTAACCTCAAAAAGGGATAAGTATAGAAGTGCTGGCGGAGACTGCCACGTGTCCAAGTGGCACATCTCCAAGGGTAAATCCAAAGCGGAGGCTCAAACAAGCGCCAGTTTGCCACATAGTCCAAGGTCCAAAAAGGTAAGAGGGAGGTCATTGAAAATTCCAAAGACCTACAGAGGCTTCCAAGTGTCAACTCAATGCTCCTTCAAAGGCAAATCTTGATCGGGATTTTAAGCGAGCGCGGAGCCTCTACACGTCCAGTCTCAAAAAGGGGACAAAGTCAGGTTGAATAGCCAATGCATTGTGACGAGCCAGTGGATAGTGCCAAGTATCCAAATGGTACTAGTTCTAGAGTAGAATTGAAGGGAGGTTTCCAAGCAAGCACCAGCCCTCCAAGTGTCCCATATTAAAAGGGGGCCCATTTTTTGAACTAGTTTTCCTACCTTTTTGTATGGACCCGATACAAATTTCGAAGGGGCATATCTTTCGACTCGGGGCTCAAAATATTGTAAATCTGACACCGTTGGAAAGATCTCAGCCTCATCTACACCATGGAGATCTGAAACTTTAATATTGGAGAGGTTATGTGGGAGAAAAATGGAGAAACATCTTCAGTTCCATTAATGTAGGATATATTGTTGCCCCAACAACCAGATCGGATTCGATCTGCTCCATCGTTTCTTCCTCCTTCGAGGCATCGAACCAGTGGTTGATGCAGTCAAGATAGATTTGGGGTAGATTTTTTAGGAGGCATTGATAGCAGTGGTTGATCTTCGACCTGTTTTTTCCCACTTCTCTCTCTTTCTCCTTTTCTGTGTTGAATCTATAAAAGTCGGGTCGAAACTCATTATGAAGGGTTGGACATTCTTTTGTTTTTTCAGGCTCCCCTTTCCTTCTAGCAAAGGAATTCATGGAGTTCAGACCTTCCATTTAAATTGCAATATGTTTCCTACCTTCTGGTCATTTGTAATGCATTATATCAATCTGCAGAGTAATAAAACATGTTTGTGATTGATTTTAGATCATTTCTTGTCTCCTTTTCTCTCATCTAGTCTTTCATTATAAATCTGGTTATCTATGCTTGATTATTGTATGTATTTTGTTGGTTTGTGTCTATCAGCAAAATTAATGTTCATCATTCCTTCAGTGCATCACCTTATAGCTTAGTTTTGATTTCATGTATTCCTTTTATCCCTGTCTCCTTGGTAAAGCTTAAATTAGGTTTAGGAATAGGCCATCTGTAAGTTTTCATGCATGCACCTAAACAGAGGAATAGGAACCAACCTTTAATCTGGAGAGTTTTCCCATTTGCAAAGTCCCACACTTTGGGGAAAACTTAATGTTATGTTAATCACACCAAATGAATCTACCTTAGAAAATCAGATCTAATGACTTATTTGGGGGTGCTATGATTTTGCACTAACACATCCTTTGCAGAAGACTTAAATTTTTCTTTAGTAATTTCCACTGAATCCCAAGAACTTAATGCTAGTGGGAGATTGTATTTAGTTATTTTAATGGATAGAGAAACTAAGGAAGTTATCTTTGAGACCACTCATAGAATGGTTACTAATGAAGACTAGAATAATATGGAGGATTTTGTTTAGTAGTTCAAGGAAGATCCTAAGGGGTTTCACCTATATACACTAATTGAGCATATGAAACATTTATTACCTAATGCTCTGCTTCTAGACTCAGGATTCAACAAGAAGTCCATGTAGGATGAATAAGAAAAGAAATAATAGTTATTGTATTTTTTGAGTAAAAATACACTTCATGGGTAGTTGGTCATCATGATATGATAGATACTATTGAGCACTTACATAGGTATGAATTTTTGCTGAACATGTAGATATAATTTTCTAACTTTGACAGGGGTTTTGTTTCACATAGTAAAGAAGAGTTAGGGTTATGTATGATAGTATCCGTTTCTTCCTAGCCATGGGTAATTTTCTCCATGGATTTTATGGACATTTTTCCTACTTCCAAGCACATGTATGAATATTTTTTTATGGTGGTAAAATGGGTATTCACATTCCTTGCAAAAATACCAGTAATATAGCAGAGATGTTGGTTATTGATGTGTGGGTTCATTTTAGTTTTCCTAATGCTATTATGATAGAAAGAGACTCACAATTCATTGGTGATTTTTGGTATATATTATGGGTGGATAAAATGAGGTCTACTGAATTTCATCTAGAGCTAGATGAACCGATATGAGTGGTAAGCCATACCTTGGTCCAATTTTTGAAAGATTCTAGGACTCAAGATAAGAACCTGGAATATGTTCAAGATCTTTATTACATGGTATTTCATATTGCTACTAGTAAAAATCCTTTTGATACATGTTTTTTGTTACTATCCTAGGAGTGAATTTGATTTTTTTTAAGATTAATATGCAAAGATAATAGAAAAGTGGAAGTGGAAGTCCACAAATATGAGAAATTCATTAAGAGAATTCAGTAGATACACTTCCAGGAACATGAGGGGTATTCTGAAGATGATTTGGGGAATAAATCTCCTCACCTCATTAGTCCTTGTATCTTTTAAGGACTTAAAATCCTTAAATTGGGGAGGTATGATCCAAAAATGGATATGAAAACACCCAATTCTATGTATTCTCCATATTTGATACTTGCAGTGCAGATTCTCAGCATGTTCTTTATTCATGAGATGGTCTAGTCAAGATGAGGGTGATCTAAACACATTAGAATGACATCTACGGGACATTAGTGTTATTTTAGCGGTTTTTCTAGGTGATGGTTATGCAATTTCCCCAACAGTTACGTAACCACCACTCTTAAAAAATTGGCAGTTTTGTAATGACCCTGGTAGATACACAACCGCCTGTATGTATTTATTAGAGGTCTTGTCCCTGACAATTCCAAAATTTAAAAAAATCAACACTTGAAAAATTTTGGTATTCCAAATGGTCCAGTTCATCTTTCCATCCATCCTTTGGTAAATACAATATAAATCCAAGTTCAATTATTCATTTTAGCAAGTGATTTTGAGTGAATTCAAGTGTGGGAAAAGAGGAGGAGTTGGAGTTATTTCTTATTTTGTTCATTGAGAGTGAGTTTGTCTTTGTTGAGAATTTGTGAGCAAGTAAATACAATTAGAAGGAGTTTCAGTCCTTCTTGAAGGCCAATTGTTGGAATTACTTTGTATTTTTGGAGAATTACATAGTGAGAGGGAAGCAATTTTCTTATCCAATGGAGTTTTTCCTATCTTGGGTTTCTCCAATATAAATTCTTGTGTCTCTTTTACATTCAGTTTCTCAATTTATAATATATTTGTGATTGATTCATGCACATTATATTGGTTAAAAGGAACTTAGTCAATTTCTATTTAATTATCACTAAACATGATTTGTTAATTATTAAAGAAGAGGCAATTTATGGATTGGATCTAATCAAAATATAGACTAATCTCTTGAAGGAGAGATATAAAAAAGAAAATTATATTAAATAAATATGTAGACCACTCCCTCGAAGGATGGATACCATAAAATAAAAATTTAATAAAATAGTATACCACTCCCTCAAAGTATGGCTACCCAATCAAAATTCACTATAAGGACTTTCCGTATTGATCAGGCCTCATATCAAAAAAGGATTCCCGCATCAGTAAAAACTCATATCAAAATAAAAAATTAACCATCCCAAGAAATCTTCCCATATTGATAAACTTTCCCATCAACTACAATCTTCCCTCAATGATCAACTTGTGTTGTATATAATAAAATATGGGTGGAAACCTTGGATATTATCAAGAATAACATGTTTCTCCATTCTTTTGAAACAAAAACCTTTCCCTTGTCATAAAAGCATAGACACAACTATTCCAAATCCATTTTTATACTAGAAAAATGGCTAAGTATGAGCCATGTGCAAAGGTGCACATGATATAAAGAGAAATAAATATCAAAAGTATAAGATAGTGTGTGAGGTTGCATGAAGAGGCATAGAATAATGTACACATGAAGGGTTACACATAGGTATAGTCAGAACAAGAGATAGATATAAAAGTAAATATCAAATAAAAATAGGAAAAGAAGGGGTTGGCATGAAGAGTGAGGAAGAGCTATAAATGGATAAAATTAAGGATAAAACACATGAAAAGTATTAGATAAAGAAAGAGTATGCATGGGAAGATACAATTAAATATAGTATGACATGAAGAACAAGTAAGATATTAATAGAACATATGGAAATATAATAGCCAATTGAAGACTATGGAATAAAATAAAGGTACATACAAGCTAAGGATAGGATAATCTATTAATAGAATAAAGTATTGTAAATTAGTGAAGGAAAATTTCCCACCAGTTATATATAGTTTTTATGTCTATGTAACTGGGGTCACGACTATTGTTGTATGAGAATTATGCTAAATCCATAATATTTTGAGATCATGTTATGTGTCTGTAATGGACAATATGATATGGATTTCCAAGATTAAGAGGGATGAACATGGTATTATTGGCATGCATATATTGTTTGTTGATTGTATATTTTGAGGAATGAATAATAAAATCTCCATACTATTAATGTATTGGGAATATCACTGATTGTTGCTTCATAGCTTATACATCCAATTCAAGGTCTTATTAATAACAACTACATTGAGCTATACCTCTTGCAATCTACTTCCAATCTGGTCAGAGGGGCCTAACAAGTTGCTAAAAATATTTGACAAACGTCTTTACCAGTGACCATGACACACAACCTAAGTAGTGTTAAATTGTGATAATCATACTTATCTTACAATTGTTATGAATCCTCCTTCATTGGGGCCTCTTGATTTCAAGATGTGGCATTTTTATAATGTGCCACTTCCAGATTCATTACATAATATTGAGTGTTAAAATGATTATCATGCTACATTTTCTTTTGATGTCATTGCATATAAATGTTGTTGTTAATCCACCTAAATGGATATCAGGATAATACTATGATGAATTTATCCTTCTTCAGATATTTCCAAGTGCATGTTATGTGTAGTCTTGTTTTACCCACATACAGCGCAAGGTAATGTTGGCACATCACCTTGGTAGACCTAGGCGCTAGGTGTGGACGCATGCATGGGTACCAGGTCCGTCTTTTATGTGATGATCTATTAAGGAGTTAGCATGATGGAAAGACATATATTACAGATCCATAATAAGAATTACAAGTATATTGTTGAATATAAACTAGATCTAGGATCATAAACCTAGTTCTTTTGAATAACTCATACATGTATAAATATCTATGTTCTCCCATTGCAATAACTAGTAATAGGTATGTCAAAAAACAGATAGCTCCATATCACAACGATCCATTATATTAAATACTGCAAAACATAGAATTTGTTTACATAGGATAAGAGTGTCACCATGAGTCATGCACATACATAACCCATCAACATAACTCTATTACATAAGTGTTGTTCTGAGATACTATTGAAGAAGTCATACATATATAGAAATGCGGGAGATTTCCCTCACCACTTGATGAGATCCTCAAAATATGTTGCAGATGGACTAAGGATAGTCATGCGCTGCTACATGATAACTACAAAATCATGCTTTGAGTAAATAATAGATCTATTATAATAACTGATGAGTTCAAATCCTATTATTAGATCTAGAACTATGCATGTCACTTAACCTTCCTTATATCCCAAGCCCTATCCTTTACTTGAATCAACAAGTCTTCATAGTTTAAATCTTATCCTCAATGACCTTGCTTCAACTACTACTCTAAGACCATGTTGGGTTAGATCTACATCCCAAAATTTACCATGTTGTTGTCATCCTTTGCACACAATCCTTTCCTAACTTTCCTAAAAATTAAAATCATGTTCTCCTCATGGCGCGCATCCTTATGAACATTTCTCCCACGTGATAACCTCTCCTTGGTATTAGTCATTTAGGTCCTTGAAAAAAATGTTACCCCACACTTGCTTCCCATTCTACCCATGGAGTGAAAATGGGTAGTTTGACTTAGTTCTTCCAAGTAATAAAATGAATTCTATTACTGTTGAAGTAGAATGGGAAAATCCTTATTCAATGATGCGTGGTCAATGATCATTCCATCCCATATACTTCATAAGTACACTTTTTTAAAAGGAATCTCCAATCATGACACTGACTTATCCTCCTCAAATATTCTAACTCTTCACTCCCTTGGCCTTGAATGTTTAGAGGAGTGGAATATTTCTAGTTACATTTCACAAGTGTGAACTCTGTTAGTGTGTCCATCTTGTTTGTAACCTTGGGGATATAAGGTCCTTTAGCTTACAATGATGTTAATAGTGGCATGCTCAAAAGTTCAATGACCTCAATCTTCTTCTCCACTTCTACCAATGATCTGAACTATGACGCATTTCATGCCAATTTCCATTGTTTCTTGGTATGGAAATCCTTATCCAACAATTTGATCATTGCATGTGTTCTCCCAAGGAGATTAAATTGGCCTCTACTTCCACTGTTAGGGACCTATGATTCAACACATTATACACTTGTTCATTGTCTAAACTTATTGATGAATCCACTACCGGATTCACTATTGCAATGGTTTATGGGTGAATCTATTACATCAAGTAAGGCTCCCACATTATTACTTAAAATATTCAAGTATCATCTATGTGAGGACTCAAACGGAGCATAATAACATATTTCTAGTGCATGAACTAGTGTAAGCACCATTCCTTATTAAGCCTATATGACCTATACAAAATTTAGTCTGCCGATACTTTACTCCAATAATGTATGCGCAAACTCCTTGTTTGAATCTGCATCATAAGACATGATAGGTCCTTGGGGTGTGCACACGTAGGATACCACCTATGCACACACCCTTTGGAAAACATACTACCAAACTTGCTTCACCTGTATAAAAGATTCCATATTTCTCTTTTCCTTCCTTCTTCTTTATCACTGTGCTCCACCTCTTGTTCGACCAAGGTTCATGTATAGTACATGCAACTTGTTGATCATACCCATAGATACAGTCTTTATCTATAGATTATCCAAATGCATGGACCCTCATGCACATTGGTTGTGCCAGACTAGTAAGAATATCATCCAGGGATGCGAATTGAAAATATGGAACCTAAATCCGATAATGTGCATAGGTTCACTTCTCATGGACAATCAGAGGATATCATAAATGAGAGGTTAGGTCTTAGAGGCTTGTGTTCTCTTCCTCTCCTTCTGTCTCTTCATGTTTTAGGCTTTCCATTTCCTTAGAATCATGACTGAGTGTCTCCAGAACTTGGTCTTCTTCTTTACTGGAAAGGGCTTTTATTTCACTAGATCCTTATTTCTGTCTTGTATAGGTACTACACACACATATACCTTTCTCCTTTAGGATTGAGGTCCTGGCCCTCATGCATAGCTCTGCACTCTTCTCTAGTTGAATGAGTAGTGACATTCTCTATCTCACTTAGTTGTGGTAGAATAACCACATTATTGGTCTAATACACACACATAGGTGTCCTCAGTGCATGAATATGGATGAATAAATCCTCTACATATGTTCCCTACTCAAAATTTGAAACCATAGATACATATACACCAGATGTAGCAGTTGCTAGCAACAATAATTTTATAGTAACCATGGTTTGATCACACGTATGTCATGGGAGACATATATTTCATGACAGGATACTTATTTCTGTGGAGATAGAAAGTGTTCCAAACATAATTGAGGTTTGCATAATATTTCAATGACCTAACCTTAGGAATTATGTAGAATGATTAGGGAAGAAAAACATCCCTCTATTAGGAGAATCTATTCACTGTGCTTTGGAAGTGTCCATGTGTATAATAGGAAAGTGGAAATATGCACCACGTGATTTTGGTGCCACCCAGTTATGAGTAAATCTACCAATGTAGAATTGTTAGTAGATCAAAAATTCAGACCTCATCCTCCACTAAGGTTTTTAGTTGCTATGGGATCCTTCATTCTATGTCCAAAGGCATCATGTATGCACTTGGACCATCGAATGGGAAGCGCGCCTTGTACGCAGGTGTTCATAGTATCACATGTATATGTTGTAAACCTCTTAGCAGGGGAGGGGTATTCTTTAGGGTACTGAAGGATGCATGTTATCATATTCAGCCCATCAAACAATCATATCTCAGAGAAAATAAGTTCAAAAGCATGATATTACCATACATTCTCTTTTCTCCATCCCACGCGTTACATTAATAATATACCTTTTTAACAAGTGTTAGGCCAAAATGTTGTAGATGGTCCCTTCTTCGTATCTTTCTGCATACATTCAACCATATTTTTTTAACTTAGGTCCACCATTCATATCAACTTAATTTTATAAGCACGTGCACGATGATATTCATCATCGGGTTATTGGTATTTGAAATATCAAAGGCGTGTCCACCTTTCTTATACTCATACTCCTTAGTTGTTTCTTTGACAACCTCATTATCACCCAAGTCATCATCAAATAACTTCCCACTGCAGAGGAGTTCAGTGAACTTGGAGATTAACTATGGAGTTATGCATATTCTCCTTCTAGCAAACTAAAAATAATCTTCATGTACGTGTGACATAAGCCATCGGTACAATCTCTCACGCTTGCCAAAAAATGGCAATTCATAAAGTTGTAGAATTCCAACCTTCTCCAAAGTCTTATGCACTGAGTCATCATACACTAGTTTTGTTAGGAATAAAACTTAGCTTAATTCATCATTAGTTGATATTTTAATAAATGTAATAAGTTAAATTATTTAAATACTTTAAAATTATGTCAATACGTATTAGTTATCATTAGTTATTAGTTAACTAAGTGATAATGTTGTCATCCCAATGTTTGTGGGATCATGTTCTATCTTGCATATTTTGTTCCCGGATGATTTCCATGACGAGAAATATGGGTAGTTAGGGGAAATATATTATTTCTGCATATTTTCTTAGATTAGGTTATTTATTTCCATATATTGTGGATGAGATAGAAGATGGCCAATATCTATAAATATTACAGCTATCTCATTTGTTTTGTAATGCTTGATTTTAATATTAATAAAATACACAAGCATCATCTTATGTCTATGTAAATATTTTGTGTCAAATATTGTTTTCAAGTATTTATCATCAATATTTGGTATCAGAGTAGCATTTTGATCTAGGGAAAAGTGTAGGAAGTTTTTAGGGAGATCTGGAGAAATTACAAAGCTAAGAGGAGCCATAGATGCCCCTAGCCATTTCACATTCCCTACCTAGCTCCACACCCAAAATCATGGATTTATTTACATTTTAAAAACACCTAGAGTGTAATCACCGGCCCTTGCAAACCTAGATGTAACTCTGTTGTAGAAGGTGACATTGTTTCATTCTATGGTATTTTAAAAATTTTTTACTTCTACCTGTAATTAAAAAAAAAAAATTGGAAGCCTTTTTAAAAAAATATACAATATTTTTGTATTGTGGGAACCCAATATTTTCAATCTCCCCACATAAATTCTCTTTCCTCTTCTCTGTGCTCTATCTTCTTTCATATATCTGGCAAGCGAACTCTACGTCCTTGTGAGAAGATATCTATCCAAATCGACTTCCGAAAGCCTCAATCAACCTAGAGCTTGCATTTGTAGATCAAGAGAATTCAAGAAAATAAGAAGACATGCCTACAAAAGATCCAACATAGAAAATTGCATTGAAAATAAGGAAGAAAAAGTTGCCTCTAAGAAAAAAATACCTGCGTATAAAGAGAAATAATAAAATAAAAATTACGGCTAAGGATTATTAAAGTAAGGCAAAGGGTAGGTGACGAATGAGAAAGCAAGGTGCATGTGAGCCTTTAGGAAGGGTTTTTAAGAAAAAGTGGTTTTTAAAAAACTTATCCTTTTTTGAATTTTAAAATAAAATTCTTTACAAAAGAAATTCCATTTTTGGAAAGGGGCCTCGAAAGATATTAGAAATCACAATTTAAAAAAGTCATAAATTTCAACTGGTACCTCGAATTGAGGTGTTGTCATTTGTTTTTAAAGTGTGTGTGTTTGCGAGTTCTACGTATTGGTCTAATATTTTAAAAAGTTTTGTTTTGTAAAAATTGAACAAATTAATAGATTTTTTGTATTTCGAAAAGAGGCCAAAGAGCCCAAATATTGTTTTTTTCAAATCGACCAAGAGAGCCATTTTATTTTTGCAAATCGTCCATAGAGCCAAATTTGTAATAGGGCCAATAGTTCCAAAAATTCATTGTACACGACTGAAAAGGAGCCCAAAATAAATTATATAATATTTTCTTAGGGGGAGGGGTATGCATGCTTTAAGCAGGGAAAAGTGTTCAATTTTTTCTTCTAATGTTTATCAGTCTTCACAATGGCCACAATTATGGCACCAAAATTCTTTTTTCTAGATTCTCAACTTCTTCGTTCGGATAATTATCCTAACATGAAAAACAAAAATTCGTGCACAACTGGATTTTAAAAATCCATGGTTCTGTTGTTTCTGATACATTAACAAGATCTATAACAAATGTTACACAAAAAGCTACATTTGATCATGAAAATCAAAAAGCAAAGTTAATAATCTTGTTTAGTGTTTCAAATGAGGTACAACATCATATTCATGTGACCAAAACAACAAAAGAATCTTGAGTAAAAGTTAAAAGTAGTTTATGAGTCAAAAAATAAGAACGCAATACTTCATCTACTAGAGTCAACTATTAAACTTGAAAATGCAAGCAATTGAGAAAATTGGAATGTTTTTTAGAAGAGTATCAAATTTGTGTGCTTCAATTCAAGCTTTGGAAGAAGAAGTAACTGATACATCACTCATGCCTATAGTATTGAGAGCTCTTCCTCCTTTTTATAGGATTTTTGTGACCACGTTAAACATAACTGGTCAAACAACAACTTTTGAAGAGTTAGTGAATACGCTACAACAAGAGGAAGTTATTCACATCAACTACTGAAACTGAAGAGTAGGTACTTACTTCTAATCAGAAAGGTAAAAAATAGGCTAAGTCTAGTAAACATCCTTAGAAGCAAGATAATACTCAACAAGGCCAAAAGGACCAACAAAAATGTCTTATTTGTGGTCGAAAAGGACATGAGTTAAAAAAAATTTGGTACAACACATTCCAACAAGGATAATCAAATGGTAAAAATATCAATTACCAAAAAAACAATATGGTCAATAACAGAGCAAACATGGAAAAAATAATAAGTGGAAGAAGAAACCAACTCAACAAGGAAATGTATCTGAACAGGAAGATCAATTTGATGATGATGACTTCCTATATTCTGCACAGTCAAATGAAGTATACAATTCTATAAATAAAATTTGGTATGTCAACGTAGGTGCAACTCAATGCATTACATGAAAGAAAGATTGGTTCTTCACAATGATTAAAACACCCACCAAAAATCATGTCTCTTTGGGTGATGATACATCATAAAGTGTTGAAGGCATTGGTTCCATTTCACTACCACTTGGGCATCATAATTGTAAAATTACAGATGTTCTTTATGTCCCTAGTTTAATAAAAAAATATGTTATCCATGAGTCAATTATTAGATCACGATCTAAAAATTAACTTTGATTTTAAAGGTGGTAAAAAGATGTGCCTAATTCGATATAAGTCACAAATGTCCAAAATTGTTGCAAAAGATTTGAATGTGGGAAGAATGTTTCAGTTGGATTTTGTTCAATGAAATGATCAAGCACTTGTAGCCAAGGATACATCATTAGCTCAACTATGGCATCGAAGACTTGAACATGTGAGTTTTGACTATCTTGACACACTTCATCGATACAACATGGTTAAGGGTTTACCACCTCTAAAAAAGGGTATAGATAAATGTCAGCATTGTTTAGCAGGAAAACTAAATAGAGCACCATTCAAACATAGTACATTTTGGGCTAAGGAAAAACTTGACTTGGTGCATACCGATTTGTGCGGACCAATGAGACCTAGCCACTCTATGTTTCAATATTTCATGCTCTTTGTTGATGATTTTTCAAGAAAAATGTGGATATACTGTCTTTCTACAAAATACAAAGCTTTTGAAACTTTCAAGAAGTTCAAAGCCCTTGTTGAAACAGAGTTTATTAGGAAAATAAAAACACTTTTCTTAGATCAAGGGAGAGAATACATCAGTAATGAGTTCAATGATTTTTTGAAAACACGTGGCATTCGTTGTCAAATGGATCCTCCTCACACACCAAAACAAAATGGTGTTGTTGAAAGGAAAAATTGTACTATCATGGATATGGTGTGATGTATGATTGATGATGTAGGTTTATCAAAAAAAAATTGGGCCGAAGAAAATAAAATGAAATTCTATTTACTGAACAGAGTTCCCACTACATCTCTTGATGGAATAACACCACATGAAGCATGGTCAGGGCATAAGCCATCTATTTCACACCTTAGAGTTTTAGTATGTAAAGCAAGTATGAAAATTCCTAAGAAACAAAGAAATAAGCTTGATATGAAATCAAAAAAACTTATCTTCTTGGGATACAGTGATGAAGCACTTGGCTATAAAATTATGAATCCAAGAACAAGAAGGGTATACACTAGTTAGGGTTTTGAGTTCTTTGAGAAGAAAGAAGCATATTCTCCTTCTATACACTCACATGATGAAAAAATCATCCCTATAGTGAAAATAGAGGATGACAATCACTTTGATGATGATCGTGATGATGGGGAAATTATTGAAATTCAACCTCCCACAGGAACCACAAAAAGTATGCCTAAATGGTATACAAGTATGATTAGAGATGTAAAACTAGATAGTTTCCCCGACACATCTACCACTGAAATGAGGACTCACAATATGGCTTGAAATGAGGTCAATTTGGCCTTATTGGGTAAATTTGTTAAAAATATTGAGCCTTCCTCGGTTTTAGAATCCCTATAGTCTAAACCTTGGAAAGATGTTATGGATGAAGAATATAAGTCACTCATGAAAAATAATACATGGCAACTTACAGAAATTCCACCAGGGAAAAATCCAATTGGATACAAATGGATCTTCAAAATGAATTACAAAGTAGATGGAAAATTTGATAAACATAAGGCTATACTAGTTGTTAAGGGATATAATCAAAAATAAGGCATTAACTATGAGGAAACTTTTGCTCCCACAGCTAAGATAAAAAAATTTAGGTTAATATTTTCTCTATATGCACAATTTGATTGGAAAATACACCAAATGGATGTGAAAAGTGCCTTTCTTAATGGTGATTTATAGGAAGAATTTTACATGACTCAACCAAAAGGTTTCGTCATACCAGGTAAAGATGAAAAGGTATGTAAACTCATAAAATCACTATATGGTCTAAAGCAGTCTCCCAGGACAGGGTACATAAAAATCGACGCGCATCTCATTTAACATGGTTTCAACAGGATTCCATACGATCCTAATCTCTATCTAAAAAAACAAGCGGGAGATAGTGATCATTTCAGCATATGTCGATGATCTAGTCATCACTGGAGGATCAGTGAGGATGATTGAGTCAACAAATAAATATATAACATGATCATTTGACATGGCCAATCTCAGGATTCTGCATTATTGTCTTAAACTTGAGAAAATCATATCTTTGTGTCATAATTGAAATATGCCAAGAAAACACTCAATAAATTTAGTATGATGGATTGTAAGCCATTTTTCACACTTATACAGACAAGACTTCAGCTATCTCAAACAAATCCATCACCACAAGTAAATTAAACTCTCTATCAGAAGTTGATCAGGAGTCTCATCTACTTGATTTAAACTAGGCTAGATATCAGCTATGCAGTCAACTATCTTTCATGGTTCATGAAAGAACCAAGGGTTTCTCAGTGGAAAGCAACAAAGTGGATACTGAGGTACATTAGAGGAACTATGGACTATGGCCTAGAATACAAGAAGAATAATAACTTCTTCTTGACAGGATATTCAGATTCAGATCATGTAGGAAACATAGATGATAGGAAATCTACTTCAGGATTTGTATACTTTTTGGGAATTGGACTGATATCATGTGGGAGTAAGAAGAAGACTTATGTTTCAAGGTCCTCCACAAAATCAGAATATCGTGTAGTAGGTGGAGTTGTATATGAAGTGATATGGCTCCGACGTATACTTGAAGGATTGGGAATACCATAGAAAGATCCAACTATTCTACATGTTGATAATGAAGGATTAGTAAAAGTTGTTCGGAATCCAGTTTTTCATGAGCACACCAAACACATTGAGGTCTAGGTACATTTCATTCATGAACATGTTCAAAACAACAACATCTAGCTCCAATATTTCCCAACATATATGCAACATGCAGATGTCTTCACAAAGTCACTTGCTCGAGGTAAATTTTAGGGTTTTAGAGAATTTCTCTCCTGTTTACTTGAGACCATGTTGAATTAAGGGGGGGAATGTTAGGAAAAAAACTTAGATTAATTCATCATTAGTTGATATTTGAATAAATGTAATAAGTTAAAGTATTTAATTTAAATATTTTAAACTTATGTCAATAGGTATTAGTTATCCTTAGTTTTTAGTTAACTAAGTGATAATGTTCTCATCCCAATGTTTGTGGGATCATGTTCTATCTTGCATATTTTGTTCCTGGATTATTTCCATGAGGGGAAATAGGGAAATTTAGGGGAAATATGCTATTTCTACATATTTTCTTAGATTAGTTGATTTGCTTCCATATATTGTGGATGAGATAGAAGTTGTCAAATATCTATAAGTATTGCAGCTCTCTCATTTTTCTGTAATGCTTGCTTTCATATTACTAAAATTATGCAACCACTGTCTTGTTTTCTGTAATTAAATATTGTTTACAGACAAGAAAAGGGAATGACAGTGCACTAGTGGGCTATGCACAGGGATAATATTCTTAGATGACATGAAATAAGATTTACTTACTTGACAAGATTTGAGGAATAATATTACTTCTCGGATACCAACTTATGATAGGAAGACTTCTACTTAGATTCACACACATATTTATGAGAAAACTTGGCTAAAATTCCCTGATGTGCTACCACCATGATTGTGGGTTCATAATTTTTATCCTAGACACTACATGGATGTGTGTGTGCAGGCTACATACATGCAGATTTTAAGAAAGAGATAGTTAGTTGGCATGACTTAACCTCATGTATCGCTCACACCTTTGATTATTTTTCTACTAAAAATCATGTCCATGAAGCATTACAATTAATGAAGTGCATCACATTGGGATATAGAGTGACGGAAAATGAATTATTAACCCATATGTATGATGAAAATACCCCTGAAGATTACGTGAGTGATCGCGCAAGGTTAGATACTAAAATTCTTATGGAGTGCATTTGGAAAGAAAAGGAGAAAGGAAAAATAGTATACATAATAGATGATGATGAGGTCAAGGATCTCAACATAGATAATATAGAAGGTAAATGAGAAGTCTTGGATATGGCTAATGAATAAACATGTTCATATTTTTTTTAAAGATAAAGAGATTGAATATCAGGATTGAGGACACACTAAAAGAAGAAGTGATTGGTGATTATTGGTCTACAAAATAATTTACAAAGGTAGTAGAATTATTACACGAGTTATAGGAACTATTTCTAAGGGGATACCATGAATTGAAGGGAATTCATCCATCACTTGGGAAGATGAAGATAAAACTTTAAGAAGGTATGTGACCTATTCAGAAGTGACCTTATATAATGAATCCCAACCTATATTTGAAAGTAAAATATAAGATTTAAAAGATGATGAAAGAAGACATCATTGAGCTCATAGAAGAATCGGAATGGATCATCCCTATGGTAATAAATATAAAAAAGGATGGAAGAATCAGGATATGTGTTGATTATAGAGTTCTAAATGTTTCATGCATAATTGACCTATTCCCGACACCATTCATGGATGAAATACTTGAGGGTGTCGTAGAATGCAAGATCTATTCATTTACTGATAGTATTTTAGGCTATCATCAGGAAGGATCGGATGTGAAGATCAAACAAAGAAAACATTTACAACAAAGTGGGGATGTTTTTCATACATATCCATACCTTTTGGATTGAATAATGCATCAGTGTTATTCTTGTACATTGTATTATAGGCATTCCATAATTTTATTCACAATTTTCTTTAAGTATACTAAGATGATTGGAAATTGTATGGGCTAGTAAAGGACCACTATGATTGTTTAATGTTAATGTTTGAATGGTACATAATGCTAAGTATATCTTTCAACATTAATAAATGTATCTTTACAATATTGTTTAGTACACTGTTGATGCACATAATTTAAAAGGAAGGACTGTTGGTTGATCCAACAAAAGTAGCAGTCATTTTGGGGTTGGAGGATTTAACCAATCAAAGTGAGATGCGTGGATTCATTGGGAATACAGGGTACTACAAGAAGTTCATAAAAGGTTATGCCAATATTTCTATGCCATCGGAGAAGTTTTTAAAATATAAGGGAAATTTTTATTGGAGGGAGGCATAATAGTAGACATTTGAGACATTAAAGGAAAAACTAATAACCACACCTATCTTACATTTTCCTTCATAGAATATACTTTTTCATGTGCATGTGTATGCCTAGGGAAAAACCATCAGGGAAGTGTTAGCTCATCCTAAGGAATGGAACATAGACTAATCTTTTTGATTTGCAAGAAATAAGTTGACACAGGTTGAAAAAAATCATACAACTACATATCGCAAGGCATTGTCTATGGTTTACACACTTCACAAGTTTAGGAAGTATTTATTCGCAACACCATTTTTCTTCTATATTGATCATATGAAACTTAAGTATTTAGTGAAAAAATGATTCTTACAAGGGTGCATCTGCATATGTAGACTCTTATTCCAATAATTTGAATTTATAGTCATAGTAAAACCTAAAAGAAGTAATCTTTACCTCAGTCATCTATCAAGGATCAATTTGGTGAGGATGCACAGAGCATAGAGGATACCATTCTGGATGCACAAATTTGTAGGTTGTAGCACACACAAAATGATTTAGAGGATATCATAGTATTCTTGCGCACATGTATGACACCTGAGGTAATGAAAATACTAGAGAAGAAGTAATTAGCTATTCGTGTTACACCCTATTAGTTGGTAGGATGTGAATTTTACAAGATGGGAAGAGATGAAGTATTAAGAATATGTTTCTTGGAGCATGAATTCCAAGAAATTATGGATGAATTACATGGTGGGATACTATGAGGACATTATACAGGTGAGGCTATAGTGTGTAAGATACTCTTAATAAGAATTTGGTGGGGGATGTTGTATAAGGATACCAATTTTTTTTAAGGGAATTTGATCATTGTTAGAGAATAGGAAATCAAGGGAGTTGTGATGAAATGTCATTACGCCCCATAACAAGTACATAGTTGTTTGAAAAATGGGAAATTGATTATTCACCAAATGTGTGGAGAATAGGCACACAGTACATCATCACATGCATTGATTACTTGACGAGGTGGTTAGAGGTTATGCCTACTAATGATTGTACATCAGTTATAACAACACACTTTTGATAAGATAATATCATCAACAGGTATGGCTACCCATTGAACCTTACCCGTGATAGGGGAACTCATTTATTAAATGTTAGCTTATTTCATGGTAGATCATCATAAAATATCCCCTATCACCCATAATCCAATGGTACTATGAAATCCTTCAATAATATAGTGGGAAACACTTTGACAAATATTTTTCATATAGGAAGAAAGGATTGGGATGACAAAGTATCATATGTTCTATGGGCCTACATAAATACCTATAAGAGATTGAATAAATCAACACCGTTTCAGTTGGTTTTTAGGGTGGAGGCCATTTTACCAATTGAGTTCATATTACATTCTTTGTATATTATGCATGTAGGAGGTCTTGTTAATGATCAAGTAGTAGAAGAGTGCATTGATAGATTAATATAATTGGATGAAAGGTGTGAAATTGTGTGATGCATACAAAGGACTAAAAAATCATGAAAAAGGTTTGACATGAAATACATATTAAGAATAAGTATTTTATAGTAGGTGGGATGGTTCTCCTATATAACTCTAAATTTCAGCACCACATCGGAAAACTTAAAGTGCACTGGTTAGGGAAGTTTAAAGTAAAATATATATACTAGATTCATGTACATGTAAATTTTAGGTATTGGATGGAATATTGTTTCCTAGTTACTTTAATGGGATTAGTTTGAATCCATATTATAAACAAACTTCTTTCGTTATGTTTATAATAAGGTAGTATTTCCACTTAGATTAGATTTTAATTTTTGCATTGTTCTGTTTTGTAATAAGTGTGTTAGCATGTAAGAGATGATGTTCTTTATTCGATATTGATGTGCAGAGGACATCAAATATTTATAGTATAAGGTAGGAGGAAAGTCATATGAGGATTAAATTGGCAAATCATATTAAGCTCAATGCACAGGTGTATATTTTTGCTCATGATGGGACTACTTAGATATGATAGGCACGAAGGCGTGTGTAATGGTGAACTTTCTCAAAGGTGTGAAGTATGTTTATTTGTGTGAATTGAATTTTGTAAATCACACAAAATAATACAATGGAGGTAGCATGCAAGAGGGTTTTCATCCTGGGAAGTAGTGGCACACCAAAATTTCATGTATTATTGTGTGTAGAAGCTAATGATGATCACATGAAAAAGTAGGAAAAACACAAAAATCACATTTAAATCTATAAAACAATGATAGTTGAAGTGAGCTAGAAGAGAAATAAATTCATTTAAGAAGTTAAAATCTATAAAATGGTTAGATCACATCCATTCCTCTCACCTTATGACTTGTGAATTGATAACCTTTGTGATTTTGTACAAGCTCAAGATTGTGAAATATAGAGTGATTGTGTGTAAAGTGACGAGGATAACTCAGCAACCATAAACCAATTCTTAGAACTAGAGGTCCTTACATTTGGGGAAGGTGATGTCCAAATTATAGAGTAGAAGCTGAAGTAGGTTTGCATAGAAGTCAGTTTACAGATCTGTATGAAGAGTTAAGGTTTAATTAATCATAGTAAGCACCTGAGAGTAGAGAGACACTAGCAAGCAAAACACCTAAGGAACATAATTTTTTGAGATTCAAAGTTTTCAAGTTAAAAAAACTATAACACCAGTAAAGAGAGCATCTAAGGGTAAGAAGGTAATAGAAAAATCACCAAACAACTAGTTCTCATAGATGTAGTATCCCAAGGAAGTGGTTTTATGGGAATCCATGGGCGTCACAAGTTTGAAAGTGAAAGATAAGAGAATATAAACTCCATGCACAGGGCCATGAAATAGATACAAAAAATTATTTGTTACCAGAGATGAGGTAGTATATTATGGAAGGTCAGGTATTCTTCAATGACAAGGTGTAAAAAACCCTAGAAGGTGTGGGAGTGTTGTAGTTGTATGAATTACCTTTTTTCAATGCAACTACATAATTGTACCAATGGATGATTTTATGAGTCCATGAGGAATATTTATACTTCACCAAAAGGAGGATACACCTAACCAAAACTCTGATTAGCAAATTAATATGGTTATGGGATAGTGGTGAGGAGGCAGTGCTTGATCTACATGATAAGGCAACAGTGGAGGAGATGGCCACCAAAATTCAATATCAAATGGGAAGTCATGCCTTTAACATTATAAATATTATTGACCCAATAACAAGAGTGGTTTCACGCTTAGTGAGTTTCAAATTAGGTTCCTTGGAAATATAGTCAGAGGTCAAGAATTGTTTTTTCCATATTACGCATAAGATGGCATAAGGGAACAAGTATAACATTACATTGTTTATAGAATAAATAATTGTAGACAAAACAAGGACCCAAAATGGAAAGGGAGAGAAAATAACATGGGGGTTTATTATATTACTAATAGTGTTTTGGGAAATAGGGGTTCCAGATGGACCAATGGATAACAAGTGGGAGCATCTAATTGAGAAGAGATCTTTGGCACAATGTTTTGCTAAGTACACTTGTAATGATGTAATATATAATTCATATAAGGCACACCTTTAGAAATGGTATAAGAATATGTGCAACATGTTTGAGAATGAATTGCACACACCTATAGAGATTCCCATAGAGCTAGATGGAAAGCATAGTTTATAGTCATGCAACATTTTTTCCTTATAAAATTTTTATTGCAAAATGGAGAGATGGGGCCTTGGTGTAAAATTCCATTTAAATTTACTTCCAAATATTCCAAAGGCACATTCGATAAGATAACGGATGCACAAATAGTTAATTTCAATGTGGAAAAGGTTGACTATGAATATCATATGTTTCACACAACCTATGGGTATACATCTAAAAATCCTTATAAAGAGACAATGAAATTGGATAGTATGGACTTGAACCCTATTGTGACCCTGACAGTTGACAATACGGATTTTAGAGTCTATGGATATCTACAATCAAAGATATTGGGTGGAAAGGTGGTAAGTGTGCATGATACCACCCTTACACTACCACCATCAAAGAATAAAAATGTGAGGATACCAAAGCGCAGGTGCGAGCCCACTCCTATAGCATAATAATAAGAAGATATGGAGTGTGTGTTTGATCATATTGTACGGAAGAGGATGCAGAGGAAGTGACATGAAGCAAGAAATTCATGCACTCCATAGATATTTCTAATTAAAGAAGAATGAAGTCCTCACCCCATAGAGGAAGAGCATTCTCACATTATCTATGATGTGGAGTAGGATGAAGAAGGGATAGAGCAACCTGAGTATGAACAATAGGAAGAACAACAAAAAGATCATGATCACAAAGAATAAGAAGAGTAATTCCAAGATGAAGAGCATGCACATGAATTGGAGCATGAGGAATGATGTGAAGAAGTGTGTGATGTAGAGGAGCCACATGAGTATGGACTTGGGGAAGACCAAGGAATGAGTGAGGAAATAAGTCCCACGCATCATGATATTGCACACTATACACCATGTAGGTAGCATGAGTTAGGACAAAGGTCAATGAAACCACCATAAGTACCCCCAGAGATGTCATACATAGATGACATAACCAATATCTGAGGGAAATATATCAGAGATCGATAAATCCTAAGAAACTATTTTATTAAGACATGTTTAATAAGGCCAAGCCCCATCCACACGCACACAAGATTCTCTCTGAGGAATTGTAGACACACATGGAGGAACTAGAGTTTGAAGTGAATAAAGAGCCAATTTTGGAGCTAAAGGGGAAAATGTAACCATGGAAGGTTTTTCAAATAGTATACTCTACTCAACTCTCAGATGAGAAAGAAAGTAATGTTATGATAAAGATGGATAATGAGGTGGGATGGATGGTGGTGAAAATCAACTTGCAGTAATTAATATGTTGTCTATTAAAATTAAATCATTTAATTATCAAACCATGGGACATAAAATTGAAACATTATCAGTTTTGTATACACATTTATAACAGTTATAGGGGGTTGGAAATAAATAACTTGTCACAATAATGATGAAAGTAAACAGAACTTATAACTAGAAATGAACGGTTTCTAAATGTTATGATTAATAAAAAACCATTAATTCAAAATTTAGGTACATAAAGTAAATTGTTCCTAGATAAACAAACATGGAATGAACAAGACAATAAAACAATATAGGGGTTTAACAGATTACAAGTGGGCCTTGACTTGGGTGTTAATCCCTCCTAAACCTTGAAACTAGAGACTAATGAACGGAACTTGGATCTTTATTGACTTTGCATGAAAATTACATTAAGGAACCAAGGAACAAAACAAACCCTTTTCTGAACTAGACTATCAATGAATGAATTCTATATCTATCTCCTCTATTCTATATAATCCTATTACCAGAAGTGACCCTTTCTTTTATACTTCTCATCTATAATAAGATGTGAGAAGAATAAGAGTTCAACTAAGAGTTTCAACAAATTAAGAGAAAGATATTTGATAGAACAAGTGAGATATCTTAAAAATAACAAAGAGATATTCAACATATGCAAAGGAACTCATTAGATGTTTTTAGTTAATTAACTAGTTCCTTCAATCATGTGTTAAGTCAATCAATCAGTTCTTTAATAGTTTGCAATGAATGATCAAATCAAAAAAATTAAGTTATCTCATAGTTCTACATGTTCCAGTTGTAATTGCTTCTTTAGTGGCATGTATAGACTTGAGTTTTATTCCTCATGCCTTATAAAAGATCTTCATAATATAGGCTCTTTTTTGTAGATGATCTTCTTTGGATGCGTATGGGTTGTTGCATATGGGTCCTTAGTTTGTGGATGGTTCCCTTGCTGCATATGAGTTACTGCATATGGAAAATTGCTTGCAAACAAAAGTGTCATAACACATATCATCATTCAAACAACTTATTGGGATAATAAGAATAAATGCACAGAAAATACAACAAAATAAATATAACTATATTAGTTAGTAATTATGCCACAAGTTCATGGTTGTAATGGTTATGCTCAACAATGTACTTGGATAATACATAGACATAAATACAATGGATTCATCAAAATATACAAGATGAGCTATTTATACATGAAATTAACACAACTTGTCAATGGAGAAGAATAAAAAAAGTACCACATTACGTAGCGCGTAGAAGGATATGGAGAGAGGAAAAAGGAAGAATAAGGAACTAGTTGAAGAGTTTAGCAACACAAAGAAAAGAATGGTAGATGTGTATAATAAGGCAAATAACCTAGTTAATAATATTGTGTATGTATGTCCAAATGTGGTAATGCATGCTAGATTATACCATAACACTGAAATGGAACACTTGGAAGAACTGATACAACTACTGCTAGTAAAAGCGAAAAATGGGTAGGGACATAAAATAGAGGAGCTGAAAATTACTAATGGGAAGGACATAAAAATGGGCAGGGACAAATTAGGCCAAGGTGAACTGAAAATTGGAAGAGTATATAACACTTAGCGCAGAATTGAAAGAAGTTGTGTAGAAGGATGAAAATATTTTTCAAAAGTTATAGGATACTTCAATGATCCTAAATGCACACATTTTATAGGATGAGGTAGAATTAAAGATACGATAGGCCTCATTATTAACAAATAAGACTGTGCATGAGAAATTTTTTGAGGAATTTGGTGAAAATAAAGAGGCAATAAAAGCTAAGCACGACACGATAGAAGAACTGATTGATGAGTTATAAACAATGGTGATGCAAAGGGTAGACATTTTAGAGGGAATCTCCACAATGTGGCATTTCGTATTAAAAGAGTTATAGGAGAAATATGATAGAATACCCCTTGAAACGATCCTTGATATTATTGAGTTAGCATCGGAAAGGGAAGACATTGATCTTGAGAAATGGAAATAGCTAGATAAGGGCATTAGCCTTGAGTTCTTGATATTATACCATCGCCATGAATTTAATTTTTGGATGTGTACAAAGGAATAAAAGTTTTTATTCTTTGATTTCATTAGGGTATTTCCCAAATTATTTTATATATTATTTCATTATTTGGATTTCCAAGGACAGAAAATATCCCTAGTATGGGATAATGTTGGACTAGAAAAATGGATAAGTATGAGCCATGCATTAAGATGTGTGTGATAGAAAGAGGAATAAATATCACAAGTACAAGATAATGTGTAAGGGTGCATGCATATGAATATAATAATGTAAGTGCGAAGGATTCTGTGTAGAAACATTCATAATAGGAGATAACCAAAAAAGTATATATCAACTAAAAATAGGAAAAACAAATATTGGGGTGAAGAGAGAGGAAGAGCTATAAATTGATTTAAAAAAAGAATAAAGAACATGCATAGCTTTGGATAAATAAATAGTACACATGGGTGAAACAAATAAATATAGTATGGCGTGAGGAAAAAGTAAGTTATTAATAGCACGGATGGAAATATAACATCTAGTTGAATACTAAGGTGTAGAATAAAGGTGCATACAAGTTTACGATAGGATAGTCTATTAATATAATATAGTTGTTATGTCCATGTAATTGGGGTGGAACTATTGTTTTATGAGTATTATGCTAAATATGTATTATTTTGAGATCATGTTATGTGTCTGTAATGGATAATTTGATATGGATTGCTAGGGTTAGGAGAGATTAACATGGTATTATTGGCATTCAAATCTTATTGATGATGGTATATGTTGAGTAATGAATAATAAAAGATCCATATTTCTATTGTATTTGTTATGATCTCTAATTATATTGTATTCTATTCTATGTTAACTGTTAACTATACATCTCAAATGATATAAACACATAAGGACCTGGTAGGGTACGTGCGCTTCAGGTGAGAACTTCAACATCAGTTTATGTGATGTGCCAGCATGCCCAGCTAAGTGGTATTAATTTTAAAGACTAAATCCTTCAATGACCTTACTATTGTGAGTCATATGTTAACATTATTTAAAAAGACACATATTCAGTATCATACATTTAAATAAATTTACCATAATACATTATATGTTTCCATAACAATAAATAAGCAAAGATTTCACATTCTATTCCTATCCATCTATAGTGCATTAATCAAAAAACAATATCAGCATTTGTAACAAACATATACAAGATCATCAAGATCATGTCAAACCTATCTAATATAAAAATATGAATTTCACATGCATCCATAACTCATCATATTAAAATAATAATTAAACTCATCAAATAAATCATCATCAACTACATATATATCCATCACATTGCAATCATTATAACACTCAAAACATAACTCAAATATCAAAATCATATATATATATATATATATAATGTATATAAATCATCAAGGGATTCAAAGAACCGCACGTATGAAAAATACATATGTACATTGTTGAGAATGACTTCAAACAAACCTCAGACATAAAAAAATATATACATCAGATTCTATCTCCAAAACTACCTAGTAAATTGAATGTCCATCAATCAGACACTTCCTCAGAAACTGCTCCCTGATAATCATCTGGGCCTCTTACTAGTCCCTCACTTGAACCTCTAGGTAGCTAACCCATGCTCATGACACTACCTGAAAAAACCTGTCGTCATAAATACAAAAATACAGTATAAAAAATCTCATCTAGAAGCCTTCGTCTCACTATATCATCATAATATCACATTTCATGACATAAATGCTAGTAGTTAGCCACACTCACATCACCAAGTGGCCCCATATGACCACTAGTATGATCTTTTATATCATGTAGCTCATCCCCTGAGATCGACATGCATGTCGCTCTGAGGGCCTTTCACAAAGCCTCTCTATCATTCCTATATTTTTCCCTATCAACTCTATCATCTATAAGCCCAACCTTAATAGTAGTGATCTACTAACTTAACCCATCTCTCTCTTGCCACAATGTCCCTCTCACTAGTCAACTTGGCCCACTTAGCTAACCAAGTAGTATTTTTGGCCTCTAAACTCAATAGTGGCCTAAAATAAATCCACTCTATCATCCTCATCCCCCTCCCAGTACCACCCTTTGGTACAACCTCTACATGATCCTGCACCCACCTCTAATATCCATCGATTTGTCTTTGCCACCACATAGCATAGGCCTCTATCACTCTGACATCATCATGCCCCATCACTACTCCTTAAGCATATACCCTCACCCCTACCCCCTCTAAATCTATCATGTCAACTTCCTCATGAACAACTTTCAGTGATACATATAACTTTGTATTATCTCACTAATAGGCCATTGCTACCCCCGGCACATCCTGAATCAATCTAAATTATCACCTAACGTGACCATATCTGATCATCTCCCATTAATCTTCCCTCTAACCCCTCACCCACCTATCTTGTTGTATATGATGAGACCAAACTAATTCTTACCTAATATAAAAAATAACATTGTAACTTCTCTTATAAAGTGGATCTAGATGCAGTCTTAAGAAATAGATAGTTTATATAAGATAAAATGTATAATATATTTTATCTATATTTTAAAATTTCATTGCAATATGAAAGTTTCATTTCTTAATATTTATTATAAGAAGTCTAGTATTATATATATGAGTATGTCATTTGATCTCTAGAATGTATTACAACAAGTAAAAGATTCACATATCCAAGTGTAAGACAAACATTATAGAGAACAAGACTCACACATTGCATAACACACGACTCGTAGGTCACAGAGTGCAGGACTCGCATGTTACAAAGCTTAGGAGTCACATAATCAACACATGACTTGTTCTAACTAAAATCACAAACCTCCAAATGAGAATTTGAGAGAGATTTTTTTTTCTATTATTGTTAGGAGGAAAAACCTCTCTCTGTTTTTACGTACAACAATAATGGTTAGAAGATATCATCAATTTTTCCAAGCGCAAGACTCACAGGTCACAGAGCGCAAGACTCACAGAGTCAACACAAGGCTTTCTCCTAACTAAAATTACAAACTTCCGAATAAGATAATTTGAGAGAGGTTTTTGTTCCTCTTATTGTTAAAAGGAAAAAATATCTCCATTTTTACACATACAATAATTTTTTTGAAGATATCATCATTTGAAGAAGATATGGTTTTCAAGCACAAGACTCACACACATCAACACTAGATTTTCTCTAAATAAAATTTAAGACCTTAAAATGAGAATATGATAGAGAGGTTTTTGCTCCTCTTATTGTTCAGGAGGAAAAACCTCTATCTATTTTTTACTCAACAATCAATAATTGAGGAGATATATTCATTTGAAGTTTTAGTAGAATAAGGTTGAAGGAAAGTAAATAAGATAAAAAAATACATGTTCGGTAAAACTTATGCAATATCTCCCTCATTTCTTGATGAAAACATAGACCATTTCATGATATTTTAGGAAAATTACAATAAATAGATAAACCAAACCTAGAAAAGGTTTGAAAAAATTATTCAAATTGAATTCACGGTAACAATTAGAAAATAAGGGATGAGAATATGGGGGGACAACTGACATTTTGAAAGATTTAATCATACGAGAGCAGATTTGGAAAATGGAAAGAAGTAGTTAAGTGCGTGTGGAAGAGATAGTTCAATGTAGAGTTGTAATATTTAGTTAATTATCTTCCACGGTTGTCTCTTTGTCAAGTGGAATAAATAGTTGAGTGTCAAGCGAAATAAGAAGTTCAATCTAAAGTTGTAGTGTTTTAGTAAATATCTTCCACATTTGTCTCCTTGTTAAGTGCAATAAGTAGTTAAATGAAAGTGAAATAAGAATTTAAATATTGAGTTATAGTATTTGAATAAATTACTTCCACATTTATCTCATTGTAAAGGAGAAGATTTAGTCATTTTTTCCCCAAGATTATAGGTAGGTAGTTCTATAATCTTGTATTATTGGCTAAGGGATGAGTTATAAATATATCTCCAAAGCAGCTCAATGCAGTAGTGGTAGAAGATGGATGATTTTTGTAACATCATTTTTTTATCAATAAAATCCACACTTGAAGTATCTTAGGCAGCAATATTATTTTTAGTTTTACCAACCCAAATCTGACGGGAAGAGTAAAGGGCCCACTCTTACCCAAGGAGGAGGATGGTTTATTGTTGTTTAGAATATAATCATTATTGTTTTACTTAGATTGTTTAAATCAACATCGTGTGTGTGTGTTTTTTTTGAAGCTTCACTTTCATTTGTTTTTAGTTATTTATTTCAATTTGTTAGATTATATTTTCTTTCATTCATTTATTTCAGTTTGTTAGATTAAATTCATTTTTAGTTATTGAATTTCCTTGTCAAGTATTGTCAATTCTAGAGTCAAAGAATTGTAAGATAATTATTTCCTTTAGCCCCTTTTGTAGATAGCCTTGGACACCACCTAGTTTTAACATTCTTTAAGATTTAAATGATGAGGATGATGCAATGAGCATCTCATCACTAGGATATGAATGAGGTATTGGAACATTCCTGGGTGTCTTAGGGCCTAACTGTATGTCATTAAAATTGGTATAGCAACATGGATGGTTGAGGAATATATATATAATGTCTATAGTAACCATGGGTGTCCTATAACTATTGAAATGTATTGATTAGACATCGAGATAAAGCATCCAAAAGTAAAGATATGAGCAAATAATGGTGTAACTATTCTAGTAAAATTGGTTGGTACTAAATTTAGAAATAGTTATAGATATTATATTTATGCATACTCGTGAATAGAAGGATTGAAATCTTGTCAACCATGGGTCCTGTAACCAATGGATGTTCCCTATTAGAGGCATAACACAAAGTCTAACCTATCGATGTTGTAAATAGTCATTAGAAAATGAGCTACATGCACCTATTGAATGCATAATTAGTATGTCACTGTGTATCCATAGATAAGGAGTCATGCTTGGTGGATCTAGACTAACATTCAAGACATGTATAAATGGAATCAATATCCTAATTGTATTATAACATTCCATCTAGATGTAGACATCAAGTTGTGAGAGCCTATGTGGTCATATTTAAAAGATACTCTAATTCTATATAGGGATGTTTTTTTGCGATGTGTAGGAACAGCATGCGGGTACAATATGGGTATGACCTTATAATGTAGGGATCTTCTAATATATGTTTGTAAATTGACCATGACTATCAATACTTGCATGTATAGTGTGACTATGATCACCTGAAACATCTTCTATGGTAAAATATTCACTTAAACCTATGGGTGTGGGTTCATATACCGTAAGTTTTTTCCTAGCATCTTCTTCAAGGCGGAAGATTTGAAACAATGAAGAGATAAATAAGGATGATAATTTCTCCTTTCCTAGTTTGAATTGGGAAAATAGCTTGTATGGTGATCCAAGATAACTGCTCGTTAGTTATAAATCGAGTAACCTGTATATACATTTTCTGGCTCTATACAGGATGCCCATTTTTAGAAGGTCCATGCGCACTTCCATGGTACAATTGAAAGCATACACTTATTGATTGCAATCTTGTATCTTAGTAGCCCCTTAGTAGTATCACTGAGCAGTAGGTGTGAGGTAATTGTTATCAAATTACATTTTCAACTTTTTCACTTTGTTAGAATCCAAAGTAGGATGAACCATCTTTAGAATTGTTGTCCATCATCCTAGGGAGCTTCTTCAAGGTGCATGCAAGTCTACAAACTTTGGGTTTTGGTAGCTAGGTCCCTGGGTGATTTTGGGGGGTCTAGAGCTACACCCATCACTATGTAATGGTTATGGCTTGACCATGTATATATAAAGTCTAGTCCTATTGGAATCATTATCCTACTGTCACGTAACACATGTAGTCTTAATGCACCTTCAATGCGTGCCCTTAGCCTCACATCCCCATTTACTAACTTAAAAGAGAAGTCATCTTAGTGGTGAATGACTTGAATTTGTCATTCCAAAAAAGATCAACACGTGCAAACATGACACAAAATCATATTTAACAAATCCATGAAATGACTTACGTGGCAGTGAGGATTGATATTCTCAGAGGATGACACGATCAAATCAGCCAATAAAGCAGGTTCACCAAAATGTAATAAAAATAGCGCTGATTACTCTAACTAATATGTCTAATTCAACTATGTATAATGATGCTACAAATCGTTAAATACATAAAGTATGCATAATAAAATAATCCTTAGAAACATACTGAGGATTAAATATTTATTAACATATAATTCTAAAATCATAATACATGGTGAATTAGGTTTAGGGTGAGAAATGGGAATATTACACCATTCTGAGCAAAGGTCTACCAATATGACAGTGATTTAACCACTTTGAGAATAGGTTGTACAAAATTTCACCCTGATTATACTTCTTCAACATGCATAAAGAGGATTAGTGAATGCATCTCTAGATAGAATCTGCAGTTGTATTTATGACAATTGAATCACTTAGTGATTGGTGGTCCTAAATAACTCAAATCTTGGCATTTCCCTCCTTGTGCACATGTCTCCCTATATGTGGAATCTATGTGAAAATATGTAAAATCATAGACTCATTTGTTACCTATGGACACTTTTGATCCTTATTCATTGTTGTCTAAGGACTCCATAATTTTTGTATTTTGAGTTGTAGACCTACTAGAAGGGGCTATTATAAATTTGAGATATCGAGTTGTCTTCAACGATTCCTAACATAACTGATACATTTCTGGAAGGCCTCAGAAGCATCATTTTGTGGCTCTCCCTCCTAGTCCTAATGTGTTTGCATTCATGTGCTTATAAACTTTTATTTTACGTTGTGTGTTGGAAAGACCCTAAAACTTACATGTCAACACTTGGAAATGATATCTTGACTTACATTTTGATACATGAGAATGATCTAGTGAATACGTGTTTATCTTTGCTACTCATGCCTAACCTCCTCTCACACATTTCTTTTCATTCTCACTCAGAAAAAATAGTGTGTATTCCTCTTTTCTGGTGTTATCTCCTTTTAGTGTAGTTTCCCTTCATGTCATCCTTCTATCCCTAGTCCCTTGGAATTGTTTTAGTTTCCCCTTTCAGCACTAGGAGTATCAGTAGCAGTAGAAATAAATATAGGAACTAGATTTCTCCAAAAATACATCCCAAGTGCACAAGGTCCCAAAACTCAAGGATGGTACCATTGTGGTCTCAAACACCTCGGCCCTTCCGAGATCTGAGACACGGGTGCACATTTGAGAAACCAATAGTTTCTAGCTTTCCTGATGGGACTAGCATTGAAAGCTCAAATTTCATATCTCTAAGTTTTGGTGTGTGGACTTAGTATTTCAGCCTTTGTAGGCTCATTTTGACACATCTGGTGACTCCCAATGTTCTAAGATCTCTATTTCAGTAGTCCTAAGAACCTTTCATAAGAAGAGTGCACATAAGAAGAAGTGCTGCAGCTAAATATTCTTTCAAGTACCTCCAACTATCCCCGAGAAGAGTTCATTCCAGAAAGTTTGTGCATGCATCTCTATCTCTCGTGCACCACTTACATTCAAATCCTCCTAAAAATAGACAACCTACGTGGCCTACAATGGTGCATCAGCCACCTCCTCCACTGATAAAATTTGCAAACTTTTCTAAAGGAAGTCCCTTGCTATTGGTTGTGCAATATAACATGCCAAATGGTGCACTCAAGAGTATTCTATACTTTACTGATGAGAATCAATTCATCCCTCAAAATTATATCTAGGATATAGCAAATATGTGCTTTCTCTATCTGATCACACATGATGATGTAGCAGTTAGGCTTCTTGCAGGCTATTTCAATGGTAAAGTGCTTTAATCATACCGAGGCCTAAGACTTGGATCTATCACCACCTAGGATGAGATGGGAATAGCTCTTTGCAATTACTTTGAATATAAGTCATATCACCTATCTCTAGTGGAGAAATTGACAACAACAAGGAGGGAGCCCAATGAGCAAATGATTGGTTTCAACATCATATTTCAGAAGACTTTGGACAGAATCCCTCTTGTGGTAAGACCTACAGCCAAACATGCTTTCTTGTATTATCTAAAGGCGCTCATAAATGATATTTTAGTTATGATCCAATCCATGGAAGGTAGGACTTTACCATCTACTTATAGTATTGTAGTAAGGGTAGAAAACAATATTATTTAGGTGGTAAAGATAGCTCCTAGACTTCATATGCCCTTGTTCCCAGAAATGTCACAAGTGCCCCAGCCTTCTATGGCCCCTATTCCTATTCCTGAGCAAAGCATGTAAATGGTTGCCTCAACATCCTACTCTCTAATGCAACAGAAGGAAGATGAAGAGTTGATGACCCTGATCATAAATTTATCAAACAAAGTCATATTATTAGAAAAGAAATAGGTAAAAGCCTATGGAGGTAATTCTAATCAGGCGCATGGCCAAAGAAATCATCCTTGGTAGAACTAGTATGGAAATAAAAGATACATGCCTAACCAGCAAAATGATAGATGGCATACAAATGCACATCTTCCCTTGTAAGTTGTTCCTCCTGCACCCTCTCTTCGAGCACCCAGTGCAAGTCAAGCACTCATTCCTTTTTAGAAAAATTTGGCACAAGAGTCAAAATGGTACTTCCCTTGCAACATGCCTCATATTTAATATTATTGTTCCAATGTTGCGCGTGCCCTAGCCTTCATGATCCAAAATGCTTCATGTTTTGAGCCCTCAACAAGCGCCCCTAAAGCAGGAAACCAAGAAAGACCAAAAGATCCTATAGAGAAAAATTTGATGTTATTTGGTGCCGAGGACTTATGTGCAATTAACCAAGCTACAGATAATGCAAACAGACCACGTGCCCAAGTTGTGGTCAACACAAGATACAATAAGAGAATGTTAGATTCAGGCACGTAGGTCTCACTTCCAGCAACACAAACAAATCCTCAAAAGAAAAAAGATGCAGACAAGGCATAAAATAGTAAAAGAGATTAATTACCTACACAGGAGGTCCCACACAAATATCCTTTTGAATCGGTGTGTGCCCCTCCTTTGGTAGATCAAGCCTCTGCTCTAGCTAGAATCCAGACTTCCATGCCTAAAAAGTCAAGAAGGGATGTTTTTCCCCAGATGCATAAGACGAGGGGATTTCATTTAGCATTATTGACTAGATGAAAAGAAAAAACATAAATTTCATAATGTGGGATGCCCTAACCATCCCAACTTAGTGTGATATGTTTCATGAAGCTCTGGCGTAACTCCCATGCATTGATCCAGCTATGCAAAATCCACACACTTCTATCGATGTCTACAAAGAAGAGGAGAAAAAAGTAAGTAAAGTTGTTAAAACCCCACCCTTCTATATGTCCTTGATCATAGGCAAACACCTAGTGCATAATTACATGAGTGACTCAGATGCTAGTACTTATCTTATGCCTAAGAAGATAGTTGATGTCTTAGGTCTAAAATATAGCCCTTTGTCTAAATAAGTCTTACAAATTGATGGTTCAACTATCACCACCTTAGGAGTCATCAAGGATCTTGAGTTAACCCTCCATGCATGCCCAAGCTTAACAATAACTCAATATGTGTCAATTATTGACCTACCTCCTTTGTTTTCCCTATGTTTCTCAAGCGACTTTACTACTAAAGTGGGCAGTTACTTGTCTTTTGATCGGTCTCATATTATACTAGAGACAGGGTATGGTACCTGGTTTACCATACAATATGAGCCTATATTTTCCTATCATCTAGAGTCATATGTCCCATCTCCTCTCCAAGCCAACTATTTAATCCAAGAAGAACAAGCTTTAGTTCCTGAAGAGTAGTCTCTTCCACTTGTTGTTCCTGACCTAGTACTTCATTAATGGGCGAAGAGACACCATAAATTTGATCCATACGCTGAAAAACTAGAAGCTTATGAAACTAGGATTAGTACTTATTGCATTCTAGAAGAAGAAGCTATGTTGCCACACGTGCTTAAGAAAAACAACTTTGAACCTAGTCTATAGAAGTTGTACTTTAATGGATCAAGAAGCAAAAATGGCACGTGAGCAGGAGTGGTTCTCATTTCCTCTAAGGATGAGAAATTCTTCTTCATGAACAGGCTATAGTTTACATATTCTAACAATGTGGTAGAGTATGAAGCACTGGTGCATGGCTTGATCATTTCTAAGAATAATAAATTAAGGTGCTATAGATCTTTGGGGACACATAATTGGTCATCTACCAGGTTACCAAAAAATTCCAGAAAAAGAATAATCTTCTCAAATCTTATAAGCATATATTTTGGGACCTACTTGAGAGATTTGATGCTCTAAATCTTCAGGTGGTGCTGAAAAAAATGAATAAGGAAGCTGACCAAATGGTTGTGTTGGGTTCACAGTTCTCTCCTGTTGAGGACTTTTTCAAAGGAAACACTCAAAACATCAAGATGGTGATCAGACCATCCATTCTAGATAATAACACCAGATGAAAGTTGTTTGAAAATGACACGCAGATCATCCAGCTTATACAAAATGAAGCTAAATTTTCATCAAGTATGCAAGCTGACTTACATGACAGCTATGGTGACCAAGTGATACAGCTGAAGAAAAACAAGTTGCCTAAATGGCTAGTCACCTTAGATAAAAATTTTAGCCCTGATGATGAGTTCAAGGGTGAAGAAAGGTTTATGTGTGCTATGCAAGAGGACTGCTCCTCAGTCACTATTACATGTGGGAAAGAGTTGTTACTCAGAAAGACTTGTGCACATGATGAAAAGTAGGCCTTTATTTCTCTCTGTCAAAAATATAGTGATATCTTCTCATGGGAGTATGAAAACCTCAAAGGTTTTGATCCAAGTGTTTCTCAACACTCCATTTAACTTGATCTTGGTATTAATCACGTCAGATAGAAGCAGCGACCATTCAATCCAAAGATAGAACCCCTCATGAGGAAGGAATTATCCAAAATAATTGAGGCAAAAATTATTTTTCCTATCAAATACTCTACTTGGGTCACAAATTTGGCCCCAGTTCATAAAAAGAATGGTGAAATCAGAATCTATGTTGATTTCAGAGATTTGAGTAAAGCATCTCTAAAGGATCATTATCCTTTACCTTCAATGGAGAAGATTTTGTAGACTGTGGCTAGCACGCACAGATTCTTCATGCTAGATGGATATTCAGGTTTCAGTCAAATCCTGGTCAAGGAATATGATCAATTCAAAATGAAATTTACAACCAAGTGGGGGATATATGCATATCAAAAAATACCCTTTGGTCTATCAAATGTGGGCACCACATTTCAACACACCATGGATATTTCCTTCAAAGGATACATTAATGAGTTCATCTTGGCTTACCTTGATGATATACATGTCTTCTAAAAGAAAAGCACGGATCATATGGCACACCTAGAGAAATTCTTTGAGAGATGCAGAGAATTTTGGGTGTCTCTTAACCCCAAGAAGTGTAATTTTTTAGTAGCACAGGGTAAGCTCTAGGGCCATGTGGTATCAAAGGATCACATCACTATTGATCCTGAGCATGTCTCAGCAATCTTGGCTCTATCCCAGCTGGCACACAAGAAGTCCCTATAGTCCTTCCTTGGAAAGATAAATTTTGTTAGGCATTTTATCCCTAACTTTGTGGGAATGGTGTAGCCCATCACCATGATGCTCAAGAAGGACATAGCCTTTAGATGGAAAGCATAAGAAAAGGAAAGATTCAAAAAAATCAAGTAAGAAATTGTTTGCACACCAACACTCATCAACCCTGATTACTCAAAGGATTTCATCCTTTATACTTATGTAGCTAATGTAAGTGTTGTTGTTTTCCTAACACAAGAAAACTTACAAGGGCTGGAAAAAATAGTGGCTTTCTTCAGCCAAATGTTGAAGGATTATGAATTAAGATACAGTCACATGAAGAAGAAGGTATTTTCCCTCATGCACGTACTCAAGAAATTCAAGAGTATGTTTACGACCAATCATCTCAAGGTGTTAGTATCCCATTCTTCTATCAGGGAATTCATCATGGGAGCAGACATTAGTAAGAAAAGAGCATGATGTGTGATCAAAATCATGGAGTAGGTTATGACTATTAAGGCCACAAAGATGGTAAGAGGTAGCGTTCTCTGTAGGAAAACTTCTGAGGATGCACATAGTGATCCCGAGGTTTCATTATTTCTAGAAGGTCTTCCACATGTAAATCTTGAGCATAATACAAACCCTAGTATGCATGACTGGATGAAGGACATGATCACACTCATTTTTTAGGGTGCGTACCCTCCTGGTCTAAATGAAGAAAAAATAATACATCTGAGATTACAATCTATCCCTTATGTGTTGATTGATGGAATTCTATTCAAAAGGAATCTTGATGGTGTGGTCTTAAGATGTATCAACGGTGCACATACTGAAAAAGTGTTAGCAAAATTTCATGATGGACTATATGGTGGACACTTCTCTACCAAAATTACAGCAATGAAGATCATAATGGTACGAATATTTTAGCCTACCCTATTTGTAGATGCACACAAGTGGGTCACAAAATGCAAGGAATGCACTTTCTTTGCAGGAAATAAAAGATTGGCAGTGCTTCCCCTCCGACCAATCCAAGTGGATCAACCTTTTGCGTAATTGGGTCTTGAATTCATAGGCATGATAAATCCACCTTCAAGAGCTGGACATAAATGGGCATTGAAAGCTACAGATTGACTTCACCAAATGGAAAGAAGTTGTCACACTCAAAGAATCAAACGAGTCAGTCATCCTTGAATTTCTCGAAGGTATAGTCACAAGGTTTGGTGTTCCTCACACCATCATCTCTGATAATTTAAAATCCTTCCTTGGTACTAAAATCACAGATTGGGAACTAAATCTGAACATCTACCTAAAGAATTTGTCTAATTATTACCCTAAGAGAAATGGTTTGGTAGAGTCAACAAAAAGGAACCTTGTCAAAATTATGAATCACACAATGAAAATAAACCAAATATAGTGACATACAAAGGTCTCACGCGCACTCTGGGTAGATAGAATCACAATCAAAAAGGCAATATGAGCTTTGCCTTACAAGCTGGTCTATGGAAAGGAGGCTACCCTTCCTTTGACCCTAGAGTTGAATTCATTAGCATTTTCCCAGTAGTTGGAGTTCAAAGGTGCAAACCTGAGAGAAATCAAAATGGAATAGTTGGTTAATCTTAAATAATCAAGGAACTCTACCATGATCAAGCTAGAACAATTTCAGTAAGAAACAAATAAATGGTTAGACAGAAAATATATCCCTCAAGCTTTCAAATTTGGGGACTTGGTTTTAAAATGGGATGTTGATAGAGATAAACTAGGGTGCCATTCAAAATTTGATTCACTTTGGAGTGGCCCATACATCACTAGTTCCTGTAAGGAGGCTAACTTTTTCGAGTTGACTCATCTTGATGGAGGTGCACTGCAAATCCCAGTAAATGGGATCTATCTCAAAACCTTCCATTAAGTTTGTTGCATCATGTTGTATATATTACAGAAGTTTCATTTCCTATAAGTGCGTTGCATGCATATTGTTTGTTTGTACATAGTTATTTCTTCTTGTATACTTCTTACATGCACTCTTCCATTGCTTCTAGAATGTAGAGCTTCTCTCAGTAGTTGCATGATTTAGAACAGAGTCAAGAAATGATCTTCAAGTGACTACAAGGACACTTTTATGATTGCATAAGAAGACTCCATGCCCAATGGATGCTTCAGGCTAATGGTATTCTTCATCTAGTAGGCAGATGGCCCCAAAATTTGCCAAAACTATTATCCAAATAACTCTCCTAGTTGTTTGGGAAACTTGTATATACATTCTGGCTCTCAGTTCCCCATTGAAGGATGTGCGCACTCAAGTTTAATTAGTATAATTACTTAGTTACACTTTCCCATTCATGCCTCTTATTTCTCCTTGAGCACCCTTGTGTGCTTTCTGTTCTCTCCTTCCATTTTCCTTTTCCTCTTTGTTTCACTCCTCCCTTGTGCCCAACTTCTACACTTTTTCCTTCTTCCTAAGAAGCTTCTTCACCTTGCGTGTGTCTCATACTTGCTTCAGTCAACTAATTCCCTATCCCTCTTTCGTATTGTACCCATCACTCTATAATGGTTTCACCTTGACCATGCATTCTCTACTCATTAGTTTAGTTCATTTCCTACGCATGTCACACGTGCACTTCTGCACCTTCCTCTGCACAACCTTCCCTCATGTCTGCCTTTGCGCCCTTCTATGCCAAGTCATCTTCGGACATGCTTGATTATGTCACGTGGAATAATTCAATGCATACGAACAAGGTGTTGAATCCTTGCAACAAATTAGTAAGTGACATGTGGCATAAATGACAAATATTTTCACAATTAGCCATCAATTCAGCCAATCTGTGTGCACCACGTGTTTTACGTGTGCCAACGACTCTAATATCTTCTGACAGCCATATATTTTTCTACAGATATGAGATTGGCATGCACCTAGACTTGTCAGAAAGTTACTGACATCAGCTACATTGCTAGAAATTAAAATTAAAATTCTTAATAGATCTGGTAGGTGAAAAATGGGAAAATGTCTCTATGAGAATTGATGAGCAAATCTGATTGCTCCAACCACTCGATTTGATATGATCCACCATCCTTTCTTATTCAACTTTCCATACTAGATTGGGAAAGAATATTTCTCAGATATCTAGGTGGATTTTTGGGCATTGAATGCTTCTTGTTGGTGGTTATGTTTCAAATTTGAGTTTTCCCTCCTTCTTCCCTTCTCTCTCCATGGATTCATCTATAAATGTAAGAGATAGATTAATTTTGTATGTTTGACCCTCTGGATCCTTACACATTTTCTAAGGACTCCATACTTTCTATATTTTGAGTTTCAGACCTCTAGATCTGGCTCTTATATGTGGATATTGTCCTCCTTCATCATTGTAACAGCTCTGTGCATTTCTGGAAGTAATAGAAGCATCGTTTTGTGACTATTCTCTGTCCTAGCATGTTTGCATTCCTTATTCTTCACTTTTCTTTTGTGTTGCATGTTTTTTGTGTTATCTCATGTCTCTTACAATTCTTTATCTAGTGGTGTTCCATGAGAATGATCTAGTGAATATGTGTTTAGCTGTGCTACTCATTCCTAGCCTCCTCTCACGCATATCCTTTCATTCTCGCTCAGAATAGATAGTTTTCATCCCTCTTTTCTAGTGTTAACACCTTTTAGTGTATTTTCCCTTTATTTCATCCTTCTATCCTTGATCCATTTGCATTGTTAGCTTAGTTTCCCCTTTCAACACCAGGAGTATTAGTATCACTAGAAATAAATAGAGGAACCAGCCTTCTCCGGAGATCCATCCTAAGCACGCAAGGTCCCACAACTTGGGGATAGTTCCATTGTGGTCTTAAACATCTCCACCCTTTCGAGATCCAAGACGCGGGTGTAAATTTGAGAAACCAACAGTTTAGTAGTTGAGCCTTTCATGATATTTCTTATTACATGTGGAAGTGCATTATAAAACAAAGGACTGTGACTATATGTGTTCTTTGAGTAATATTGAATTCATTGTATTAATTCTTAACTTACAAATATTTTAGATTCTTGAGAATACTATGTAGAATCATATTACAATATTTAAGTATGTTAATATCTCAAATGATGACCGAGGGGTTTTAGTTATAGTTGAGGGTTTGAACACCCTGTCTTTTGAACCTGTACAAGTCTCATCTAGAGTTGGAAATGATGGTGAATAACTTAATAAACTGCACTGTTAACCCAAAATTTTGATGCATTTTTATATAGTGATCAGGGAAATTTCTAAATTTTTGGAGGAAAATAGATAAGAGAATATAAGGGTTTTCATGAAATCTGGGCTTGATGACAGTGCATAGTTCAGTCAAGGAGGAAGTATGTCAGAGATTAAGGAGTTAGGGAACTTATTGTTTATAATAATAAAATAATAACATGCACTAGGTCAAAAATAAACCTATGGAAACTATTTAATTATTTGAATCGATCCATGGTGAAAGACATTGCAAATAAACATGTTCTCGGGCTACATTACAAGCACAATTAGGTTTTGATAAGAAAAGTGTGCAAATAAATACCTAAGCATGAAACTAAACCCTAAAAATTGGAAGAAATGGTAATAATACATCCCTCAAGATTATTCAATAGGATATTTGTGATTCCATTGGTCAAATGTGTAGATTTCCTTAACAGTTTCCTCGAGGACAAAGTGGTACAGTGAAGGACTTAGTTATAGAGGGTACTTAACAAAGAAACCAACCTTTAAATGTTGCTTCAAGATCTAAAACTTATAAGTTAGACCAAATGGATAAATAGAAGATATAATTTTCTCATACTTAATATTGAAGTGGACTTCATTGAAATTTGTGCATAACAGTCTTATACCCAAGACCTAGTCAAGGGTTTAAATGCCAAAAGCTAAAAGTAAGATGCAAATAATTGGATAAATAATTAATCCTCCAAATTTTGGGAGCTTCTTAAAGATGCTAAGAGAGATTTGTGGATTCCTATAATAACCTATTTTCTCCCTTATAATCCTATATTCACATATGAGCAAAGCCCACACCATCTTAAGAAGGAAAAGTATAATTTTGTTAAGAGAGAAGTTAGTATTGAAATTTTAGGGGTTAAAGAATTTCTGATAATAATTCTAACTATGTTTCAAGGTGTATGAATAGGGAAGATGTTGGTGTGAATAGTGAAATGATAAAAGAAGAAAAATTTGCATAATTTGAACTAACGGCTAAGGAGCAAAGGAAGAGTAATTTGAATATCAGAGCAAGAAGGTGAAACATTGTACTTTTGAGTATTTTCCATCAACTTTGTGGATGACCTTGAGTTGTATGAAATTCTTTGATAGGGTATACAAATAGAAGAGGATGTTGAAATCTTATAAGATAAAAGAATTTATCTTGGATGAAGGGCTACTATAGCAGAGTGTATAAGAAGTTGGTGAAGATAATTCTATAGGGAAGGTTCTCTTAAATTGTGAATTCCATAGATGTTGAAATGGCTCAAAATGCAAGATATAAGTTAGACAACATAGAGGATGGTTAGAGGTGAATCCCATTTAGGGGAAATAATAAAAAGAATTACATTTAAGGATGATTTGGGCATTATTAAATATCATAATACTATAGAAAAAAGTGTGTAATTATAATTGAATATTTTGAGGTGAATGAGTGAATGACTAAATGTGCATTTTGGCTCCATCATTTTAGTATCAGAGCGTGGAATTTTGTTATGATTTGGTTTGATGTTTGAATAAATAGTAATTGATGATTATTAATAGTGTTTGGTGAGTGTGTCACAATGAAGATGAGTGAAGAAGAGAGAATGAGACCAATCTTTGACCATGGTTATAGGATGGCACCATGGATGAAGAAGTCAATAGAAGAGAGAGAATATAATAAGATAAAGTGAGTCCAAAAGAGGATAAGAGAGCAAGAAAAGATGAGAATAATAAAAAGGATAATTGAAACAAGATAAACATGCAAATAGAATGAATTGAAGGCTATTAGACCTTATGAATCAGAATTGATAGATGGTGAAGGGAAACCAACAGTAGAGGTGATAAAATAATTTATAGATTTGATGAGGTCCAAGAAGAGAGAGAAATAAAAATGAAAGAAGAAATAAGGAATACAAATGAAATATGGTTTCAATAGGAAATCACAACATTAAAGAAAGAGGTAGAGAAGCTAATAATTCTCATTAACAGAGAGAGGGAGAGAGGAGAAAATACAAGAGACAGGAATGGTGATGAGGAAGAAAGTTAAGTGGCCAGTTATGTTTCTTGTGGAAATAATACAAAGAATTCAGCTCAAGACAAGGATAAGACAAGAAGAAACAAGACTAAGACAGATGGAAATGAGAATGAGAAAGAAAGAAAAAGAAGTGGTTAAAGAGGTGGTGCTGATAGAGGATAAGAATGAATATAAAGATATAATAGAAGCATTCTTGGATTTTATTGTGAAGGATGACCATGATGAAAGCAACTGGTATGTATAGATAAGGAAAACAAAGTTCAAGGAGGAGCAAAGTAATGTTAAGGCAATAAAGAAAGAGCTTTTAGGGGCAAGAAAGCCTCAATTTTTTGAATATAACATGTGTAGGTGTGTGATTGCAGGTACAAGGATTGAGTTCTATGTGGAAGGTGAAAGCAAGAAGACCATAAGGAAATAAAAAATAGAGACAAATAATAAAGAAAATGCATTTGTTTATGAAAGTTTAGAGCAATTGCAATAAGAAATAACATCCTTGGAGAATGTTTTTTATAAAGGGAAACCATGTGAAGGAGAGATGAATATCAAATTTAAAATAGAGAAATAACAACAGTCAAAGGCTCAAAGAAAGAAGCTAGAAGAATAGGTTAAAGAGATATAAAATTAAGAAACAAGAAGCAAGAGTGCCACAGTAGAGAAAAAAGGTATATGATGGAGAAGATGAGCTTAAAAAAGGACAACAACATCAATACAAGCAAGAGAGAAATGTGGAGAATAAAGACGAAGAAAAATAAACCTATAAAGAAGCCGATCACACTCATGAAGATGAAGATAAATATGAAACCCAAGAAAGGAAAAAAATGGGAGCAATGTAAGTACAAGAAAGTGAAAGTGAAGATCAGATTATAGTGTTGTTGAAGAAGCAGAGGAACTGGAAAAAGAAGAAAAAGACAAGCTATATGGTAAAATACTTCTTACCCCCGAACTATAATGTAGGAGCATCAACTCTAGGATATGTATAGGGATGGATACATCCTTTTTTTGGTTTGAAAGTATGTCAATAAGTTTCTACATGTCATTATGTGGTATTTAAGTTTCTCAGTAGGATTCTAGACCTTTGAAATTTTGATTTACTCCTTTTGCCTCCAAAAGTAGAATTTGAGCCTTCGAGGCCTATTTTGGTTTGGTTATGAAAGTTTGGCATAGTTAGGTTTTCTTTATGTGCTCTTGGAGCTTGAAATATTTTCAAAAGGATGAAATGAGGTCAATGGCGGTGTCATTAGGTCTAACCTTGTTTTAGAAGTCATAAAATGAGTTAAGCACCTAATGAATGGGTAAATGTAATCATGTGATCAAGAGATAAGGAGATGTTCTTGGTGATAGCTGAATAAGAGACATATAAATGATAAAATTTAAGTGTATTATCTCATTCCATCCATATGAGAATCAAGTTGTAAGATTTCAAGAGGAGAATTAAAGGAAAAACTTAGTATTTGGATGTTTTTCTTGTGATTTTAGAACTCTTTGTTTACATTATTGGAAGCTTGTATCTTTGGATCTTATATTTTGTGTTTGTAAAGTGGCCATGACTAAATATAATTGCAAGGAGTGAATATGAATATTAAAACATGTTCTTGTTGATAAAATAAACCTACAGTTTTGTCCAAGATTGTATTTTTCTCCTAGTATCTTCTTCAAGGTGGAAGAGTCGAAGGAATGCATAGATAAATGAAGGTGATTCATAGAGAAAGAAAGGTGAGAATTTCTCCTTTCCTAGTTTGAAGTGTTTCAAAGGTTTATAAGTAAACCCTTTAATGATCTTTCTTGTTTCATCTAGAAGTGCATTGTAAAATAGAGGATTGTGTCTATAGGTGTGATTTGAGTAAGATTGAATCCATTGTATTAAGTCCTAACTTAAAAATCCTAGAGATTATTGAGAAGACTTTATAGAAGCATATTACAATATTTAAGTATGTTATTATCTCAAAATATGACTGAGGGGTTTTAGTTGGAGTTGAGTGTTTGAACACCATGTCTTTTGAACCTATACAAGTCTCATCAAGATTTAGAAATGATGGTGAAAAACTTAATATCCCACACTATTAACCCAAACTTATGATGCATGTTTATACAATCATCAAGGAATATTTTTAAGTTTTCGAGGAAAATAGATAAGAAAATTTAAGGGTTTGCTTGAAATCTAGGTTTGATGACAATGCACAGTTTAGTTCAGGAGGAAGTAAGTAAGAGATAAAGGAGTTAGGGAAATTATTGTTTATAATACTAAAATATTAATGTGCACGAATTTAAAAATAAACCTTTAGAAACAAATTAATTATTTGAATATATCCATGGTGAAATATATTGCAAATAAACATGTTCTTGGGCTCCATTGCAAGTACAGTTAGGGTTTGATAAGAGAAATGTGCAAATAAATACCTAAGCATGTAAATAAACCCTAAAACTTGGAATAAATCGTGATGATACATACCTCAAGAGTATTAAATGGTATATTTATGACTCTATTGGTCAAATGTGTATATTTCCATAATAGTTTCCTCAGGGAAAAAGTGGCACAATGAAGGACCTAGTTATAGAGGGTACTTAACAAAGAAACCAACCTTTAAATGTTGCTTCAAGATCTGAAACTTATAAGTTAGAACAAATGGATAAATGTATGATATAATTTTCTCATAATTCATATTGAAGTGGCCTTCATTGAAACTTGTGCATGACAGTCTTGTAACCAAGACCTAGTCAAGGGTTTAAAGGCCAAAAAATAATAATAAGCTACAAAGAATTGGATAAGGAATTGGATCTCAAAATATTGGGACCTTGTCTAAGATGCTAAGATAGATATGTGGATTCCTATAATAACCTATTTTCACCCTTATAATCCTATATTCACATATGAGCCAAGCCCACATCATCTCAAGAAGGAAAAGAACGGTTTTGTTAAGAGAGAAGCTAGTATTGAAATTTTGGGGTTGAATCATTTTTTATAATCATTATAACTATGTTTCAAGGTTTATGAATAGGGAAGATGTTGGTGTGAATAGTGAAATGATAAATGAAGAAAAATTTACATAATTTGAACTAAGGGCTAAGGAGCAAAGGAAGAGTAATTTGAATGCCAGAGAAAGAAGGTGAAAGATTTTACTTTTGAGTATTTTCCATCAATTTTGTGGGTGAACTTGAGTTTTTTGAAGTGAATTTACAGGGTATACAAATAGAAGAGGATGTTGAAATTTTATAATCTAAAATAATCTATCTTGGATGAAGGGCTATTATAGGAGAGTGTAGAAGAAGTTGGTGAAGATAAGTCTAGAGGGAAGGTTCTCTTTAATTGTGAATTCCATAGATGTTGAAATGACTCAAAATACAGGATATAAGGTAAAAATCATAAAACATGGTTAGAGGTGAATCCCATTTAGGGGAAATATTCCAAAAATTTACACTTAAGGCCAATTTGGGCATTATTAAATATCATCATACTGTAGAAAAAAGTGTATAATTGTTATTGGATCTTTTGATGTGAATGAGTGAATGACTCTATGTGTGTTTTAGCTTCATTAGAGTTTTAAAATCGCCCTTTTTAGCATGGTACTCAACTCCCCCTCTCCATAGAGCCATACTGTAAAAACTGTATATGGCCTCCAAATAACATCTCCACCATTCAAGCCAACTAGGAGTTTTCTATAGTAATCCTCACCTCTAATAGGTCCCATGGCTACGTGATCTGATCACCACATCATAAACCCCATTAGATGCTCCAAGTCAACCCATCTCGTACATGGAATTCCACTTAGCTGAGGAAATGCAATGTGTTCTTAATCCCAACAATCCAATAAAACTGATATGTCCACTTCAAATATGTGTCTAGTAATCTAGGACCAAAAATCCCTATAAACTTGTGCTAAAAAAACAAGGGCCCAAGAAAAATATGTCATGTAGATCATGATATCAAAAATCAACCTAGTCAACATCCATAAAAATTAGTCTCTAACTGAATCCAATAAGGAATAATAGCTAATACCCATCATCATCATCATGAATAGGGTCCAAACCTCCTCATCCTCACTATATAAGGATCATCACCATATAATATATGTATCGTAGCACCCCTACCTTCCTCATCAATCACATAAAAATGCTCACCATATACGAGTAAACATAATATCCTATGTATATCCTCCACTGTCACTATCATATCTCCTATAGGCAACCATAATCTGCATGTGGCATGGTCCCATTACTCAAGTAATGCCAACAACAACCCCATGTCTCTAGGAATGCATTTGTAATAATGTATCCTTCCTAGTCTAACCTCTTCTAAGTGAGCCCAATCATCACCCAAAAAATGATCTTGAACATCATAAAGTATCATTGATATCCTATCTTGTGTAGTCAAAATATCTCTAGCTTACATCCACAAGGAAATAAAAAAACCATCAAAACAAATCAATCCAACAAGCAATCAAAAATCAATAAAAAACACTTTAAAAATCACAAAAACTTTACAAAACATTTAAATCACCAACTACTCTACTTTAATCGTTGATGACCTTATCAAAATTTCCAATGACCCATCAATCATTAGTGATTTCATATGAAATCATAACAATTTCTAAGCGATTAAAAAATTTCTAGAGAAAACCAAAACATATAAAAAAATAACATAAAATCTTTAAAAAATCACCTATCTCAACACATGTGGGATTCTATCATCTTTGCACACCTCCATCTTCCTCCATATCATTTAAAATAGTGAAAAACTTGTTGGGCCTAAAAATATTTTCTATGTACCAAAGGGCACGTGCACTTGCAGGGTCAGGAAGAAGAAGGGCATGCAAGGGAAAAGTGCACAGGAGAAGGGTTTAAGAAGGGTTTATAAGGAACCAGGGCACGTGTGCAAGGAAGGACAGAATCTAAGGACTTAGCCATATTGGGAATTCTGGAGGTACTTGAGGAAAAATGTGACCTGACTAGGCAGTTAAAGTAGATAAGGTGTCATCCTGGAGACTTGGTGGTCAAGAAAATAATATTCCACGTATGGAAGGTTCCCAAAAGGAATCGTTGTAGGAAGTGGAGAGCTAAGAACAGAATAAGCATGCTTCATTGGAGGACCACCTGGACACTTGGCATGCAATCTAATCCTAGAGGAAGGCATGGTGGTGGGTGCTAAACCTATTTATAGAGATGCTCTAGAACAATGAAGACACAACTGAATGGATAAGAAGCTGACAAATAGTAGGTGTGAGATCATAAGGGAATGCATCAAGAGTATGATATTCCAGTAAGGATAGGATTTATATCATTAGTACTAAGGGGTATAATGGATGTAATAGGCCTCTATATGGTGTTAGAATTTGTAGTAAGGAATGAACTAGGAGAGCATAATTAGAATGTCACACCTGGGAAGATCTATAAGAGATAATTCTGAAGTCTTTTGATATGTATGGTTAGTAATCACAACTTTTGAATGTAATGTGGTTACTGTTACCATGAACAATATGAATATATGGCTCTATTATGAATATCTGGTTTAGGGGTGCAAACCCTAATATTATTTTCTTATATTTAATGATGTATCTTCTCTTTCTATTTCATGCCATGGTGTTTCTCTTATTATTAAAATATTTGGTATAAGGATATGATAGCTCATGTTCTGCTTCTACATGAATATTCACTTCTCCGCAACTAATCCTCTAACAATGGAAAAATCTCGTCACAATGCTCACATAAAGGGGGGCTTGGCACCCACGCATGCCTTGGGTGAGTGCCCAGTACCCACTGGGTGATATGCTAACACGCATGGGATTAGAGAGTTATATTGAGAGTACATAAAAATGAATACATCTTGATTCCATTTCCGAAACCTTTTTTCAAAGCTATTGTGAGAATGGTGCATGGTGATAGAGCGCTTGACCTTGGACAATGTCGAAGCATGGTTTAAGAGAATAAAGGATGAGTTTTCTCAAATATTTAGTACTAGACCTTAGTTTGATGTACAAAAATGGGTAGAAGAACACATGTATCATGAGTTTTATGAGACCTTCTTTTTTTGTTTTCCAGTAGATTTGTATGAATGGATTTATGCGTATGCATCGAGATCAAGCTGGCACTATAGATCTTGCATTTAGACCCAAGAAAAATATCACAGGTTGCATGATGTTGATCTGACTTGGACGCATGCTGTTGATAATTGGTTGAAGAGAGTGTTGACTAGTTATACCTTGGAATATGCTTTTTCTACCTATTATTATCTTGAGGTTATTGATTTTGAGTTCTTCAAGGAACCTAGAGGATCATTTTTGTGTGTTATCCCATTAGTCATGAAGATCCTTCTCCTTACACTAATTTTGGAGGCATTCCCTAAGGTCGGCTAAGCTTCTCTGAGTGTTAGGTGAGGAATATATCATGGAGGAAGATGTTAGAAATTGCGGTTGAAAAAGAAAGAGAGGAGAGACGACTCAAGTATAGAAAAGAGTATGAAAGGGAATTGGATAGACAACACAAGGTTGTGGGAGTGATGGATTTATGGAGGTAGATGTTGCGGGAAGGAATTGAGGTTCATGTGAAGGATGTATAGCCTAACCAGTCTATGCTACCCCATCTTGGTAAGTGTAGAAGAGAGATCCCTTCAACTTATTATGATATTTTATCACTTGGAGAAAGGAGAGTAGTCGGCACACATTTGAATCCCCTTGGTGACCAACCCCTCATGTTTACTCTTCCAAATCAAGAGATAAGTATTGCTAACATAGTTGGTATTGGTGGTAGTGACTGATCTATGCCTAGGAGATATAATTTTTCATTTGGTACATCTATGGATGCACAATCATTTCCTATGTTTGGAGGAATATTGTCTGGAACAACATTTAGGAAAATTTCAAGTACTAAAAACTTGTGTATCACATCTAGTAGTGGTGAAGTATCAAAAACTATTGGTGCATAGTTAAGTGGGATGTTGGGAATGCTAGGCATGACCACTTCAAGCCCTTTACCAGATATAAGAGGTGGATCTGGTGGTATAAGAGCTAGAGGACCTAGTGGAATTGGTGGATCTGGAGGATTTGGTGGGTTAGGAGGAACACAACCTGGTGGATCTAGTGGATCTAGTGGGGGAGGTAACACCAGAGTGAATCAATGTTTTAGGTCAAGTGGACAAGGGCCTCAACTACCTCAACAAGTATTTTTTGAGATGTCTTTACACCTACTAGACTACAAAGGTGTTGAGGATGCTGCAGAGCATGTACACAAGTGTGAAGTGCTATGACACATGAAGGGGATCACTACCCTAGAGTGGAAGGCAAGTTATTTTTAAATAACTTTACAAAGACGTGTGCATAGTTGGTACCAAAATTATGACCCCCATCAAAAAGTGGTTGATTACACCGTGCTATAGAATTCCTTCTTGGTTGAATTTCATATCCCTGAGTTTGAATAGAACAAGATCAGCATAGTGAAGGAGATCTAATAGGGAATGACAGAGAGTGTGCGGGAGTATGACACACATTTCAAGACTCTCTTATTAAATTTATCCTATGATATTCACCCCTCTCAGCATGCTCAGTAGTTTGTTAGAGGATTGATAACATCATTTAGGAGAGTGCTTTCATAGACCCATGCGAGGCCTTAGAGGCTGCCCTATGCACTAAGGCTGTTGGAAGCATAAATACCAGTGTTTGCCCGTTCCTTGAGGCTCAGATTGTTGTAATGGAAAAATAGCTAGAGAATCTATCTACAAAATCAGCACATGAGACTCACAGTGGTCTGTGGTGCATGGATTATGAGGTAGAGGGTCATAAAAAGGATAGTTTCCCTAAGATATCAGTATGTGCCATGAAAGTGGACTATGAAATTTTCCAAGAAGATCATGATGCAAGTAGATGCTAACTGCTGCAACGCATAATACGTAAGAATGTGTCTTGCTACTACAATATTTTCACCTCTACTACTCATGACACCAAGGATTTCAGACTGATTGATTAGATACATGATGCCATTGACATTAGTGTGTTCCAGACCAGCCTCGCGAATAATTAAAAGGGTGATGGACATCACTATGAAGGACACATGGATGGTGTGGCACGTGGAAGAAGTTTCAGAGGAGGATTTTGTGGTCATGGAAACTATAAATGAGGAAGAAGTGAGTTCCCGCATGGAGCTTGTTACAACTGTGGGTCTACATAGCACTATAAGCATGAATGCCTTGATGTGTTATAATGCTCTAGGTGTGGAAAGAAACATAAGTATAAAGAGTTCCTAGAGCTCATTGAGCATATGAGCTAGCATCACTAGAAATATAAAGGCTCTAGGATGGTGAGTATAAAGAAGGTTGATTCATAATGGTTACTGAGGGTGGCGCGTAAGTCACAAATAGAACCAATGCTAGTTATGATGCAAGCTAAGGTTACACACACGAGGGAAGTACAAAGGCAATGTCCACTGATTTTTAGAGAAGAGGTGGTACATAGAAGGTATCTGGATTGCACTCATTAGAAGGAGGTATATCAAGAAACCATGGATGTGATTGGAAGCCTACAAGGAGAGATTTAGTGCCTAAAAGAGCAATCAAGAAAGTTAGAGCAAGGGAAGAATGTTGAGGCTCCACAGAAATATCTAGATGAGGTTAGAGAAGTATGCAAAATTTTGAGGCAAGATAATATCATTCCCTTGCTAGGAGAATGGTTACAAGAGAAGTTACATGCACTGGAGAAGGGTGCGAGAGGTAGGTTCTACATGTCAACCTTCCTCCTCACAACCTTGATTATGACAAGGAGATTACCTTGAATGTTTATGTAGATGGGTGGCTTCTAATAAATATTTTTATTGACACGGGCATGGAGGTCAATGTTCTCACCCTAGATACATGACATCAAATGGGAAGGCCCCATTACAGCCATCTTCGAATGTGTTGTATACAGATAACAACAAAAAGGAAATGGCCACGTGTGTCTTGAAGGATGTTGATATCACTATCCAAGGGGAAAATTTCATTAGGGATTTCAAAGTCTTGGTGCTAGCTTAGATAGAAAACTTTCCAGCATTACTTGGGCACCCCTAGTGTTAAAATAATAATGTTGACCTAAGGTTCAATAAGGGATACATAATTTTTGAAAACAAGGAGGAGTGAGTCATCGTCCCCTTAATTGATGGAAAATGAGCACCATATACTGAGACCTTAGGAGAAGAAGTTCTTGACAGGATCTATGTGCGCTCTATCATGGACCCTGAGGTGATTCACCCTACAGAGGGAGTTATCCATTTTGAAGATTCTTAGTCCATGAGTGATACAACTAGTGTGGTGTGTGACAATTAGGCACACATGACCTATGAGTTAATTGGGTGACTTGTATGAGGTTCTATGAAAAGGGTAACAAAGGCGTGCTCATTCAAGCACTTAGGAGGAAAGAAGTTATCAAGTTATTTTGGAGGAGCCAACCCTGATGATTTCTTATGAGAAATGGAGGCTTAGTAGAAAATTGAGATCAAAAGAATAGGGATGCTCAGCTATAACTTGCTTGGGACCATAATTCATTGGTGGAAAACTCACCGTGATAGCCTTCTAGAGTGGTGTGAGGTAACAATCACATTTTCTATTAGGTTCTCTCAAATTAATGCCCCCACTGCAATACAAGACTACCATGGGAAAGAACCCACCTTGTCTCACATCCAAGCATGTGAGAAAGCATTGATGGAAGGCACAGAGGCCTTTCCACCTTCTTTATGGTTGCATAAGTTGTATTCCACTTTACAAGGCTACGCACATGCATGGTATATTCACTTCGAGATGTTCCATCAAAAAATAAATTGACAGGAGTTGAGGGCTGACCTCCTTGAATATTTTGAGTATCGAAGTACTAAACCATTGGTGGATAGGGCGTTATAGGTTGTTAAGTTCCTAACGATGGGAAATAGTGCCATCATAGAAGATACAATACGAGAGTTTTTGGGTGAACCTAGTTTGGAACTGTGCTTTGATGAAGAAGAGTCAAAAGATATGCAGCTTGAGCACGTGTGTATGGATAAAGAAAAGGGAAAGATAGTTTACTTGATATATGGCGAAGAGATGGAGAGTTTGGATTTTAACCATACTAAAGGTAAGAAAGAAGTTATTGATAGTGCTAATGAGAAATTGCACACATACCATGAACCCCTGAAAACAAAGAATATTAACATTGGTTCAAATGTTAAACCTAAGGAGTCCAGTATTAGAGACTATTGGTCAGAAAAGGAGCTCTCAAAGATCATTTATCTATTGCACGAGTTTCAGATTTTATTTTTGCATGGGCACCATGAGATTAAAGGTGTTCACCACTCTTTGTGGTAGATGAAGATCAAGTTGAAATAAGGTGCGCACCCGATCCAGAAGATGACATATCGAATGAATCAAAATATTCACGTCAAGGTTAAGGAGGAGATAAACAAGATTATAGCATCGAGAATCATTTAAGCTATAGAGGAATCATAATGGGTAAGCCCCATGGTCATCATTATTAAAAAGGATGGAAGGATAAGGATCTATTTTGAATACAAGGAATTAAATATAGTATATGTAATTGATCCTTTTTCAACCCCTTTTACCGAGAAGATCTTGGAAGGAGTGGTTGGGAGCGAGATCTATTCCTTCACGGATGGATTCTCAGGATACCATCAAGTTATAATTCCTAAATAAGACCAAGAGAAGATAAAATTCACCATTAAATGGGGATTTTTTTCCTATACGGTCATGCCTTTTGGACTGAAGAACATGTCAGCTGTGTTTTTGTGCATAGTGGTCTAGCCATTTCAAGATTTTATCCATAAGTTTTTGCTAGTCTACCTTGATGATCGGACAATATATGGACTATTGAAAGACCATTGTGACAATTTGAGGCTGATGTTTGAGAGATTTTGATAGTTGAGGATATCCCTCAACATTAATAAATGTTTTTTTACTACCCCATTTGGGACTCTATTGGGGCATATCATATGCAAGGAAGGTTTTTTGGTGGATCCCGCCAAATTTGTTTTTATTGTGGGATTGGGGGATCCTACCACTCAGAGCATAGTGTGTGGATTCCTTGGGCATGTAGGGTACTACAAAAGTTTATCAAGGGGTATGCCAAGATCTCCACGCCATTAGATGAGTTACTAAAACACAAGAGTGTCTTTCACTAGAGAGAGGCGCAATAGACAACATTTGACACATTGAAGGATAGGCTTGTCACTGCACTCATATTACACTTTCCTTCTTAGGATAAACCTTTCCATGTGCGTGTTGATGCCTCAGGGACAGTCATTAGAGAATTATTAGCACAACCTAGAGAAGGGATTGTTGATCACCTCCTTTGTTTTACAAGTAGGAAGTTTACACCAGTAGAGCAAAACTACACCACTACTGAGCGTGAAAAAAATTCGATGATCTACGCGTTGCATAAGTTTATGTAGTATTTACTAGAAAAACACTTCATATTTTACACAGATCACATGACCTTGAATTACTTGTTGAAAAATCCCATTTTTCAAGGACGCATATGTCAGTGGGTCTTGTTGTTTCAAGAGTTTGAGTTTACAGTTGTTGTGAAATAGGGAAAGATTAACTCAGGGCCTAGCCATTTGTAAACAATTGACTCAGGGGAGGATGCATAGAGCATTGAGAATGCTATTCTAGATGCACAACATTTTAGGTTACGACATGTGCCCTCTGACTTAGAGGTTATTGTTTTGTTTCTCAAAAAAGGTGTGGCGCCAAAAGGAATGAAAGATTTGGAAAGGAAACAATTAGCTATACGTGTCACGCCCTACATGCTAATTAATGAAGAATTATACAAGTTGGGTTGTGATGAATTTCTACACCGATGAGTGTTAGAACATGAGCACATTGCAATCATGGAAGAAGCACATGGTGGGATTACAGGAGGGCACTATGTAGGGAATTCAACCATGTAGAAGATTATACTTGCAGGGATTTGGTGGGAAAGTATATATCAGGATTGCATTGAATTTTTCAAGGCCTGTGACCATTGTCAACACCTTGGCAAGCCAAGAAAAAAGGACGAGATGCCCTAAATACCTATATCCAGAGTAGAACCATTTGAAAAGTTGGTCATTGACTTTGTAGGACCAATTTCACTTGTTGTGCAAAGGATTAGATCATGCTATATCATCACTTGCATTGATTACTTAACAAGGTGGGTAAAGGTAGTACCTACAAGGGACTGTACAACAATGACAACTTTTAGATTCTTATGGAAGAACATAATTACCAAGTATGGATGTCCCTTAAGCTTAAATAGTGAGAGGGGTACACATTTTTTGAATGAAACAGTTAGGATTTTGTTGGTAGAATTCATGGTGGCCCATCATAGGACTACCCCATATCACCCACAAGATAATGGAAATGCTGAGGCGTTTAACAAAATTCTGAGTCACACACTGACAAATATTTTCGATGTGGGAAGACAAGATTGGGATGAGAAGGTATCATTTATTCTATGGGCATACAGAACAACCTACAATGGATTGAATAAAGAAACACCATTTCAGTTGGTGTTTGGCATGGAGGTTTTTTTACCGGTTGAATTTATGCTACCATCACTTTGGATTACATGCATAGGAGGGTTAGATGATTAAAAATCATTTCAAAAGCACATGGAGAAGTATATGTAGCTGGATGAAAGGTAATCGCTTGCTAGATGGAGTCAGAAAATTGAAAAAGTGTGATAAAAAGCATGACATGATTGCTATATTAAAAACAAACAATTTGAGGTTGGGAAGATGGTTTTGTTATAAGATTCCAAGTTTTTGTGCCATCCTGGGAAATTGAAAGTACATTGATTAGGGAAATATATCATCTCGTACATCCTTGATTCATGCACTTTACAGCTACAAGCGCTTAATGGAACATGATTACCAGGCCATTTCAATGGGAGTAGGCTAAAGCCCTACTATAAATAAGTCTTTCTTGTGTTTGTAAATCAAGTAGTATTGACATTTAGTCTAGGATTTCCCTTAAGAAATTTATTTTCCTTATATTTCCCTTTCTCATTGCTTGTTCCCTTCTCTTTGTGTTGTTTTACGCACCTTGTCCACTGGTAACCACTTATTATTTTCAAAAGGTTGTGTATGCGCAAAGGACCACACATCTATTTTAGTGTGCGGTGGAATAGTGTGAAGTGAAATAAAAGTTGGTAGTGGAAGTTGTGTTTCAATGGCCCGAATTGAAGGATATAGCCTAGATTGAAGGATGAAAAGTGCATATTGTGGAAGAGTGCATGAAGAAAAGGTGGACATAAGGAATTTTTGTGTCAAGAAGGATTCACAAAGATCAAGTATAAAGGATGAGAAGCACAGGAACAACATGAGGTAGGTGAGGGAAAAATTAGGTCAATGGTAGAAGAAGTGCCTTCGACACTACAAACACATGCATAAGAGTCTTTGGTCAGTAAATATTTTGTGCACTAGAAGGTTGTAAGGATTTTTTGTGTAGGATTGGGCACGTGGGTAAGAGTGCTTAAGATCGGATTTAGTGGAAAAAATCCACATTTAATGTTGAGTACATTAGTAGGTGGCATATCATTTATTGTGGGAGAGAAGAAAAATCTATAAGTAGGAGGTTAGGAACATTATTGTTTACCTTGTTATTACGATATTGAAGATCTCTTGTGAACTAGGGAATCTGCGAAGAAATACTTTTGTGAAGGAGGAATTTTGAAAATCGAAGTGCGTGACTAATGTGATTTTAAAACCAGATTGGAATGAGTACATGGGCATATGGAAGAAGGGTTTAGAAGATAAAACCATCTTGTGGATGGGTTTTCCAACTTAGGGTTTTGTAACTAGGGCTTGGGAGTAAATGGCTTCTTTGCAAAGTTGAGCCAAAAATTTGAGCAGAGCAAGGAAGAGGAGAAAGGAAGAATTTGTTTTTAACCCAACAAGAAAATGGCACTAAAGAAGGAAACCATCTCACCAAAGAAGGGCAAGGGAAAGGGGAATCAAACTTCCACCACAAGTTTCAATGAAGAGTGGTATGTGGAGATGCAATACCTAGATGGATTTTTGTTTGGAAAGGAATGGGTATCCCATGTAAGGAAGATGGTGGTGAGTGATTACAACCATCACACAAACACTACTGAGAAGGAGATGGCATTAGAAATGGTTCACCCTACAGATAAAAGGACACCAGAAGGAATGTTGATCTATGATGATGAGGTGAAGGTAAAGTTGGAGAAGGATGGGTTGGTGGAACTTTATAATTTTCCCTACTTTGGAAAACATGAGCGACTGTACCAAAGGTTTATGTTATGCATGCATGAGGAACACTTCTACTTCGCAGGCTGGATACTTTGGAAAACATGATTGACTGTACCAATGGTTTACTATCCTTGTTTGTGAAGGGAAGCCACTAGATGATGACCTGGAGGATAAGGAATCCATTAAGGAGATAGTCCAAGATTATGACTATAAGAAGGGCTCACGCTACTTCGATATATTAGATATCTCTGACCCAGTGATGAGGATGGCCGCATGCTTGGTATCCAAGTTGAATGGACAAGAAAGGTGGAAACAGATAAACAAGACTTGACTGAATGTGTGCCGAAATATTACGGAAGGAACCATCTATAACATGATTTCCTTCATTTCAAAATAAATAATCAGTGTCACACACAAAGGAGAGAAGATCGTGTTTGGAAATGTCCTCCTTACCATTGTATTCTTGAAGATAGGAGTGCCCGATGGGCCAGAGAATTTTGTATGGGAGTATCTAGATGAAGACCTTTCCCCCACAAAAATATTTGAAAAGTATACTTGTGACACCATGACATCCACCCACAAGTTGCGCCTAGAGAAATGATACAAAAGGATGCGCGATGCGTTTTGAGTTGAATGGAGAATACACGAACAATTTCAAGCACTAGTACACAGAGAAGTTGGTTCAATATATACCACCATTTATACATTGGTAGATTCACATTAACAGATGGGACCAAGAGTCCATGGTGCAAACTGCCTTTCTCTTTCACCGTGCAATACTTTCAAGTATGCTTCAATCGCTTTAAATAAGAAAAATACTAAGGTTTGACTTCAACAAGGTAGAAAAGGACCACCGTGACCAAGAAGGAAGATGGTATACCCTAAGAAGTACGCTTATGTGGATAAATATGTCTCCCATGAGGTGTGCATGATGAAAAATGTGACACTGCCGATTGCTGGAAGGACTACAACAAGGGTATACCTACAGATCAGGCCCAAGTATGAGAAGGGACCCTACTTGGAGAATGAATTCTCCATCCTAGAAGACCTCGCCAAAATAAATAAGGCCACACCAAGAAATAGGGAGAGGGAAGAGGCACGAGAAGAAATATCCAAGTGTGTAGACGACACAACTTGTGGGCACGCCAGAGTCAGGTGCTAAGCCAAGTCAATATGCACAATAGAAGAAGTCCCCCATTAAGGAAAAGGAAAAATCACCTAAGGAAGAGGTTCCAGAGCAAGAAGAGCCTCCTACACAAGGATAATCACTAAGGAAGGGGTCGCCTCTAGAACAAGAAAAGGAAGAGTCTCCTACAATATAATCACTAGTTAGGAAGAAGCAAAAGGTAGCAGAGAAAGATGACTTAGAATAAATAGAGATCCTGGAGGCCTACAGATGCAAAGGCGATGATGATGAACATGAATAGGCTCAAGACCATCTGGTATACAATGTGCACAAATCCAAAGATGAAGAAAATGAACAAAAGGATGGAGAAGAGGAAGACACTTAAGGAAAAGGGGAGAGTGAAGAAGTGAACACTAAGGATCAAAGGACCCCTAACCTCACCAAGGAGTAGATAGAAGAGGCCGTGGAAAGAGAAGTAGTGAGCATAATAAAGGATTTAGTGGAGAAGGAAGTGGAGTGTAACACTAATGATATACTCATGGAGATAGAAGAGGAAAGTTTAGGGAAATAATATGGAAGCATGAGTGGAGATCCTAGCTTAGCAGTAAGATTTCCTAAATCAGCGCACATAGGGGTAAAGAGTGTAGTAGAAGCACAAGAGAAGGGAATGAGTTACATAAATGATCCAAGTAAGTACTATGCACATGCTTCTAGATTATCGTTCCCACAGACCAAATCCTTCTATGATCTTCATTCGAAGAAGAAGGTGCATACCCAGGAATAAGGAAGATGTTGTCTTGGGTGTTTGAGTCACATGTTGATGAGCCCAAGTTTGAAGTCAGCAAAGGGGCACTGATGAAGGTAATAGAGACTAAGGGAGTGAACCCTGTTAGAATTTGAGGATTCTAATAAATACAGATTTAATCAACTTAAAAATTACATAATGTTACAATAAATATTTAAATAAAGATTACATCATAACATAAGTAAATAAAGAAATACTTATAGGAAATAAATAACATAGGTGACACAGTATTTATAGTGGAAAACCCCAATAGGGTAAAAACCACTTTGAAAATAATCTTTTATTTCAAAGAACTTATTTTACATCCAGTAAGATCACCTCCTCCTTTGAAACCTTATTTATCAAGGGTAAAACCAAATCACTTGATTTTCACACCTTTGATATATTTCCTGAATATATCAAATGAGGACCTAAAGTTCTTTTTATATAAAGTGATCAGGTATGTCTCCCGACCCACCTTTTCAACCTCAAATGGTTGACACACACCTAGGTTTATAATATTTAATATTAGAAATATAATCATTTCGTGATATTAAATATTTAACCTAAAGTATATACTTAGATTAACATATTTAATAATATAAATATAAATATTATTAGTGATGGACCCATATATATTAAGGGTTGGCTAGACAACTTAATAATTATGTTCCAACACTCCCCCTTATTGTTAAGTGGGATAACATAACATATGCCAATAGATTACCTGTTTGTGGTACACTATAGGATTTACAATCCTTAAATCATAAAAGTTTTAGGCTAACATATCAATTGAAAGAATTATAACACCTTCATCATAATCAAATTACCTTTTGGTACAAAAGGATTTAGAATCCCAAAGATCATCCCATGATCAGTGGCTAAGTATGATTTGTGAGTTTTACATGTTCTCACAGATTCTCATAAAAGGTTACCGAACCCAATAATATAGGAGCCTTTTACAACCGAGGACATCCTTAACAATATGCTTGTACTGGATGTTTACCAGTAAAATCAATAGCACTAAAGAGTTTACTGAAGACCGCCTTTAAGATCTTTCTACACTTCTTTCTAAAAAAGAACCTGAGGAGGTCTATATGCCCAAGGGTCTTTTTACAGTTGCCCAAAGGTCTTTTTTTACACTTTCCTGAAGTTATTTTACATATGTTCGAAGGTATTTTTACAAAAACCAAGTTCCATTAGGAGGTGACATTGTCATGCACACTCCACCTCAATGGAAATTCTAACAATCTAAGTTTTTCACGAAAGTGACAAAACTTTGCAGCACTCAGGGAATTTGTAAAGATGTCAGCAACCTGTTCTTCAGTCAACATGAACTTGAGATTTATCTCATCACTTTACACCTTCTCACGGGTGAAGCGTATATGTATCTCAATGTTCATTGTCCTTTGATGTTGAACTGGATTATTAATCAAGAGTAATACAACTATGACCACCACATAGAAGAGAAATACTTCCTTTAGCTTACATGTGTATCTCTACCAACAATCATTACAGCCACATGGCTTCTTTACTTCTTCCATTGTACCTCTCTACCTCAGTAGAAGAAATGGAGACTGTTGTTTGTATTTGTTGTTCCAAGTAATGGTTCCTACACTAAATAACTTGAACACATATCTAGTATATTTGATAACACAACATCGGTATGGTTAGAATCACAAAATCTATATAAGATGACATTTTCATTCTTATTATAATGCAACCCATAATTGATTGTTCATTTCAAATATCTAAAAACTCTTTTTGCATGATTCTAATGATATATAAAAAAGGTTCTTGCAAAAACCTTGAAGTAATTCCTACTATATAGGAAATATTTGATCTAGTTATAGTTAGATAAATCAAACTATCAACTACCAGCATATATAAAATATGATCAACCTTTTTCATATGTAGATTTAGGATCAATATTTATTCCAACTTCCATTGAAGTATAAAATATTTTAAAATCAATCATAATAAACTTTTTTAATACAATGGTTGCATATTATGTTTTGAAAAATAAAAATAGAATGAAATACAGTCATACAAATAACATGATGTGAGAGACCTAACTCATTCATTTCAAAGTACTACTTCAATTTCTCTTTAATCCTATGAATTAAATTATAATTGTCACTAAACATAAGCAAGTTATCAACATATATACATATAATGATAATATGCAAGCCTTATTACTTAATGAATATATCATTTTTAGAAGAACAATTAACAAAACCTAACAGCTTAAAAAAGGAAACAATTTTCACATACCAAGCTCTAAGAGCTTGTTTTAAACCATACAAGGATTTATCAACTTACAATCATAGTTTTCTTTACCAGTTTTGTTAAATTCTTTAGGTTGAAACATGTAAAGTTCTTATTTTAAATCACAATTCAAAAAAGTATTTTTCTTATCCATTTGGTGGATTTTCCACCTAAATTGAGTGACAATTGTAAATATGCCCTAACAGTACTCATTTTAGCTACAGGAAATGTCTCAACATAATCAATACCAGGTTTCTGAGTGAAACCTCTAGCAACAAGTCTAGCTTTATGTGTGTTAATACTATGATCAACATTATATTTTACTTTGTATATTCACTTAGACCCTATAATACTTCACGGCTCAGGTTCATCCAAAGTAATTAATGCATGGTACATATGATGGCTTCTGGTCATTTTCCTAAGGTTAATAGGATTTGAAATTTCTAACATAGATTGAGCCCAATTTAATTTCTTATCTATGAAGATAAGAGTTTCAAAAACATCTATAGCATCAAAAAATCATCATGACCATTTACTAAATCAAAATCAAAACCATCATTTAAAAGTATTTAATGAAGTAACTTTAAGAGAAGAAGACAACACATGTAAACTTTTCACTAGATTATATCTAAACATTTCATATAAGCTTGATAATTAACATGTCCTAACCTTTTATGCCATAGTTTTGAATTATTCAAACTTTGAGATATATAACAAGATGCAAAAGAGAAATCATCAAAAATATACAGAACTTTTATTTGAATTCTTTCAGTTATTTTACTCTTTTTACTATCCTTGATATACCATCTTTCATGCATGGATTCTAGTTGTGTCCATACCTCTTTTGGATGTTAGATATTACCAATGTGTAGAAGATACTCATTGTTCACATTGCGTAGAATCATAGAAAAAGTCTCTTGCATTCATTGTAAGAATGTATTCATGTTATCTACAATTGCTTGACAACCGATGGGAGAAACCTTAGATCCAGAAATAATCGTGTAAAGTTTTTTCACCTTAAATTTTGTTTTGACCTAAATGTTGTAGTTGGTTTTATTCAGGATTTGGGTTTTGTCAAGATAGAAATAGTTGGATGTCATTGCTTTCCTAAACTTTTAAAACACACCTCATTCTAATATACAATGTACTATAGAGTTAGATACATATTTATCGATAATAAAAACAACACTTTTAATAGAATCATATCTAAATTTTATAGATCTAAAGAAACTATTTGATCATAAATAATTTTGTCATTATAATGCATACTAATTAACCTCCCATGATTAAAATAATAACCTGCAATATAAAGGGCTCTGCATTATACCCGAGATCTATATAAAAAATATTTCTGACCATATAGAAGTGAAAAAGAGACCCCTAAGAATGCATAATAACTTCAAAGTTTTGAAAAAATTAATGTAGACAAAAATTCAGCCAGCTTAAATTTGATGTCTAAATGACCATTATAATGGCTTATTTTTTAGATTTTCGTGACATTCATTTAACCATAAATTTTAACACAATGAAAGTTTCTTGGAACCTACGAGCTTAAATTTGACGTCTAAATGACCATCATATTATCTTATGTTTGGTCTACTGTGACGGTCATTTGACCGTCAAATTTAATGAAGTCAAAACTTGTTGTGTATTTCCAGAACGTGAAATTCTAGAATTTCTTCTTCTGTATAATATTAGGGAGGTTATATGTTAACACATTATAATAACCTATTATAAATTATAATGTAAAAATATATACACTTTTTTAAAAAAAGGTATATATTTTATAGAATGTAAATAAAAAAACAACATATAGTTCATAAAAATTATAAACTATAGTATATTTATTTATATAAAAAAACACATAACCCTTATTAAAGGGGTTTAAAGGACATAGACCAGGTTAAAAGAATTTTACCAAGTGCAAATAGATTTATGAGAGTATAGATTAACCTGCATATTTTACAGAGGGGACAAGTAATTTCACCCAACCAATGAAATAAATTCAAATCCCTATTTTCATGAACCTTGTCTCCTCCCTTCATTTACTCTTAATTTTACCCTTTACACATTTAAAACTATGGAAATTCTGTAAAATATTTTATAGAATTCTTACAAGCTAAAAACTTTGAAACTTTTATGTGGTTATAACTACAAATATTTTGATAAATATTTACCACACTTCATGTGGGCTACCAATAAACTAGCCCTTTTTTTAATTCTCCATTTATACTTGAGAGTTCCATATTTATACCTGAGATATTATCTTATTTTATTCTCCACTCTCACTCTTATATAAAAGAAAACCTTTAAATAGGTTCATTTATATAGTTTTTATAAACTATAAGATATAAATGAATGGGGTCGCCCCCTTACATGGATAATATAAATGGTTAGGGACGCATGTTAGGTTTTATTTAGTAATTATTAAGATTGAAAAAGTAATCCCTTCATGCCCAAGCAATAAACACAGGCCCCTTTCCAAAACAAGTAAGCATTTAAGTTTTATTTAAAACATATATAAACCAAATCTAATAAAATTTATATTTTAAACGGTTTAAACTAACCATATATAATATGATTTAAACTTAGGTTTGTTTCTTTATATATATATATATATATATATATATATATATATATATATATATATATATATATAAGTTAAATATAAATTAAACTTAGGCTTAGAATATGGTCTGTTTACTTTTTCCTCAATCCCATGTAATTTTAATATGGTTAAAGGATTTTAATATAGAATTTTTTTTCCAAAACTATATAAATTTTAATATGATGTTTATATAAATTATTATATAAACTTTATTCTATATTATATATATTTTATTTAAAAATAATAATATAGTTTTCAAATAATATAGGATATAGTTATATATTAACTATAAACTATAGTTTTTTAAATTGAATCCTTTTAGAGGGGACTAAAGAATACGAGAATATTTGAAGCCCCTTTCACCTGTGCACACATCAATCTCCAAACAAACATTAATTCTATATAATTTACAAAATGTAAATGAAAGTAAGAATCATATTACATCTCTCCCCCCCAAAAAAATTAGGGATTTAAAATTGAAAAACCCTAAAAAAATTACCAAGAGTTTAATTTCACAAATGTAATGCAAAAATAAATTGGGGAAAAAAAAGGGAAAATGATACTTTTAAATACCCTTTCGGGTTGGTTGAAAAACCCCGTATAAATTAAATAAATAAAATAAACAACATTTGATCTTAATTTATTTAATTTACCTCGCTCTGTTACCATGTTAGAATTTGAGAATTCTAATAAATACGGATTTAATCAACTTACATATTACATAATGTTACAATAAATATTTAAATAAAGATTACATCATAACATAAGTAAATAAAGAAATACTTACATGAAATAAATAACACAGGTGACACAATATTTATAGTGGAAAACCCCAATAGGGTAAAAACCACTTTCAAAATAACCTTTTCCTTCAGAGAACTTATTTTACATCTAGTAAGATCACCTCCTCCTTTGAAACCCTGTTTACCAAGGGTAAAAAGTAAATCACTTGATTTACACACCTTTGATATATTTCCTGAATATATCAAATGAGGACCTAAATTATTATTTATATAAGTTGATTGGGTATGTCTCTCGATCCACCTTTTCAACCTAAAATGGTTGACACATATACCTAAGTTTATAATATTTAATATTATAAATATAATCATTTCATGATATTAAATATTTAACCTAAAGTATATAGCTAGGTTAGCGTATTTAATAATAGAAATATAAATATTTCATATTATTAAATATTAACCTATATATTAGTGATGAACCAATATACATTAAGGGTTGGCCAAACCACTTAATCATTATGTTCCAAAAATCCCCCTGATAAACATTTAATAGTTATCTGATGAGTAAGTCTGAAATGCCCTCAACATGGTATCAGTTGATGTTGAGGCAAGACTCTTCAAAAGGAATGACAAGGTAAGGTTCCTAGAGGAAGAACTGGAGAAGATGAAAGAGGAAATCATTGAGAAGAGAAAGGATCTGAATCAGGAAGATTTGATTAGTAAACAGTTAAGGCACAAACTAAGGGAGTAAAATGTGATGGTGCACGAGGTGTATAAGAAAATTGAAATTATCATGGATGCCATTATCCTAAAACACCTAGAACTATCACTTCTTGAGCAGAAATATGATTCAACCTCGCAATGCTTGGATGACTTAACATACATCCTCATCACAGAAGGGAGGTCACTCACATTAGAATCAACATAAGTTATTTTGGCGTGCCAGAAGGAATAATAATAGTAGAATATCAGGGAGACACTCACTCGATATTCTGAACTCCTTTCCATTGTACAAACCGCCACGCACATGGATGAGGTCGTGTATGATAACTTCGCTGATAGGGATAGAGTAACAAGTATATTATTTACCACACATGAGACAGATCTGAAATAATTCCAATAAAAGAACAAAGTAAATAGGAAAGAGTGGGATAAGATCATGGCTGAGGTTGAAAATAATATGGAAGCAATCGAAACCTTATGAGGTTTGGTTAAGAATCAGGTCAAGGAAATGTACCCCAACGTCATGTGAAAAATGGATGTGTTTGATGACCTTAGCAAATAGCTAGAGGGGATTGTTGATACGCTGAATGCTGAGGGAGATGAACTGAGTTTTGAAGAGGTGAGCGCTCTAGTGGGTGACCTACTCTAGCAGGCATATGGTGAAGTAAATGCCTAGGAGAAAATTGAGGCAATAATGAGTAAGGAGTTCCCACTCCTTTTACAAAAATAACAAATTCTTCATTCTTCATTATCCCATTTCTCATTCTTCATTCCTACATTCTTTATTCAAACTGTCTAAGTCCTGTCATTCTTTATTATTTGGAGGATTAATATGTTTCCAAGGAAAGAGAAAAATATTATTGTGGGGTGATGTTGAGCCTCAAAATATTAGCTAAGTGTTAAAGGGCATGTGCGCATGTGGGGCTAGGAAGAAGAAGTGCATAGGATAAGGGTTTATAAGGAACTAGGGCATGCACACAAGGCATGGAAAAGGATCTAAGGACTTAGCCATATTAGGAATTCTAGAGGTACTTGAGGAAAAATGTTACCTAACTAGGCATGTAGAGTGGATAAGGTGCCAGTCTAGAGACTTGGTGGTCAAGAAAATAATATTCCATGCATGGAAGGTTCTTGAAAGGCATCATTGCAGGAAGTGGAGACCTTAAAATAGAATAAACATGCTCCATTGGAGGACCACCTAGACACTTGGCATGCTATCTACTCCTAGAGGGATACATGGCAGTAGGTGCTAAACCTATTCATAGAGATGATCTAGAGAGAGGAAGACATGCCTGAATGAAGAAAAAGCCAACAGACAACAAGTGCGAGATCATAAGGGAATGCATTAAGAGTATGATGTTGTAGTAAGGCTAGGATTTAAAGCATTAGTGAAAAGGGGTATAATGGATGTAATATGCCCCTATATGGAGTTAGAATCTATATTAAGGAATGAACTAAGAGGGCATAGTTTGAATTTCACACTAGGGAAGATCTGTAAGAGATAATTCTGAAGTCCTTTGATATGTATGGTCTATAATGACAACTTTTGAATGTAATGTGGTTATTGTTACTATGATCAACATGAATATATGGCTCTATTCTAAATATCTGGTTTAGGGGAACAAACCCTAGTGTTATTTCCTTATATTTTATAAAAAATTTGCTCTTTATATTTCATGCCATGGTGTTTCTCTTATTATTAAAAGCTTGGGTATAAGGATATGATAGATCATGTTCTGCTTCTACATGAATATTCACTTCTCCACAACTAATCCTCTAACAATGGCAAGATATTCTCACAATTCTCACATAAAGGAGGGGTGCGGTGCCTACGCGTGCCTCGGGTGAGTTCCCAGCACCCTCTGGGTGGTAGGCCAACATGCATGGGATTAGAGAGTTGTATTGAGAGTACATAAAAATGATTACAAAAATCATAAATTAGGGTTTCTTGGTCTCTTAGGTTCTAAAAAAATTGTTCCCAATGAGCCTCCGAATCAATTTTTATATCAAAAATTTTCCCAATCACCCAATCGTCGGCAATTGGGTTAATCACCGATGATTTTTTCAAATTTCCAATGACCTATGGTAATCACCAACAATTAACTCCACTTTATCTAAAAAATCATTAAATGGTCTCCAAGCCTCATCAAATCATCTTTTTTTCATCATTCCTTACCAAAATTACACATTTCTATGTGTGCTTCCTTTTTTGACCCCAAGACCCTTTAAAAATCAAAATAAATCTATACAAAGATTTCCTTTATCAAATCTATTTTAGATTTCACAACTATCAGGAAGATATTTTCCCTTTTGTTTATTAAGTCATATTTCTATAGGTTGAGAACCCATTAGTTCCCCTATCACTTGAATTCCTAACCGCGTAATCCCACCTTTATTGAAACATCATTTATATTGAGCATGCATCTCCCAATGCAGTATGGATACTATACACCTTATGGGAACCATTTCATATATCTACTCCCTTATAATTCATAAGTCTATAGGTTAAGAATCCATTTCACCCCTATCATTTGACTCTCTGGTCACACAATTCCACCTTTGTGGAATTTTTTTTCATTCCCAGTCTTGTGGCATCTTAAATTAAAACACAACATAAAACAAAGCTATCCTATCCAACAACCTATTTAAATTGGTGACCATTACACTTTATCTCAATGACCCCTGGTTTTAGGGGAGACCACCTATCTAACACAAATTATATCATTCCACTATGTTTTGTCTAATAGCTTGTCCATCACAAACCACTTTAAAAAAGGGGAAAATGTAGAGACATATTTTTAGTACCCTACATTATTTATCCATACCTGTAAAAATCACACTCAAAACATTAAACTATCTTAGTATCCTATAAAATGTCATCACCCTCGTAAATTCACATTCTACCTCGTGTGAATCTCATTTACTCACCCAAATCCTCCCTAACCACCTATAACGCATCCTTTCCCTTTTGAGCCTCAACCATATAACCTCATAACCTCCCTAACATCTTCCTAACCTGATCACACTCGCATCCAAACCTAATTCACCCATTTGGAAGTGGTTGAACCCACTTTTAAGTGGGTTTCCCCACTTTTCCTAGATCACCAACAATTTTAATGAATTGTTGATGATAATTTAAGAAACATCAAACCTCAAAGAACTAATCCTAAGGCATTTGCATTAAAGCTCTGAGTCATTGGCAACCTAAAAAACAACATTACACTCATCTCAGATTCTTCATCATCCTTGTCACATCCTTGGAAGCTCAAATATATTTATAAGAATCATATGGTCTGATTTTTAGGAATTTATTAGCAAAGGGAAGTCTTTGTCTTTAATTTCCATATTCATCCTATCAATACAACACATTAGAGCCCAAATCAAGTGATAAATCACTCATTTTAAATCTAATTTACATCATATCAAGGAATCAATATTTTCAAATTAATCTCCACCAATTCATCTAAAACATCGGTGACCATACAAAATTGCTAGCAATCCCTGTCATTTTATCACTTTATAATTTTTATATTTGTAATCAATTTTATCAATCTGTCTCTTGTCTAATATGTTTGTTTCTAAGTTGTATCTCTCTACAGATGACTGTACCAGATTAGGAACATCCTATCAAAAACTTATACAACCTTGTTATCATCCAATAGCCCTTTTTATAGCATAAATTTGACATCGCACATACACTCATTCTTTGTGCCATCACCTTGACACCAAATGTTTAAGACATTAAAGACCAACTCAAAGTCATATAAGAATAATGAGACATTGTTGATCATGACTTGTTTGATTACTTCGAGGAGTTTGAGCTTCTCTTAGATATTGTTTGGGTTTCATATCATGCATAATAGTATATTTCTATCTTATGGATTTCTAATCTACTTTTCATTATCTATTATTTTCATATCATTAGCACTTGATTGTAAAATGATTTGACACCCTTTAAGGAAGCCCACTAGTTCTTGGGATTGGCCTTCGCCGAGAAACTCATCATATATTTTTCAAATAATTATCTTATTTAGATATATTTACATGCAAATTCCTTCATTTATTGGAAGAGGGTATCTCACAAGTCTATATCGCATCCATTCATCTTGACATTACGTTATTGGCAAAGGTATCGTTAAACCCTGTAGGTGGTGAAAATTAACTTGTAGAAATTAATATGTTATTTTAAAAACTACAGTCATTTAATTATCAGACCTACAGACGCAAAATTTCAATATTTCCAGTGTTGTATGCACAGTTACAAATGTTTGGGAGGTGTAAAGGTAAATTGTTTTCACTACAATTAGGAAATAACAATGCTAGAAATGAACTAGACTATGACTGAAAGTAAATATTATTGATAATGAAAAAGTCTTATAAAAACATAAGCATAGATAAAGAAATGGATTGTTACCGGTAATCTAGTCATGTGAGGAATTAAAACAAATAAATATAAGGAGAGGGTTAGTAAAGAACCACAAGTGGGTCCTGCCTTGGGTGTTAATCCATCCTAAGGTGTGTGTGTGTACAATGAATTAATAGAACTAAAAATTGTTATTTTATCAGCATGAAAATCTACAAGTAGGAAATACAATAGTAAAGTCCTCTACCTAAGGATCGATCTATCTATGTATCTCTGTATATCTCACAGCATTAATCTTTCATTTTTATATATTTTATTATAGAAGAGGCATGAAGATATGGAGTCCTACTAGGATTTCTAGTTAGATTAAGTAAAATATCTTAACCAAACAATCTCGTAAACTTACATGCATGCAACAAAACTATTCAATAGATATTCTCATACAATCGTATAACTTAACTAACCAATCAGTTAATCAACCAATTATTAAATTATGAGTTAAATCAATTAGTTATTTCTTTGAGTTGTAATGTACATAATTAGGTGATGGCATCGAGTCTTCTTCTTGATTCTCATAATTACTTCTTCCATCAACATGTGCAAGCTTAGGTGTAGTTTTCACATGTTGTGCAAGCTTCTCCAGAATCACAGACTTTATGTATGTGTGTGATCTTGCTTTGGTCTACAGACACTTATGATGCAGATGAGTCCCTTTTAGTTACATGTCAGTTGATGTCAGACATGACCTCTTTGTCTTTGAATGAGTTCCTTTGGGTACATGTCAGTTTGTTTCATGTGGATCCTTTGTTGCATGCTAGTTGCAGCATATAACAACTTCTTTACAAGCAAGGCTGGACATTTATACATAGCATCTATTTAACATCATATTGCAATCAAAATAATAAATGTCATACTCATAACCCACAAAATAAAGTATTCTTTAGTAATAAATATAGTAACTAATATGCATGCCATGAGTTCAAGTTATAATGGAAATGTTCAGTAGTATCATCGGGAAATATAAGTTCAGGGGTACATATTGGCTAAACAGAATACAATAGATACATTGTATTTAAAAATGAAATAAAGTAACTCATCGCACCCCCAAAATTAACATCTTGAATGTCCTCATTCATTATTCCTTCGACTCCTGCTCAGGTTTCTTTGGCTCCATCTGTATGATGTTGTATAAACATCTAAAATCATACCAGGGTATATGTTTCCTTCAAGCTCAGTGAAAAAGTATCTTACATTCCTTCTATATCTTTCTATGACTTATTTCTTGTATTTCCTCATCTATTTCCTTGTTACCAGACTAGTGTGGTATATGAATAGTGAAATATTGGTCAGATAATAACCAATGGGAAATCAATTTTTTCCACATCCTTTAGAAACTATCAATGTATGCATTTACCCTTCATAAATTTTGGAATGATGTTATGATAGGAGTGCATTTATTTTCTGTTACATCTCAGTTGACATCTCTTGCCAACGTGCATCTTGTACAGAAATGTACTTTTCTCTCATGACATTGAATTTAATTTGGTCTTTGGCTTCTTAATGAGCTTCATGTGTCTCATTTGGTGTACTCATTGTTTAATGTTCCTGTGTTCCATGTATTTTCCATATTGTTTTATAATTTCCCCTGTATTAGTAGCTTTACCTCTTATCATTAATGTCTGCACTTTTGACAAGTTCCTATATTCCTCCATCTTACTTTTACCCCTATACAATTCATTGCTAAAATAATAATATGGTTCTCTTAATTATAACATCTCCAATATAAAGTACTAGGAATCCATTCCCTGTCATATTCCAAGGCATAAGTGTACATATACAACTCACATAATAGAAACTAAAATTCATGAGGATTTTTTAGATATATTTTAAAGAAAACTCTAGCTCCACTAATATCAAATGGAATAGTACGAGTTGATACAGGTATACTTTAACTGCTAACATTTGTTCCTTTAAGAAAATGGCATAAATTTTAGAAGGTGGCATGCATTTAAGTATGTTATTGGACACCTGAACTGTATCTTCCTACTTTTTCTTGAACCTTGTAATTTTTCCTTATCTTTGGCCTTAAGCTACTTTATCCTTTTCCTCAATTTCCTGCTGATTGCTGGAAGATTAATTCTTCTTTCTCCCTTTCACCTTTTTCCATGTAGCCTATTAACATAGTTTTCAAATTGTTGCACCCAATAATCCAACAAGGTTGTCTTGAGTGGCCATGTTTCTACAAGATGGTCTGGGAGGTTCTTTGAAAAATTATTTCATGATAACATGTGGCTACATGATAGCTTATGGAAACAATAGCGAAGCATGCTCTAATATGGTTTTAATTGTATCCTTCAGTAACTATGAGGAACATTTCCCTTGTACCTTCACAATTTTCTCAGGTGGTTGTTCTGTTTTAGCACTGTGAACAATATTGTCAATAATTTCTCTAAGAACATGGATCATATCATCCCTAATTTGAATCTCATTAGTCTCTATCTCAACCACTATGTGGTCATGGAATTCCTCTATATTATCTTCATCATTGGTGGATTTATAAGTTATGTCTTCAATTTCTTGGGAAACTCCTTCTCCTTCATGCTTCTCATGGGTTTCCCCAGCATGAACTGCCTCTATATGTTGTTCTGTAGGGCTTTTCTGAATAGTTTTATTACCACCTTCTCCTCCTTTCTTCTCTTCCATACTGTCCATGGGATTCTAAATTTCCACATCAAAAATTTGTTGATCTATTTCCATCGATGTGGCCTCAATATTATATTCTTCAACTTCTTTATCACTATCAAGTGTTATGGTTTCAAGTCTTTGTTGATTTTGATGTTTTTGTCTTTCTAGTTCTTAGGCGATAAGAACAGATAGGTGGTGTAGGAGTGGATTTGGAAGATGATGGAGTAGAATTGGAATATTTATGAGGATTCCTAGAAATTTTTCTCTTACTCCTTGAGGTGGATGATTCAGGGGTTGAAAATCCAAGTAGGGTTTCAGCTATTAGAATCCTCTCAAAGGATATAGGAATTGTGTTCTCTTCAGCATAGGTGGTATATTCTTCCAGAGAAGAGGGATGGTTTGTGGCCTGGGAAGTGAAAGTTGTGAGGTTTCGGATGAGAAGTGGAAGTTGTAGGTGTAATTATATGGGTTGAAGAACTACTAGTACTTATTCTTCTCTTCCTTCTTCCCAATAACTCATCAATGTGTTTTGACCTAGAAAAATATTCCCATTTCAATGCAAGGTGTTCTCATTCCAGTGAATTTCCTATAATCAAAGTGACAATACAATGGTGAGACAAAGTCTGACCTCCCTCTCTATGAATCTCTACTCATCCTTTTAAATATTTCATTTTAAGAAATTAGGTAACATTAACATGTCTATCATTATTCAAATGATTAAGTAACTTAAAATGGACAAGTATTCAATCTAGAGTATCTACTCCTGCAAAGGTAAATTATTTGATTATGTAATTGGAAACATCAACTCTAAAATGGTTTTAGAGAAGTGCAAAGTGTACTTTGTCTATCAGTCACAAAGTTATCATCTACATCACCAAATTCTCATCGAGTTGCATCCATGTTTTCCTTCTCAAGGAAAAGCTCACCTTCTGCAGGAATCCTTTTTACTGCAACTATAATATTATCATCTACTTTCACTATTAAACCCTTAACAGTATCCTCTTCATCCTTGAATGTAGTAGAAAATTCCTTTACCATGGGTTTTTTGAAACCCTAGAAGTTATTGAAATATCCCATCCATCTACTATCTTGAAAATACTATAATATATGTGGCTGGTTGTGTTATGTTTGTGGAGCCTATTTTCATGTTAGAGTGTAGTACACCTTCTATGTGTTACACTTAGGTATTTTTACAGTGGTCCCACTCGCTGGTGAGCAGGTCAAGGGGGTTTGGGGGCGAAGCCCCCGAAGTAAATTTTCATGGGTGGTTTACTAACCCATGGGTAATGGGTAACCGTTATGGGCTGTTTTTGGGCCCATGGTTTTTGGTACCCATTGTTTTGATACAGACGGTTTTGTATCAAAATTCTTAAGCAATTATCTATTTATATGGTCTTATGCATATGATACATATACAAGCAATTACATTGTAGATGTGCTTTTGAATTTGGGTGTGAATTTTGTAGATTTTGTTGAGCATAGCTCCAAATGGATCCAGGTATTGTATTGAGAGAGTGGAGTCTTGTAATAAAATCTGAGCAAGTGATTCTTGGTGGACGTAGCCCAAATTGGGCGAACCATGTTAAATACTATCTTTCTGTGTTGTGTTATTTATTTTGCACTTTTATTTGAGAGGAGTAATATTTTTTGCATATTAGTTTCTACTATTGCGATTCTATAAGGGATTATTCCACATATTTTATCTCTTATTTCCTATCAGGTTGTAGAGTTGTGAATGGTTTGTAGGCTCATGGTGGATCAAATCCCCTCCCATGTCAAATTTTGCAAATTCATTTAGCTTCTAATAGGAAAAATCTCACAGTTTGTAGAAATGATGTAAGAATTCGAGTAGGGAAAGTTTTTGAGTAATTATGTTTTTGAATTTCACGACTCGACTCACATGTCACAAAAAGGAATGCATTAAATTCGATTTGAGGGCTACAAACATGTGAGGTGAGGCTTGTATGATGAAGTGGGGTGACGTGGAGTGACAACTCATATGGTAAAAGGTGACAACATACAATAGATTAATTGAAGAAATTCATGACATGGTATAAACATTAATTAAACATAATCATTCTAGTGATACTTTATTAAAGGTAAATGAGTGTAATTATCTTGAGAAATGTGTTGGATGATGATTGCATATGTGTAATTGATCCTTTTGTCTACATGTAGAGTTGATCATGATGTTGCATGTTGAGGTGTCAGGATGCTACAGACATTGTTTATAGTGTTGCAAGCATGGATGCAGCATCATGCTGAAGGATCACCTTAATGAAATCAATTAATTCTCAGAGAGGGAATAATGAATTTCTTTGGTGCAAGTAATCTTCATCACTATTTATATGTGTAGTTTGTTCCTTATTTTTTTCACAGCAATCATGAATTCTATCCAATAAGGAAAACAAATAAGAGCTATACTACATGATCACTACAAGATGGACATTTATTCTTTGCACTATCTCCTTCTTTCAAAGACCATGAACTTCTTGCAAAAAATACATCCAAATCCTACAAAATAGAAATTATAAGAAAACAAAATGTGTTAATTGAGTGGTGTACTGATCACGATGAGGGTTGATCACATCAATTTTATTAATCCTTGGAGTATTCGGCAAGTTGAATATACCAAGGCCACTGAAACATCTCATTCTTTAGCATAATTCCAAAATATGAACCAACAAGTCTCAACTTCTAACCTTAACTCTGATGTTCTCATCTCCATTCCTATTTTGACCTGCCTCTGAACTGACTATATGAAGGTGCTCCTAATCAGTTGGATTTTTGTACAAACTTCAACCTGTGACCATTCAACAGTAGTTTAGAATCTCGCATGATCTATGGTGGTGAGTTTTACAGCTCCATTGGGAAATATTTTCTCAATCTCATATGGACCTAGCCACATTTGTCCTAAGTTTTCCCATGTGGTATTTGTACTTGGATTCAAATAAGAGATCCCAATCACCTTTTTTAAATTGTCCTTATTTCTAATGAATACCTTTCATGTCATTTAATCCTGTTGCTTCTATACCACCTCTATGGATTATGAACATAGCTTGTCTCCTCATTTCAACCAGCTCATTGAGTGGGAGAATCCTCTTCCTTTGAGCTTTAGATAAATCTATGCCTAGTTCAAGTGCAGTCCTTAGTTTCTTATGCTTAAATTCAATAGTGAGAAAAATAGTCTTACCGTAAAAAATCTCTGAATGGTGAGAAGCCTGTCGTTTGTCTTCTAAGTTGTGTTAAATGCCTTATTTCCTTCTGTAATTCTATTTACCTAATCCCTCTTCCGATGGAGTGAAATAGTTTTTGTCAAGATGGATTCTATTTCCAGGTTTGTCACCTCAACTTGCCCATTAGATTGGGGATGATAAGGTGTAGACTTCATATGTCTGATTTCATATTCCTTAGCTAGATCAAAAATAACTTTAGTAGTAAAGTGTGTACTTTGATCAGTAACAATTTCCTCTTGGCACTCCATACCTTGTGAATATGTGGTTCGTACAAGAATTTGGTAAACTTTATCACTCATTCTATTTTGGCAATGCTTTCACTTCTGTCCATTTAGTGAGGTAATTTGTGCACACCAAGATGTATTGCTTTCTACTGAGATTTAGGATCTATTAGGAGTAATGAAGTCTGAACCCCATTTTTCAAATGGCTAAAATACTAACTAAGGTTTCAATGGCATCTCATCTGACTTGGTAAGACTTACCCATTCTTTAGCACTTATCACACCTCCCGATTATATAATGTTACATCCTTATGCAGTGTTGGCCAATAGTACCTTGTTGTCAAGACTTTTTTGTGTTGTTATTTTTACAGTCAAACTTTCCTCCACATGGTTCACTATGGTAGGCTTTGAGGACATCATATATTTCCTCATCATCTATGCATCTTCTCATAAAATTATCCTACCCTGTGTGAAATAGAAAACCAGCTATCCAAGAAAAATTTAGACTTTTATCAATAATGTATTTCTTTTTAGAATATAAATAATGTGGAGGTTTCTTACCTGATACCAAATAATTGGCTATATCAACATAATCAGGGTGTTCTAGTGGAAATGGAAAATAGGTGCTCATCTAGGAAAGAGATTCATCCACTACGTGTTCTTCATTATCATCCTCCATTCTTGAAATAAATATCAACTACAACATTGTCCTTACTAAGCTTATCCACAATTGTGACATCAAAATCTTATAAGAGTAGCAACCATATGGATTATTTTGTTTCTTACAACTAGATTTGTTGATCATGTATTTAATTGTAGTGCATGGTTAGTGTGAATAAACACTGGGTAGCCTATGATGTAGTGTCTAAACTTGTTAATGGCATACACAACTACTAAAAATTCTATTTCTCTGTGACTGCATAGTTAATTTTAGTGTGTTACAAGTTCTTACTGCCATAGTATATTACATAGTTTATAATTATATCCTAAAACTACTTCAATGGCATGATATGAGGCATCGGTATGAATGTGAAATGGAAAAAATCTAATCTCGGTCCTCCTAACACATAGGTGCAAAAGTCAACATTTTCTTCAAAGTCTAGAATGTAATCTCACATTTCTCAATCTACTAAAAGGTAGTCACCCTTTCCCAACATGACAAATAATAGTGTTGCAATCTTACTGAAGTCCTCTATAAATATTCTATAATACCCAATATGGCCTAAGAATCTCCTCACATATCCTTTTACAACTTTGGTGTTGGCATATTTAAAATCACATGATGTTTTTGTTGGATCTACCTGAATTCCAAAAGATGATAGATAATGCCCCAACACTATTCCTTCAAGAATCATCATGTAGCATTTTTATTTTCTTAAGGATAGGTTATGCTCAGGGTTCATTTTAAGATATCTCTGGGAAACAGAAGGTGGATTATCCCTGGAAAATATCCTCGAAACCACTTTCTCAAAACAGACAAATTTTCTGGGGTTTGTGTGTAAATTTTTTGCATGATGGAATGTTTCATTTTCAATTCATACACGGTGTGATAGCAAGATTGCAGTTGTACAACAACAAGTTTATTGTCATGTAATAACAATTTTTCTTTCACATGAAAACAACTTTATTGTCGCACGACAAAAAACTTTGTGTCACAGGACTACAAATCTCCTTTTGTGTGTTTGTAGCCTTCTATCATGTGCTAACAACACATTATTGTTGTGCATCAATAACCTCCTGTTGTGAGTCAACAACTTCCTATTGTACATTAATAACCTCATGTCATGTGTAAATAACTTCCTGTTGTGCAGTCAAGAGTGTTAAGTACCTGCATCAATGAACCTTCCCTAGGGAGTGGACAATACTTAATCCTTTTTTGTTCTTGAATTCATCTCTCTAGTAAGTCCACGTATTATACTACCCAATGAGTTAGTTCATTTTATATAGGATTACTTTTCAATGATAAGGAAAATATGACACCCTAAATTAACTGTACTTGAAATTTTAGGATGAATATGAAATTGGCCAACATCTGAATATATTTTTAATTCTTCATTTCACTATATCCCTCACCATTGGAATTTTTCCAAGTTCTGAATCTTCACCAATTATCTTATCCCTGGTTATGCTCCTTGCATCTCTTAAGAAATTTTTTAACATTCTTCATTTCTTCATCAAAATTATTTCCATGTACAGTAAAATCCTCCATAGTCCCATAACTCCATGTTGTCATTGGTTCTTTCTACAGAAAGTGTAATTAACAGTTGTATCATAAATGTTGTAGGTGCATTGCAAAAACCAAAATTTTGTTCACATTAAGTAAACATTTCCCATGGGCATGTGAATGTGTCCACTTACTTAGAGAGATCAATCATGGATGCAATATGAATTTCTACTTAGCAAAATTCAATATATAATCATGATGAAGAAGTTAGTGGAGGATGTAATTCTTACCTAGCAAGAGTTTCAAGAACTTGAGCAATGAACAGAAGTGAAAAATGATCCCTTTTTATTACTGCATTCATATCTCTATAGTCTACGCAGACCCTCCATTTACTATTATTTTTAGGTATAATGACAAGGGGTGAAACCCATTGACTGTTTGAAATTGGATATATTAATCCAACATCCAATAATTTGTTTAATTATTCTTTCACTCTATCCCTCACTGTTGGGTTCATTCTTCTTTGTGGTTGTCTTATTGGCTTGCATTTATATTTGATGTATATCTTATGTGTATAAATTTTAGGGTGGATTCCATGTATATATCCATAGTCCCATGCAAATTTTGTCTTGTGTTTCTACAGAAGAGAAATTAACAATTGCTCTTGCTACATGCCAAGCGCTTTGTTCACATTTTTTTATTATTGGTAAATAGTTTTTTGAAAGGGACTATACCCTTGAACAACAAGGCTCAGAAGCCAAAATTGAAAGTTAAAGCACAAAGAAAGAGATCAAAATCCAGATAGAACAATAATGTCCAACTGCAGAAAACTGTCTACAAAGAAAAAACCAACAACCAACAATGCATCAACAAATAAACAAATGATGTACAATGATCAAACAACCATAGAACATCAACACCATTGGAAAAGAAACAAACTGTGATCCGGACATGAAAAATGAAATCAATGTAACCCATCCAAACACTAATAGAGAAAATCATCTAGGTGTAGATTTCTCCTTCAGATTGAATTTTTTTTTCTTTTTGCTAACCGTTACCCAACCTGATGGATCCTCCACCGTTGGAGGAGTAGACAAAGGAGGATTATTTTCCTTAGTCACATTTGGCCCTTTTGGCACAACCACATTGTAATCCTGAGAGAGATATTTAATATTTTACTTGCTGCCCTCAACAACTTGTGCATTTTTCATGCTGCTAACAATTTGAGTTTCAGATAGAGGGGTTTCCAGGGTAGAATTGAATTCAGCCACTGTATCTTCTTTTGATTCTAGATCCTTTTTTGCATAAAAAATTAGGTATTCCAGGAGTGTGTCTTTCCACCAGTTGCTCTTCTCATATTGACATTTTTACATCCCACAAGCAATAGAGGTATGTCCTAAGAAAAAAAACATCCTACACCAGAAAGGTAGACCTTCATAATCAAGAGGTTGTGACCAATTTCTATTTTGCACTCTAAGATCAATGGTTGCAGGAATATTTTTATCAATGTCAAGTTCCACCAGGATCTAGGCATAGGTAGTATGGGTGTAATTAGTGGTTTGAGAATCTATATAGAGTGTAGTTCCCAAGGTGTTTCCAATGGACGTCAAATAGTCATGACTCCAGAATTGGAGAGGTAAATGGGGTAGCTTGATCTAAACAAGTTTCCATGAGAATGATTCTGTGAGTAAGTTAAAGGATTGGAACCAGGGTTTCATGACCAAATACTTAGATTGGCAGGTCTAGAGCTTGGAAGCAATGATGTATTTATCAAATATTGAAGAGAAATTCAAAATGAAAATACCTTTAGCACACCGATACAAGTATATATTATCAGTTAAAGTTGGATTCCAATGCTTAGAGATCCACGCATAAAAACATGAAGGCTGGGCCACAGTCCCCCGAATCTACAAATCAAAGCACACTCTTTATAGTAAATACACTGGGTAATGTCTGCAGGTTTCATGGAGGATTAATTACCATTTAAAATGTCTTTGAAGGAGGTCCCAAGAGGTCCGTGTCTAGCCTCTCTATCCAGTGGTGGAAAAATAGGTATTGCTACTCCTTGTTCCAGACCACCATGAGAAAATCCTTCCAAAAAATATTTAAGATAGCCATTTCCAGGCATAGTTGAAGGAATGCCCCCAGAAGGAGCTTGAAATATACCATGGCTAGGGTTTGAGCCATCATCCATGGGTAGAGGTTTAGTCAGAAAAATGGAGCTCCCTGCATTAGTACTGAAGGTGAGATCGATCCATGACTAGGGAAAATCCTTTGAAACGAGCTTCAGATTCATGCCGCCTCCATCTCCATCTCCTAGCCAATGAGCTCCTGTTAGATCCTTGCATGGATATGCATTTTTAGGGTTCACAGATTTGTGTTTTGTTTACATTAAGTGGTTTTCCTGGAGTAATTTCCACTTGCTTAGAGAAATCATCCATGTAGCATATACTACTACTTATAGAATTCAATATACAATCATGTGGAAGAATTTTGTGGAGGATGTAATTTTTACGTAGAAAATTCATAGTGCTTTGATGTCATAGGATTTGATTCTCAGAACAACTTATACACCATAATTTTCCATCTACTTCTTCACTCTTCCCATAATTATTTTATGGGACATTAGAAAGAACAACTTCCTCTTCTTTCCCTTCAATTATGCATGAATTCTCCAGCATCATGAGCTATTGAATTGAGCTTTGGTCTTCTTATGGATCTTCAACCCAAATGTTTTGGTATTCTTCATTGAGTGATTATGTAGGGGGATAAAACATGAGATTTTTGGTGTTGCTTCTATTAGAGATAATCATATTACCATATCTATATCCTATGACTGCATTGATAATTTCTTATCATGGTCTTCCCATGATGATAGGATATCCTCCCAAGATTTCTTTTAGTTAAGGAACAATAAAATCAGTAGGGTAATCCCAAGAATATACCACTACTACTATGTCCTCCATGACTCCTTCAGGATTAACTGTTGATTAGTCTGTAAGCTATAACATTGTGTTTTTTGGTCTTAGTCCCGCCAACTTCAAATCTTCCAAAAAAAATGTCATTACATTTATTTCTAACCTTAAGTTAATGAGATTTTTCTTGATCATTGTGCCATTGATTGTGACATTTAGCAAAGGACTGCATTGATCTATGTATTTGGGAAAAATTGAGTGCCCAAGCATACTATAAACTAATTGTCTAGTGACTTGTACAGTAGTTGGATCTTTCCTCCTCCTATCTGGTTTCTTTATGCATATGTCTTTAACCAATTTACTGCAGATGGGCACATCCTTAATAGTTTTAATCAATGTAATTTTGACACAATTGTCTTTTAGCTGGTGGAAAAAATTAGAATCAGATTTTAATTTGAGGTCGGTCTTCTTTTCTTGTAACCTTTCAGGAAATGGTGGTTCATTACCGTGTGTTTTACCCTTAATGGAATTTTTCTCAGGTTTTTTCGGATCAATATGAAGCTTCTTTATATTTTTTATGGATTGGTATACAACAACTACAGTTCTTCTGGAATTTCATTAATGGTGGGTCCATCTGGTGGAGGAAGTTCTCCTCCTGAGAGAAGATGGATATTGTTGACATCAACATAATAGGTGGGGTATTGAGTTAGTTTAGTTGAATATGTTGGCTGAGAATATTTATTGTTAGGGTTAAGCATTGGTTGAGCTAGTAGTTGGCTAGCTTTTGGTTGAGAGCCTGCTAGGGGTTTGGCATTAGAGCTTGTTGATGTGGATAAAGAGGTTATTGATAATATTTTTGGTAATTTAGAGGTGGGTTATTCCGTTACTTCCCTCCTCTCCAAGTTTTTTGCCATGATTGAGCAGGTTGTTACCATTACTATTGTTGTTGGCCTTGAAATTGAGGTTTCCACTATTTTTGAAATTGGTTAGGATATGGGGCCCAACCTTGAGGGTTAGAATAAGTTTGGGGATACATATATGAATGATTAGACCAATTTTGAAATGAGTGCATAGGGTCTTGTGTCATTCCTCCTTGCCTCAGTGGCCATGGTTTCTTTTGAGAAACATAGAAACACATGCCCATATTCTGTATGTAAAAACTTGAACTCGAGTGAAGCCTCCCTTTCTTAAGCAATACTTGCTAATTCTCTACATCTACAGTCATATTTATTTCTTCTACATGCATGAAAATACTCTGTGAGTGTTTCTTCTGTATATCCCTTTTTATTTTTGGCATGTAGAGCATCTAATTGATTACCAAGTCATTGAGAATTTTATGTTTCATTTTTTTAAACATGTTGATAATCTCTAACTTGTATATGTCCCCAATTATTTTGGTATTAGATCCACCTCTTGATATTACAATTCTTACCCTCTTCATAGTATCTCTTGAGTAATTTTTTCAAGTTTCACAGATTTCTACAAACATAGCTTTTGAAATGTCCCCTACTCCCATTATATCCAGAGCATATATTTCTTCCTCACCGAATCCCTTCAAAAGGAGTAATTTTAGAGATTAGGGTGGTATTCTAGTGTGCCTTGAATTTTGAATGCAAAACATGAACCTTTCCAAATAGTCTTCCAATGGTTCATCCTCCTTTTTGTGCCATTCTGTAGATTTCATCATCTCCTCTATTTCTTGGTATGCAATAATCTTAGTACTTATCAAGGAATTTATCCTTCATTTATGCCCATGTGGCTACAACATTTATTCCCAATCCCATGAACCATCTCAAGGTTGCATACCTGAGTGTAGCAGGAAATAGCTTCAATTTATGTGCATCAGTAGTATAATCATAACTCCTACATAGAACGTCAAACTCAAACATAAATGTGTCTGGGTCTTCTATCATTGATTCATGAAAATTGGGCAAGGATGAGGGAGAAATATTATTCATAGATGTAGATGCATTATTGTTAGTAATGGGGAACTCAAAATTGGTTACCCCATTTTGAAAATTTTGATCTACTTCTTTTAACATCTTTGGCTTCTCATGAGTAGCTTCAGAACTGTCACTTAGAGGATGATTTTTGAACAATAAACCAAAGATGTCTTCTTCAGAATCCTTAGAGTTATATGAAGAGATATGTGCTACTTGTGGATTAGGTAAAATTATACCATGGGAATCCCTTGGGAGGTGCATGCATCAACTAACTCAACTCAATCAATGAGAAATTAGTTAGGGTGTTGGTTTGGAACTGAATTCCCTAAAACCTAAACTTCTCTAAGAAATTAAAAACCTCTCAAAAACCTTATAACTTGGCATTATCCTCAGAAACAATGCAAAAAATGGTGGTACAAATTAACTTGTAGAAATTAGTATGCTATTTGTTAATCTACAGTCATTTAATTATCATACCTATGGATGCAAACTTTTAATATTATCAGTGTTATATGTATAGTTATAGATGTTTGGGAGGTATAAAGGTAAATTATTGTCACTATAATTAGGAAATTAAAATGTTGGAAATGAACTAGATTATGACTAAAATTAAATACTATTGCTAATAAAAAACATGTAAAAATAAAGCATAGATAACGAAATAGACTATTACTGATCTAATCATGTGAGGAATTACAAAAAAAAACAGAAGGAGAGGGTTAGCAAATTGCAAGTTGGCCCTGCCTTGGTTACTAATCCATCCTAAGGCATGTGTCTACAAAAAATTAACAGAACTCATATTATTATTTCATCAACATGAATATTTCAAGTGGAAAATAAAGAAAATTATCTACATATTGATCTATTTATCTATGTATATCCATCCATCTCCACATCATTAATCTTTCCTTATTATATCTTTCATTACAATAGAGGTGTGAAGAGATAGAGTCCTACTAGGAGTTCTAGTTAGATTAAGTAAAATATCTTAACCAAACAATCTATAAACTTACATGCATGCAACATAACTATTTAGTATATGTTCTCATATAATAACATAATTTAACTAGCCGATCAGTCAATCAACTAGTTATTAAATTATGAGTTAAATCAATGAGTTATTTGTTTGAGTTACAACACATAATTAGGTGATCATGTTGAGTCTTCTTCTTCTCTTTCTCATAACTTCTTCTTCTATCGACACGTGGAAGCTTAGGTGTATTTTCCATGTTTTGAAAGCTCCTTGAAATCACATCTTTATGTATGTGTATGACCTCTTTTGGTTGCAGATGATATGATATGGACGAGTCCCTTTTGTTGCATGTCAGTTATTGTGGATGACCTATTTGTTGTGAATGAATTCCATTAGTTGCATGTCAGTTTTCACGTATAACTCCTTTGATGCATATTAGTTGTTGCATATAACAACTTCTTTAAAAACAAGGATGGAAAATATACAAATCACTATTTAACATCATATTGCAATCAAAATAATAAATGCATATTCATAACCCAAAAAATAAATTAATCTTTAGTAATAATTATATTAACTAATATATATTCCATGATGTTACAGTTATAGTGAAAATGTTCAGCAGTATCACCATGAAAAACAAGTTTAGGGGTATAATTGGCTAAATAGAATATAGTAGATGAGGTTTTTTAAAAAGGAAATAAAACGACTCATCACCTGTCATCTTCTAATTTTTTGGTGTTTATCATATAATAAACAAACTAAAATTCACCATGAACATAACCCACAAATTTATTTTAAAAGAGTATCTTGAGTATAAAGGGGAATTCCCAAAAATAAATATTTTTTCTAAACTCTTGAGTGTAATATTGTACACTTTGACCCTTAGTTTGCCTAAGTTTTTCCAATCCATAGTATTTTATTACATATAACCCAATGAAAAAAAATCTTTTTCACTATAGAAACAAAATCATACCAAGAAGAAATCATTTTACCATGTTTCAAGATATATTCGTATGTCTTACTCTCCCACCAAATGAGTGTTGTACCACCCAACCAAAGATTAGCTAATTGGATTTTTCCTTCCTTATCTATAGTCTTATAGACCCTGTAGTATACTTCAATCTACTTGATCCAATGATCCACTTTATTTACACTAAGATATCCATTATAAATTATAAAATCAAAATTTACATCAATATTAATATAGAAGAGACATTTGAAACTTTTTTTATCATCAACAAAAGACCTAGAAGGATTGGAGGGAGATGGAGGAGTTTTATGAGGTTTTTCTCCTTTACCCTTACCATTGATTTCTTCCTCTTATGTACCTTCGATTATTTTCTACATTTCTCAATATAACTCTTCCATCATACTCTTCATCTCTATAAAATATTGATGGAAGGTTATTTCTAATTCAAATCATTCCCTAGGAGATTTCATAGCTGAACTCTGACTTGTATGTTTTGAATTGACCTCAAGATTATACTCTTCAAGTGATCCTTATTCATGCTTTGAACTAGACCTAGGTAACATTCAAAATGGAAAATTTTGATTCCAATAACAACATCACAATATCCTTGATCATTTTCTCTGATACCAAAATTGATTCGAAAAATATATTAAGTGCTTCACTTATCGATTTTACCATTTTCATATATTTGTTAAAATTATCTCAATCTCTTGCAAAACATTTAAAAATTGGCTTGATAATTAAAATTATATTTTAAAATTTAATATAAGAAACAATCAAATTATAAAATCATAGAAATAGCATAGACCAAGATTGATAATGGGTTTTACCCTTTTTGGACTACATCTCTGGGTTTGGAAAAGCTATGGAAATGATCAATTAATAATGCAAACATTTTTTATATAATAGTATTTACATAAAAATAAATCTTCAATCTATAAATTAATTCATACCCCATCTCTAAGAAATCTTTGGTTCAATCCCCAATATCATTCTTAAAATAAATTTAATCTATATTTTCTCTATTCTCCTAAAAGGGGCTCACAACTTAATAAAAATTACAAGGTATAGGAATTTTTTTGGCTTTTATAATGTTTCATAACACATGGTCTGTTGGATAAGCCCTTGTAATTTTTACCAAAAATAGAGGGGTTTGAATCCCTCTTCATTCACCCCTTTTGAAGCTTCCAAACTTAAATATCAAATATTTGTACAAATCCTTGTGCTAAATTTAGAGAAGTTATGCATGGCCTAATATCAAGGAATCAAAATAGAATGTGTGGGGAGAGGGGTTTGATTCCTAATACTACACATATGTTTTTGGATATAATTTAACACCTTTGGTGGGGTTTATCCCACATTATTTTCAAATCCATTGAGCATAGTATTTTAAATGAATTTTGGCTACTCCCTAGTTTGTGTATAAGCCATGTTTTTTTTTGTTAGTTGGGATTAAATATAATATATGACACATAAGATATCTCCACCATTTTTTAATTGGTCCATGCATCAAACTTGACCATGGTTTGTGTGGAATTTTTTTTGGATTTGATGAATATGTCATGTGGTGGCATGGAGTCCCACCACTTATCCTTTTGTGTAGTCTTTACAAAATAATTGGGATTTATCCCACATGCCTCTTGATTTAGGAATATGCGATTTATAAATATAAATATACTTCTATGGAGTTGGATAAAAAGTTTGCAAGGTCCCCTTCCTTTAAAAAGGACCTTGCAATTGATATGCCTCAAATTGATGAATATCATGGGCCCCAAACTCGATTGTTAAAAAATAGATACCAAAACCAAACAAATCCATTTGTCGAATTTCATTTTGTCACATTACAATATCCAATTCATCCACATGTTAAGAATTGATTGTGTCACATCATCATTGTACAAATTGATTCGTTGGACACTCTTAATTAGGTGAGGAGTATAATATTATATTTCAAGTTAGTCAAATGGATTGCCACTTTATGATAATGGCTTAAACATGATCATATTTGATTATATTTATTTTTTGTAAAAAAAAAAATATTTTTGTTTAAAATGAAAATATAAAGGCTGGTTATTTGGTATCTAAATCTTTTAATACATTTCACTTATTTAGCATATGTTGGTGAAATATTTTGTCAAGGAAAAAATGTATATTTCATCAACACTTATGGGATCAAGTCCCTCTTCTTTAAGATGGGTCAGCTCCCATTTATTGAAAGATGGAAATATTGTACACTAAATTATCTCTCAAGGTGGTCTTAGACCTAGGAATGTACAAAAACACCCTTGTTGTGACTACAATAATATATGAAAGAAAGGGAAAATTGTAGGTGAGTTACGGGAGAAAAATGAGGAGTGAAATCACATTAATGAGATGAAATCAAATTTCATTAACTAAAATTTAGAGATATTTTTAGTTTCAATAAGAATACATGGGTTAATGTGTACAATTTGTATAACAAGTATGAAATAAAAATAGAGAAGGACATAAAGTTCAAATGTTGATTTTCATTCCATCATCAACAGTCGCATAGTCCTTTGTATTTATAAAAATGTCATACATTTGGTTGAATGAAAAGAGGGAGAATGGAGGAAAATTACTAAGTAATGCTTATTTCAATAAATATGGCCATATTCTAGTGAATCTAGACTCCAGTGTTACAATTTTTGGAAGAAATTTAACATAGTTTTTACGTATATTAGATTCCATTTTTGTCTATACTATATTCCATTATTACTATTATTAGATTCCATTAGTAGCAATATTAGATTCCAACATTATCATTATTGGACTTATTCTAGTTCCAATTTCACTATTATTGGATTCCAATTTCGCTATTATTGGATTCCAATTTCGTTATTATTGGATTCCAATATTGCTATTATTGGATTCCAATTTCACTAATATTAGATTCCAATATCACTATTATTGGATTCCAATTTCACTAATATTAGATTCCAATATCACTATTATTGGATTCCAATTTCACTAATCCAATATCTAAATTCTATTTTTTAGATTTCAATTTGGCTATTTTAGGATTACTATTTTGTTACTTTTAGATTCCCCCACATAATCCAAGTGGACACTAAATTATATAAGCCTAGTGGTTTATATCTTACATAAGGCTAGCGACCATTAACTTACATAAGAATATCTTCTGCTAGGTGAAATAATCCTACCGGATGTAAAGATAACAAGTATGAAATAAAAATAGAGAAGGACATAAAGTTCAAATGTTGATTTTCATTCCATCATCAACAGTCGCATAGTCCTTTGTATTTATAAAAATGTCATACATTTGGTTGAATGAAAAGAGGGAGAATGGAGGAAAATTACTAAGTAATGCTTATTTCAATAAATATGGCCATATTCTAGTGAATCTAGACTCCAGTGTTACAAGTTTTGGAAGAAATCTATCATAGTTTTTACGTATATTGGATTCCATTTTTGTCTATACTATATTCCATTATTACTATTATTAGATTCCATTAGTAGCAATATTAGATTCCAATATTATCATTATTGGACTTATTCTAGTTCCAATTTCACTATTATTGGATTCCAATTTCGCTATTATTGGATTGGATTTCGTTATTATGGATTCAATATCGCTATTATTGGATTCCATTTTTCTAATATTAGATTCCAATATCACTATTATTGGATTCCAATTTCAATATCCACTATTGGAATCCAATTTCTAAATTTCAATTTTTGGATTTCAATTTCACTATTTTAGGATTTCTATTTTGTTATTTTTAGATTCCCCCACATAATCCTAGTGGCCACTAACTTACATAAGCCTAGTGGTTTATATCTTACATAAGGCTAGCGACCATTAACTTACATAAGAATATCTTCTGCTAGGTGAAATAATCCTACCGGATGTAAAGTTACACCATTTTAGAGGTAGAAATTTACATAATCCTACCCACCACTACGCTACATAAGCCTAACAACCACTAAGTTACATAATCGTAGCCGCCAAAAAATTACATTAGCCTAAGAGACACAAGATATATAATCCTAGAGGACACTAAGTTACATAAGCCTAGGGTTGCTAAGTTACATAAGCCTAGTGGTTGCTAAGTTACATAAGTCTAGTGGCCACTAAGTTACATAAGCCTAGCAGTCTCTAAGTTACATAAGCCTCACATTCGCTAAGACACATAAGCCTATTTGTCGCTAAGTTACCTAAGCCTTGCAACCACTAAGACACATAAGCCTAGTGCGCATTAAGATACATCTTTTTAACATTTATTTGATCAATTTGTAAACTGGAAATCATTGTAATGGAATTTAGCGGTCACTAGGAATTTAAAAATAGAAGAAAATCCAGATAATGTGAACTAATTTTATGCTTTTCCATTCTATAAATAATAAAGAACAACAAAGAGTTGAGAATTACATTAAACAGGTTGTTTTAAAAAAATTTATTTGAAAATTTATTTCCATAGGTAATCAATTCCTTCAAGATAATTATATTGAAAATTACATAAGGATTGATCCCTCTCTAAGGTATCTAGTCTAGCCAATTTTAACTACAATGCATTAATTATTGTTCTTGAATTTGTGAAAGGTATGTCTAGATACCATAATTTCTTCAATTTGGTATTTTAATTTGACCTCATTTCTGTATTTTTCTTGGTCTCCATGCCCGTATGACACTTTCTATATCAATATCTAATGTTTCCCTTGATTTTTTCCACCATTGATTTTTATTTAAGCATTCTTGAAACCTTTCTTTTTCTGTATTTTCTTTTCCTATGGGTTCCCACCAGCTTAACCTTATCTTTTGAGCCTTTGTTTAAACCTTTTTTATTAGAATTCATTCTAACTTGTTCATCTATATAGGTATGCTATCATTAGCTAGTCTTACTAGTATCATCTTCCCATCATTCACTTCCATTACTAGGTTGAATTAGTCTCGAGGTATATCAAAAGTAGGCCCAACATATATTTCCTTATATAAAAGGAAATTTTTACTATAGTAGTTATCCATGTCAAGAAATGGTTCACCTAATATCTGATCATACATTGCACCATCCTAAATTAGTTTTTGCCAAAAACAATATCTCCTCATGCTACAATTGACAAAGGGATTCTCTAGGGAACGCAAAACATTTTTCCAATATGTAATCTTCGGAACCCAAAATGCTTCTCCACCATATGTTGAAATATTTTCCCAATGTGTGATGTATTCCTAAATTCCTCTCTATAGGTTTACCATCTCTTTTAGTTCTTTGAAGGGTGCTAATAGAGGATCCCCTTTAGGAAAGAAAGGTTTCCCATCCACTATTTTCAAGATCTAAATTGGTTAGGACCATAAGGCATCCATGAATGATACTTTGTAGTCCATAATGGGAATTTTTTGATTAAATTTTATACATTTGGTTTAATACGCATGATATTTTGGTTTCATATAGCATCTAGCATGGATGCAAATGAAAAAACATGTGATTTTTGTTGTCACTTGAAGCATTATCTAGTTGTGATTGAAACATGGGAGAAATGTTCTTTCCATATTTTGTTGAGACTTGACTATGACATTTGAGGAAGGTTCAATAGTGAAAGGCCCTTGTTACAGTTTTTAAGGATGTAATCATAACTATAACATGCAGGTAGCATTTTCATTGTTACTTTAGTACCATCATGTCCCACACAATGAGACATGTGTGGTAATATATCAGAATTTCTCTCCACCATTTTGGATATCAATGCAATATTTGTGACATTGTTTGCAATTTTCCTATTTTCCTATATTTCCATTTACTTCCCTCCTCTCTCCATTCATCCAAGATTGTTTGTATCCATAATAGGTTCTCTTCAGATTCCATGACATCTGTACCATACATAGTGGCATACATCCTTTCCACATAACTTCAATTTATCTATAGATTTCTCATAAGTTTTACCTACATCACAACTACTAAAATTTATAGTCAATGCATTAAGTATCCTCATCCTCATTAAATGTATCCTCTGAGTCACTACTCATGATGTTTTGTATGCCATCAACCCCCACATGTGAAACTTATAGAATCACATGCTCAATCAGTTGCTTCATTTTCCATTGCATAAAGTATCCCTTTTTTCACTTTCTTCCAAGGTTTCACAACCATCAATTGTGTATGATAGTCTCACTTTGCCATTGAATACAATACTTATTGTGACAGTGAATAAGCTAGACCCCATTTCTCTATAATTGAGTGTAGTTCTAGATGGATAAACTAGTCCCTCCACAACTATCACATATTTGGAGAGTAAATCCACATATGATCCTTCTTCGAATATAGAGTTCATTTTCAACTGTATCCACACATAAAAAGAGAAAATTAGTAGCGTGGACACTTAAATCTTAAACCTATGGAGAATTTTAAAATGAGAAATATCAATAACAATTCCAAGGTTAAAACAAATGCTTGAAATCACAATGACAAAATAAAAATAAAATTCTTATATGAACATCTCTAAAACCTCCTTCCAAGGGTTAAATTTGATGGCCAAATTCTTGTCCAATAATTTTTGGGTGACGGTAATATTTCAATACTACCTTTCAAAACTACAAATTTGTGTTATTTATACTAACTATTTTATATTAATTTTAATATATATTTATATATTTTATTATAATTTACATACAAATCTATATAAAAAAATTATGGTAACATTTTAAATGTACAAGTCATATGTGACACTTATTTTAAATATTCTTAACTATTTTATGGTTAAAATAACTAAAAACATCTAAAAAGTCATCAAATTTAACCCCTACATGATCCTTCAATCTAAATATTGAACATCTATAGAATTTGGCTAGAATTCAAGACATTACATAAGTGATTGTTGTCATTTATGCCACATATCAATTTTATTATCATCATACATATGACTATTCATGCATATTACCTTTTTCAAATCAATAAATGTTGACCTTGAAAATCCTATCCAAATTATACTCTAAGATAGATGTCATCTATTTTAGAACTTAACATCCTTGACAACAACACTTAGAAAATTTTACCTCAGTCTCTATATAAGGATTTATGTTATTAGATGACTATTTTCATACTAAATAAAATTACTAATGATTCCTCAAAAAACCAGTTCTATTCTGATCATAATTTTTCCTCCTACATTATATATTGCGAACGTAAATAGAACTCATTTTTTTCCATATAAACCATTGTATTAGACTCTTAGATCCCATAAATGTGTGTATCATTTTATCCATAAAACACATAGTCTATGGATTTCAAAAGTTGTCTAGCCTAGTTTTCGTTAGGACTTAAATTTTTATCGTACACATACTCATGTCGATATTTACTAGAATGTCATGTTAAAATGTGAGTGATCAAACTTCAAAGTGTGAGTGATCGCACTTAGAATTGCAAGTATCAACTCAAACTTGTGAAATCACTCACTCTTTGAATTGCGATCACTCACATTTCGAAGTGCGTTCAGTCACAGTTGAAGAGTGAGGATTGAACCTATATAAGGGATTTATTTTACCCAGAGCCTAGTAGCAATGGATTGTGCCATGTGGTCGCATATAATAAACTTCAAGATTATTCCTTTATATATATATATACATCTAATATCTCTAACATTCAAACCTTCAACCTCTACCTCACCATGCCTCGTGTGTATTTGGTTATTACTCCATGTTAGAATAAAACCACAAATTTTATATGAAATAAAGCTCCTGTATATTTTGATATACTCATTAATTATTCCTCATAAAACCAATTCTTTTCTAATCATAAATTTTCCTCCTACATTATATATTGTGTACCTAATTAGTGCTCCTATTTGACGATATAACACGTTGTATTAGACTCTTAGATCCTTGTATTTATATCTTTTTATCCGTAAAACACATAGTGTATGGATTTCAAATTTTAACTAGCCTAGCTGCTGCATCACTTTTAATTATTTCCCCTATTGTATAGTCTAACTATCAAAACTTCATATATTGAAAACTTAATATTATAAAATTCTTACATCAATTTTTTACAACTATTAACGAGGGCCATTTTGAAAGGTAAAATGCTAATTAATGTTGTGGTTTCCTCAACATTAATTATCCATTAAATCCAAACAATGTAAAATGTGTCATTTGAAAGTACATGTGCCATTAGAAATATATGCATCCTTTGGAGTATTTAACTTTTGTCATCCATTAATTAGCCATTTAATCTAAAACAATGTAATGTATTATGTGTGCCTTTTCAAATTTGCACGCCAAATAAAGTGGTAATTAGATGTTTCGGTTGCATATCACTATATATAGACATTGTTTAATTATATGTTTTGAACATTTTTTGTTCTATTCTCTTCATCTAAGCATAAGCACGACACTCTGTTCATTCATTGAAAAATATGAGCAAGAAAAGCATCTAAAATTTTATTCATAGTTTCTGCAGACTTTTTTATTTCCTTTGTGTGCCAAATATTGGTATGTGTTCTCACCATCATCCCTTCCAAAATTATGAAATTCTGTAAATGTAGAATTTTCCATAGCCTTTTCAAAAAAACTCATTTTTTGTGCTTCCAGTAATCAATGTTGTCCATGATACCATATTCTTTCAGGAATTTTAGCAAATAGTTCTCAATACAAAGGGTTTGGCATTGTTTTTTCATTCAAGCTGCTTTTCCGTCAATGATTTGTGAAATATGTGTATATCGTGCTTGCATGAAATGCAAAAATAGGTTATGGGCATATTTTTCACAAGAGGACTGAGAACTGTTTCCTAAAATACATGTCATGGAAATAAATTTTTTTCTAGAAAATAGATTTTGTTCAATTAGGGATTTTATTCATTTAGGGATTTTGTAGACAATTAAAATGAAGCAAACTTTAAGACCACTATCAGAAAAAGTTTCTTTTGAAATTTTGTTACAAATTGATTATTAAAATAAATATTGTATTTTGAAGTTTGTTATTCAAGATTTTTCTCTGATCAAAAATGTGTTATTGTGAAATTTTAGGGGTTATTATGGTATAGATTGTATATTTTTTATCAAATAAATGATTTAGTAAGAGATTTAACAATATGAAGAGTAGTGAAAGAGGACGGAAGGGAGTTGAGTATTTGTAATACTTCTTCAGACACTCTAGGTTCAAAGTGCATTTTAATGGAGCTCATCTTGATAGATAAAAGGTGCATATTAATCCTTAATAACATCATAGGAATATTTGTAGCCTTTTTACAAACCCATAACACCTGCCAAGAACTTGTTTTGTTGTGTTTTGAAAAATAATCCTGGTGGTATGGATGGTGGATCAATATGCATAATACAAAAGTGAATATTAGAATCAATGTATGGTCATGGTGGTGCACAGGAATCGATGAGAAGATGAAATTGGTATTATTTTGTTGGCCTTATTTATGTTCACAAATAGTCCTCCACTGCACATACTCGGTAAAATTCAATGGCTACCACATCATTGACATTGTCGATGACAATATTTTAGAGGATATTCATGTTACGGATGAGTTGTCATTCAATGTGTTGGTGTTGGATTACAGTGAGGTATTTATGAAAAAATATGGTTTTTCAAAAGTGGGAGAACCAAACAGATTTTGGAGAACAAATGAAAGAATAAATATTTTTGGTAGGAAATTTTGATGAACAAGACAACTTTAAGATATTGTTTATTATCTTTAACACATTTTTGACTAGTTTTGGTGGTTTGTCTTATCCACCATTTCTTTTTCCCAGGATCAAAACCACATGCTCTACTCAGGATCAATACCACTTTCTCTAGTCCTCTCCTTCCACCATTTTTTTTCCCAGGATCAATACCACAATTATAAGGCAGAATTGCATTATACTAAAGTTGTGTTATGTACATACAATAAAATTTTGAGTGAAATAGTTTTGGGGTTGAAATAATTTTACTTCCTTGTTTTTTTGGGAGGTGGAAGTGTAAGGAAATTGTGAGATTTACTATCTTGGAAATACATATGTACAATGACCAAGGATATTATTAAAAGGATTATATGTTGTGTTATCCATATATATGTTCATACTCATAATAAATCTACAAATAATATGGCCATTTTATTTAAGGTCATTATTCCATGTTTTATATGGATAAGGTCATTATACAATGTTTATATGGATAAAATGACACAAATAGGTTTTCTCTTCTTGAAAATTTCTATAGTTATAAAATTTAATGGTCAAATATGAGTCAAAATTCAAGATCTCTTCACTACCAAGTGAGAGATGTATGCATACATAATAAATCCCTTCACAATATCTAATGCAATAGAAATCATTAAGATTGAAATGACCACTGTATTATTGAAGAGGAATTTATATAGTTTAACTTAATCTTAGGTAATGATAATGGATTGAAAATATTTGACTACAAATTTTTTTTTTCCAATGATAAGATCTAATGCTTAGAGGATCATGGTTGCAGTTTCTTAAAATAGCTTGTTGTTAACACAAATTCTATCATTAAGAGACTAATGAACACTAAGATATATTAATGTATTACTGAAGTGGATAAAATGATACAGAGAGTAGTAGGATCAAAGAGGATTTCTTTTCTTGAAATTTTCTCTAGTTTAAAATTGTAATGGTCAAATAGGAGTTACATTCAAGATCACCTTCACTACCAAGAAAGAGATGTATGTATACAAAATAAATCCCTTCACAATATGCCAAGAAGAGCTCTTCGTATATGGGTAATTTCCTCTATATGATAAGTAATTTGAAATCTATATTCAATTTATGCAGATAAGCTCTAAATAATTTGTTTTTTTTTTTTATATCATATAACTAAGCAATATAATCATGTGGGCAAGTAAAAATTTCTGCTACACAAATAGTTTTCTTTGATTCTTAATTTGAAAACAGAGGTTACCTAAAAAATCATATTAATGAATCTTAGCGACCTCTAAGACATTCCTTTCAATAACTAATAATATATATTATGAGAACTACATAAGGCTTGATCCCTCTCAAGGGTATGTAGTGTAGCACTTGGCTCCACTAGGGATAGTCTAGCCAATATGATATAATTATAAATAATTAAAGAGAGGTATAAACATCCTGGAAAAAATTAATGAGAGACAAGTATGTCTCGACTCCTTAAGAAAACATGTATTGTAGAACTTTTCTCATTGCAATAATAGTTCTCTTGTGAAGGAATCCTAGTGACCACTAAGCTCTAACTATTTCATTGTGACTTACCTTAGTGACCTCTAGGATCAAAACTATGTATGTCTTGACCCCTCAATAGTGCATGTATTGCTGCATTTTTCTCATTGCTTTAATAGTTTTCCTGTTAATGATTCCTATCCACCACTAAGATTTAAATATTTCATTATGGTTGACCTTAGTGACCACTAAGAATAGAACTATGTTCATCCATTGGAAAATATGACCATGGTTTGATTTAAAAAAATCTTAACATGGTTTGATTTCATCTAGCTATTAAAATTCAGTATGTTTTTTCACCACCATCCCTTCCAAATATTTGTAAATATGTAAATGTATACTTTTCGTAGCCTTTTGAACAAAACCCATTTCATTTGGTTCAGTTAGTCAATTGTTTCCATGAAACCACATTATTTAAAGAATTTTAACAAACAATTTTCAATTCAAAGGGTTTGACACCATTTTGTCATTCAGTTTGCTTATCCATAAATGATTTGTGAAATATATGTATATCGTGCTTGTAAGAAATACACAAACAAGTTATGGGAATTTGTTTCGTAGGAGGACTGGGAATTGGTTTCTAAATTACCTTACATGGAGAAAAATGTTTGTTGGATGCAAACAAAATAGGTGTTATTAAAAAGGATGTGGAAAATAGCTTTTGTTCAGTTAGGGATATTATTTATTTAGGGATTATGTATACAATTAAAATAAAGTGAAATTTAAGACCGCTATCAACAGGTTTCTCTAGACATTTCGTTATGACTTGAATATTTAAATAAGTATGGAATTGTGAAGTTTTTTATTCAATTTTTTAATATCAAAAATACATTATCAAGGAACTTTTTTTGAGTGAAGATGTGTTATTGTATAATTTTATGGGTATTTGTGATATAAAATGTAGATTTTTTAATCAAATAAATGATTTCATAATAGACTTCATTACGTTGATATTTCTTGATTCGCGTAACTCAGATGTTAAGAACATATCAACATGAATATGTGATTATTTATGATCAGTAAACTAAGGAATAACTTACATTATCAAATTATTAGTATTTGAGTCTAAAAAATGGAATAACTTATAGACAAGAAGAGTAATTTTGTATGTATTCCATTCTTATTATGTATACAAAATAATTAACTTCGCAGTAAGCCAAGAAGAACTCGGTGGAGATGGACAAATAATGTTATGATTGATAAACTTTCTTGCATACTCATACACATCATGAGTCCATCATCTTGATGTTGTAAGATTACGCTAGGATATTTGGAAATATTTAATGTTTTTTCGACTAAGTAGAGACCTCCATGGCCATTGAGACTTCATTTATCCAAAGATATAGATATGGTACCACTAAGATATAGATACTAAAAAATCATATAATGAACCTTAGCAACCGCTAAGACATTCCTTTCAATAACTTGTAATATATATTATGAGAACTACATAAGGCTTGATCCCTCTCAAAGGTATGTAGTGTAGCACTTGGCTCCACTAGGGATAGTCTAGCCAATATGATACAATTATAAATAATTAAAGAGAGGCATAAAGATCCATACAACAAACTAATTATATGTACATAAAGCTTGACCCCTTAAGAAAATATGTATTGCAGCACTTTTCTCAGTTCAATAATATTTTTCCAGCGAGTTATTCCTAATGAACACTAAGCTCTAAATATATTTTAGGGTCTAATCTTAGTAACTGCTAAGCTCTAAATTTTTCATGGTGGTTGACCTTAGAAACCACTAGGATCATAACTATGTATGTCTTGACCCCTCAAGAGTGCATGTATTATCACACTTTTATCATTGCATTCATAGTTGGCATGTGATTGATGCCTAGCGATCGCTAATTTGTAAATATATCATTGTGATTGACCTTAGTGACCACTAGGATTAGAACTAGGTATGTCTTGACCCCTCAATGTTGCATGTATTGTTGCACTTTTCTCAATGCATTCATAGTTGTCCCAGAATAATGCCTAATGATCGCTAAGGTGATAATATTTAGTTGGCTGACCTTAACCGCTAAGATCAAAACTAACATGTCTGATTGATGAATATCAACACTTCTTACATTTATTTTCTCAACTAATTTTTTTTTGATATAACAAAATATTCAAAATAAGAGACATAAGAGTGTTGATGTAAATGCAAGTATGTCCTTTGGCTCATTATCTATTTTTGTTGGTGATATATGCAGTGTTTGTGGACCTAGAATCCTTCAACATGGTGGGAGAATTGGCGGTGTTGAACGTAGATGCTTATTTATATTCCTATGCAGACACCAGAATAATGAGAGATACTAGTTTTGATCTAACCGCTTTAAATCATAAATTTCAGCATTACTTAGCTATTTTTTCCATAGTAAAATTTGAAAGTCTCGACGTAGATTTCGTAGATGAAAAGGGTATCCTGAAAGATTAAGAACTAAGGTCCCAAGACATAAGGGAAATAAAAAGAGTTGGCCTAAATTTAACTGTCACTAAACCAGAGGTGCTTCCATTTTTGGAACTGATCACTTCCTATCTAATTTTTTCCAAGGCCAAGGAGTGGACCTTATTTTCTAAATCGTGGAAAAATAGAATAGGTTTTTATGTTGGGCATGCATACAGATGTTATTACAAACTTCCACATCTAGACACCCTGTACAATAAAGATACAGTTGAGTCCTAGATGGCCATAAGGAAAATAAGAGATATTTTATAGATTTGGGTAGTGGACCCAATAGATAATATGGATGATTATTATCTGAGTGAAATTATTATTAAAAGGTTTAGACCAGGTGTTCATATTGGCATGGCCCTCATGAACATGCTATATGGAAAACCTTCTATCTCTAAGGTTGATGTATCCTGGATCCCTTTAATTTCTATGATTATTGATGAAGGAAAGATTCCTTCCTTAGGGAAAGTGTTATGTTTCAATTTGGTGAGCCAAAGAAAAATTTCATGGACAATGGGAAATCATTTTACATGGCTTCCTATCTTTTGGATGTAGTTTGTGGTATTCTCAACTGTTTAGAATTTTGTCAAAAATGGCTTCCTTCATGACTTTTGCATATAAATAAAATATATTCAGACTTGTATGCCCATCATTTCAGATCTCATATTCAATATATATGCACTTATTTATATCCTTCTCTCTACCAACAAATACACAAAATAGTGACACCCAAAATATCTGCTGACATCCTCACTTCCATAAGGAAAATGGGAGTTGTATTCTTCTATCCAGAATATATTGTTATCATGATTGAGGGGATCCTTACACCTCCTTTTTATATATCATACTGTGTTCCTGACAAATTGGCAGAACAAGAGGTGGAATATCATATTTGCAATGGTATTTGTAGAAAGTGCAAAGAAAAGAAGCTTAAAACACATCCCCCTCTTAGTCACTATGGGATGTAGGAAATTTAATAGGTGGCCTGATCTGAAAGTTGCATCGGCCCATATAAATTCATTCCATCTTCCCCAACACCCTCTAAGGCAATATGACCACATGAAAAGGATTTCCAAACACCTTGAGTCACTTAGAGGATAAATAAATATATCCTATGTACACATGAGGATGATGTCAATGACTAGGTATGGATTACCCAAATAGATGATAGCCTTGTTAATAAGAATATGAAGATGACATGGGTAGTTCCCCCTCTAAGAGGAAATTTTAAAAAGGAGGCTACAAAGAGAAAGGAAACATTCTATTTGGATCCTTCAGAAAATCCATGTGCTCCCCATTCTCTAGGTCCTCCAATGTTTCTTGCATCAATTAAAACTCTATATGAGGTTCAAGAAGTCAGGCCCACACCAAATGAAGCTCCAAATTTGGTGGCATATGCCTTAACTTATTTAGATGAAGAAGAAGAGACAATGTAAACTGAAATCTCAGCCAACGCAACCCTAGTGTAACCATCTTAATCTTTCCCCTCCACTCCACATGAAGTGAGACAATATTGGGTTGAGAAATCTATAATTAATCACAAAGAACAATTGGATTGGGAGGCACAAGAAGATCCCTTAGTAAACATTGAATTCAATCCAAGAATGGGAACCTTGAAAAGGCTAACCAAAAAGAAGATGGCAACACAACAAGCCATTGTCTTGCATGAAACTTCAGAAGACCTCTTCTCTCTTAGAAAGAAATGGAAAGCCAAAGGCTCCCAAGTGGTGCAATACGAGGAAGATCCATAGTCCTTGATAAGGGTTATAACTGAATGAGTTGTAGAATTAGTGAGAGGCATGTGTGCTAGAAATAAAGAGCTTGAAACTCAATTAAAGGTCATAGTTCCTACAAGTACATTTTATGATGTAGAAGAGGCATTGCATGGCCTGTACAATGTTATAAAGGAATGCACCAAGGAAAAGATGAAGGAACAATCCTACCTAAAGAAGACCAAACATATCATTAAAACAATGGGATCCATGTAGAAAACATTAATATATGGGACAAGTTATTGAGGAAGGTATTTGTAAAGACCCTTCAATTATAACCATGGACAATATTGGTATATGTCAAACATATGATAATTATACCAAGGAAATACTAAGGGAATGGAAAGATCAGGTAAGAAAACTATCTCTCCAGTTTGATGACATAGTTTCAAGAGGAATTCATATTTTCAGAGAAGCCTCAGTTATGGAAGTATTTAATGAAAACCATGAGTTGGTTTCTAGTGAAGAGTTTGCTATATCACTTAAGAAATTCTTGGTTAATTTTCAAAGTAGAATAACAGAGGAAAATGAAGGAGAAAATTCATATGTCATTGAGATTGTCTCCAAAACCAAGGAAAAAATACAGAAAATAGAGACTATGAAGGAAATCAAAATAAAAGCAAATGTTACTCAGCAGGTTTTGTTTGACAAGGCTAGTGTGCTACTTAAAAATCCTATTGTGGACATAAGAAATATAAATAGGGATTACAATATTTACAAAGAATACTTTCTTGTGGCACAAAAGCAAACGTGATACAACAGGCCCCAACAAGAGAAAAAACTCAGGAAGCAACTTTACATGTGAACCCAGATCAACACTAGTCCATAATTAAGAAATATCCGCGTAATGAATCATGAGTCACAATATTTGAGCATAGTGGGCAAGTAATGAAATATGTATATCATGTAAATAGATTAATATTTATGATTTATTGAATTTTCGTGTATATATTCCAAATTTTATACTTATCTAAACATGCACATGGTAGTTGTACATCCAAATATGTTGTTGTGGCATAACCTAGTAGTCGCTAAGCTCATAATATCTTACTTTATTTTGTTAATTCCTAGAGATCTCTAATATCAAATAACTATGTCGTGGCATAACCTAGAGGACGCTAAGATAAAAATATTATTCTCTGATTTGTTAAATGCTAGCAACCCATAAGCTCGAAATATTATATTGTGGAAGTATTATCTTAACTTAGTGGTCACTAAGCTCAAAACATATTACTATAATTTGTTAAAACCTAGTGACTTGTAAGATTACAATATAATTTGTTAGGTTATGTCGAGGCATAACCTACTGGACGCAAAACTCAAAATATTAGTCTCTAATTTTTGTAATGCTATTGACCCTTAAGATCGAAATATTATATTGTTTAAGTACCTAGGGCCGCTTAAGCTCAAACTATGTTAATTTAATTTTTTAAATCCTACTGACCACTAAGATCCTTATTATGTTTGGCATATCCTAGTTGCAGCTAAGCTCATAATATCTTAAATTAATTTCTTAAATCTTGACGATCGTTATGCTCCAAATATTATGTCATGGCATAACCTAACGGTCGCTAATCTTACAACATATTACTTTATTTTTTAAAAACCTAGCAACATCTAAGCTCCAAATATTATGTTGTGGCATAACCTAACAATGACTAAGCTCAAATTATGATTCTATAACTTGTAATTTGTTAAATCCTAGTAGCTAGAAGATCCAAATATTATGTCGTGGCCTAAACTAGCAGCCAATAAGCTCAAAATATATTCCTTTAATTTTTTATATATTTTTGATGCATATTATGTCATAGCATATCATAATATCTGCTAATCTCATAATATCTTAATTGAAATAGTAAAATCCTAGCGACTGCAAGATTCAAATAATATGTTGTGGCGTAACCTAGCGGTTTTCAAGATCATAATATCTTGATTTAAATTTTTATATCCTAACCATTACTATGCTCCAAATACTATGTGGTGGCATAACCTAGTGGCCACTAAGCTTAAAATTTTTTAATTTAAATTCGTAAATCCAAACAAAAAATGTACTAGTGTATAAACATCTTAATTTTCATAAAAACGATTCATCTGCTTTGTTTACTAGAGGCTTTACCTAGTAACCAATAAGGTCTCAAAATTCAAACCTTTTATGTGTTATACATAGGTTCTCCAAATTAAATTTTTCAATTAACATATTGAAAATGTAGTTTCAAAATATCATACTTTCCATTTTTAAAATCTAAACATATAAGATTACAATATAATTTGTTAGGTTATGTTGAGGCATAACCTACAGACTTTCAGGAAGGAATGTATTTCTTTTTTTTACACTGTTAGTGGCCACATTTTTTTGCAAATTATTAAATAGGTTTTTTTAGAAAATAAGTCTTAGGAATGCTAAATTACAAATTTGTTAATTGAATTTCTTTCAGCATCCGAAAGTGTAAAATTGTAGCTCTAAATAACTTTTTTCCAATCCAAGCACCTGCTTCAAATTATGCTTTATAGAGTTAAAGAATTGGGGTACTGGTTCACAATATCTATCCAAATTTTTAGATACAAGTGATTCCAAGTATGCATTTGGCCTAGAATGAGAAGACTCTAATGTCAAAGATTGCATCCATGTTTTACCCATCAAATGGAAGAAGATCCAAATAATATTCCATTAATTTTTTAAATCCAATCGATACATATTATGTCAAGAGGTTTCATAATCTACTAAAGAAAAGTATCCTAAAGTTGTAATGTTAAATTAGATTTTGAAATAATATTTATAGCATAACCTAGTGGTCTAAGCTTAAAAACTTCTTTAATTTGCCAAATTTCTATTTTTACATAAGTATATTTTTTTCACAATTTACAAACCTCTAAAAGTTCAGTAAAGGGTTTCCATCAATAAAGAATTTTCTTGACCAAAAAGTTCTATTTGAAGGCTTGTTTAATTTGACGCAAATGAAAAATACATTTAAATATATAGTGATTAACCCTAATTTCATATTTAATAATATTTAAGCGTCCATATATAATATGTTTACCTTTCATTGTACAAAATAAAGTTCATCATGAAGACATTACATGTTGACTATTTATACATTATGAGTAAGCCTATATAATTGAAAATATTTAGCTCATACAATTGAATACTTACTATGGTTCTATATTTTTAAAGTAATTTGTTAAAACAATATTTTCCTAAAATGTCTAAGGGACAACCATGTATAAAAAGGTAGCGAGCTGAAATAATTTTCCACATGTCTTTGTATCATCTTAGATCAACATTAAAATATTTTAACACAACCCATTAAATTTTTTAAAAATGTGACATGCGACAGGACATCATTATTGGGAAAAAAATCACAGGAATGAGAATGAAAAGCTCAAAAAGAAAATACCCAGAGAGAGACATAGTAGTTTCCAGAAATGGGAAATCGTTCAACATAGCCCAACATATAGACCTCAAAACTGGGATTCCATTTTATTTTGTTAAGGCTCTAAAAATTGTGTTTACATGACCAGAACAATGAACAAGGTTCAAAAGGAACTCGAAATCAAGTGCATGGAATGTCACGATGAGCCATTCAGAGCTAGGGAAAATAATTTTGTTCACACCTAGATCATACTGCTGAAAAGCTATAACTAATACAAGATGAGATCACAAAAACTGAGTTATAAGATGTGGAAAGTTCTTGCAATAAAAATGAGTCCACTTTTACTGGCTAAGCTATACTAAATTTTTACCGAATCCCAAGATTGAGTAAATAAGTCAAAAAGATCTTTCACTTAATGATGTCAAAGCATCATCACTACCTCAATGCAAAATAGTGTGATTCTAATTTGCAACCTTTTATTAATGTAGGGTTGTGGCCCATCCTAAAAGTGAGCATTCTTTGTGTGGTTTTTTATAAAGCCCAAGAATACCTTGATAAAAAATAATATCCATAACTCAAGAATGTAAATCGGCCTCAACCTACATGTAAGTATTCTTTAACACTCAAAACACTACTAGCCAAAAAAAAGAAATCCTCAATATTTCCTAACTCAAAATTATTTGTTTCAATTCTGAGAAGAAAGAAAAAAAGAAAAATCGTGTGAAGAACAAAATAGTTGAGAAAATCAGTTTGACTTTCCCCCTCATGAGAGCAAAAGTGGTGATTTTTAGAAGGAAAAACAAATTACATAAGCAGAGCTCAACCCCCATTCAAAAATACATAGATCCAAACTTAAAATAGAGCAAAAAAAAATGCAGGAAACCAAAACCAATGAGCTCTTTAAAGATTGAAAAAATGGTGAACCAACAACTCTGCAATGGTTTAAAACCCAGACAAGCTTGAGTCAACCCTCATAAAAGGTAAATCCGATTTAGGATCCCCCACGACGAGTCGAACAATGCATAGATGATCCCCAAAGGCTCGAATATTGATGAGAATCTACTAGCCATTAAACACCAAACCATTAAACATGTAATACAATAACCATGAACAAATGACCAAGATTACAATGAGAGATCAAAAGAAATCAATGAACACAAGAGAGGGTGAAATTCATCCACAGACTTGTATTATTGCTCCAAAGATTTGATATAGTACATTATAATGGCCAAGAGGCACAAACTTGCATTACAACTTAAATGGGAGGTTTTAACTCCATAAATTCACTTACAGATAAGGGAAGAATCCATGGGAGGGTGCAAAACAAAATTATCCAACATTAGAAAAATGCCCCTCCTTACAATATATAGGAAGAATAGAGAGAAGGGAGAGAGAGAAGAAACTCAAAATCTTGCTTCAACCACCCTAAAATGTATTCTCAAAATATCCTGCAACAAAGATGGGTGCCACTACAAAACCCATACCTCCATGTACTTTTACTTCAATTGGAGAAGAAAGGAGCCCATACCTTCATCATTTGGGTAGGTGAGAAATTTGGAAACACCCTCTAAAATGGTGGACTGTATTTGAATTTATTTTTAATAACTTAGTCCCACTTAAATTAAGATAACTAGATGTAGTTGTGTAGAAATTTATATTTAATAATATTTAAGCATATATATAATATGTTTACGTTTCCATTGTACAAAAAGAAAATTATTGAAGACATTACATGGATGACTATGTTATACATTTGAAAACATATATAATTGAAAATATTTATCATACAATTGAATACTTAATATGATTTTATAGTTTTAAAGACATTTGTTAACCTCATATATTTTCCTAAAATGTATAAGTACGATAACCATGTAAAAAATGTATAATGAAATAATTTGCCACATTTATTTGTATCATCTTAATAAGTAACATTAAAATATTTTGGTTCTCGTAACCCATTAAAATTTAAAAAAATGTGACTATGCGTTTCAAACCATCATTATCAGAAAATAAAATCATAGGAATAAGATTAAAAAATTCAAAAAGAAAAATACCTAGAGAAAGACATAGAAGGGTTCAAAAATGGGAAATCAATTCAACATAGAGAAATACTAGAAAAAAGGGATTCCATTTTATTTTGTTAAGGCAAAAAAATGTGTTTTCATGAAGACCTTTTGTGGTTTGACAAGGGATTTAAAGGAACTGGAAAACAAGGATGGACTGCAGAGCATTATTTAGTAGGGAAAAGTGGGGTTTGATGAACTGAAATATGTAAAACACAAGAACTAGTCGACTACAGAGTGACAATAGATCCTACAGTAAAAAGTTTTAGGTACACTTTTACTATAATACTATGAAGTCTTTTGATAAATACTTTGATTTAGGAATATCAATATGAATTTTGTGCTTAATGATGTCTTTCAAACCTCTCAATTTAGCCTACCTCAAACAACCTCCGAAATCTGCATGATTCTATTTGCAACCTCTTTTTCATTTCCTCCTTTGTGTGTGTTTTTGCCTATTCTGCAAGATCAAAATTATATTCCCATGAATGAATGCAAATCCATTTGTAGACTCTAGCTCTAAATCTAAACAGTTATATTACCTTCAATTTCAAATTTTTACTGAGAGGCCAAATTCATAGACTCGTACCCTGCAATCAGGACATATTTCCTACAGGGATTTATTTCTTTTTTCATTGCCCATGATAAGTTTTGCTTATTTTGGGATGAAAAAAATGTAGGAAATTTGACTTTCCCCCTTAAAGAAAAAGTGCGAGGATATTGAAATTTCAAATATTTAAAAGAATTATTCAAATTAATTTTTTACCACATTATTTATGCTAAATTCAAAAAATGCAATTTTTAATTATTATTAACTATGTTGAGTTAGTGTACCAGTTGTATAAGGGATTAGCTTAAAATAAAGTTGAATAGCTTACCCCCTTATGTTCTTTTAGCTTATCTATGTGTGGATTCAACATTACTTAAATATCATTAGTGAGATTTAATATAATTCCCCAATTAGAAAGGTGCATTACCACAAATTAATTGACTTACAAGATATTGAAATTTCAATATTGACATAAATTGGGAGAATTCCACAATTTAAAATTTGAATTTTTCCGTTATTATGAAATAAAAAAGATAGCATAAATTCAAAACAACATAATTTGTTATTTTCTATAGCATATAATAACATAAACATAATAATAAATATAGTATAAGATAAACAAAAGAAATAAATCCTAAACATAGTTTTAAAGGTTAATAGAATAATGTACGCACATTTATTTTTTATTTATTATCAAAATCAATATCAACATTGTTAAATACAATACAAGTTAATTCAATATAATTCTCTAATTAAAATGTGTCACGTGGAAAGTTTGAACCAGATAGTTAGGCAACATTATAATTGACACATATTTCACATCGTCTTATATATGAAAACACTTAGCGATCCTTGAACCCCATTTTCATAATTTTTTATTCCAATGCCAGGATTTAAAATAATAAATTTTTAGGTATTATCGGCCACTAAGATATTCCTTTCAATATGTGTTAATGAACAACTATGCATGTTTTATGTTAGTTCCATTTATTTTTTCGAGTGGCCGTTAGATTTTAGTAAAACATTACTAGCCTTTTATATAACTACATAGGCTTATTTTCCAGCAATGTATGAAATGGCACTACCAGAGATAGTCTAACTAATATTATATAATTTTCAACAAAAAACTATTACCAAAAGTTGTACAGACAGTGTTTATAATTACAAGAGGTAATGGTAGGAGCTTAGCGGCCACTAATCTAGACCATGATTTATTATTTTATCACTATTTTCAAAATAAGAAATTGTTGAGCCTAGCGCATACTATGTTGTTCCTTTCAATAACTAATGAAGCTTAGTGGTCACTAAGAATTTTCTCCCATATAAACTGATGTGAATTATATGTTAAAAAAAATATATCTTATGAGAAATACATAAGGCTTGATCCCTCTCAAGGGTATGTAGTGCAACACATGGCTCCGTTAGGGATAGTCTAGCCAATATGATACAATTATAATCAATGAAACCTACTAGCACTCCATAACTGTACAAATAGTGTTTAAAATGAAAAGAGGTAATGGTAGGAGCCTAACGGCCACTAAGCTAGACCATGATTTATTATTTTATCGCTATTTTCAAAATAAGAAACTGTTGAGCCTAGCATCCCCTATGTCAGTTCCTTTCAATAACTAATGAATCTTAGTGGTTCCTAAGCATTTTCTCTCATATGAATTGATGTGAATTATGTGTTACAAATAATATATCTTATGAGAACTACATAAGGCTTGATCCCTCTCGAGGGTATGTAGTGTAGCACTTGGCTCGCCAGGGATAGTCCAACCAATATGATACTAATCAATGAAAAATACTAGTGACCAAAGCTATACATACAATGTTTACAATGAAAAGAGGTAGTGGTAGGAGCCTAGTGGATGCTAAGCTAGACCATGATTTATTATTTTATTGCTATTTTCAAAATAAGAAACTATTGATCCTAACGTCCCCTATGTTGTTCCTTTCAATAAGTAATGAAGCTTAGCGGTCACTAAGCATTTTATCCCATACAAACTGATGTTAAGTATATATTACAAACAGTAAATCTTATGATAAATACATAAGGCTTGATCCCTCTTAAGGGTATGTAGTGCAACACATGGCTCCGTTAGGGATAGTCTAGCCAATATGATACAATTATAATCAATGAAGCCTACTATCGCTCCATAGATCTTACAGATAGTGTTTACATAATGACAAGAAGAAATGGTAGGAGCCTAGGTGTCCAGTAAGCTAGACCACGATTTATTATTTTATAGCTATTTTTCAAATAAGAAAATGTTGAGCCTAACATCCCCTATGTTGTTCCATTCAATAAGAAATGAAGCTTAGCGGTCACTAAGAATTTTCTCCCATTAAGTGAATGTGAATTACATGTTACAAAAATTATATCTCATGAGAACTACATAATGCTTGATCCCTCTCAAGGGTATTTAGTGCATCACATGGCTCTGCAAGGGATAGTCTAGCCATTAGGATACCATTATAATCAATGAAACCTACTAGCACTCCATAGTTATATAGATAGGTTTTTTACAATGACCTAAGAGATAAACAGAAGCCTAGTGATTGCTAAGCTAGACCATGATTTATTATTTTAGTCTATTTTCAAAATAAGAAATTGTTAAACCTAGTGTCCCCTATACCTTTCCTTTCAATAAGTAATGAAGTTTAGTGGTTGCTAATAATTTTCTCCCATATGAACCAATGTGAATTATATGTTACAAACAATATATACTATGAGAATTACATAAGGCTTAATCCCTTTCGATGGTATGTAGTGTATTACATGGCTCTGCCAGGGATAGTCCATCTAATATGATACAACTATAATAATTGAAATCTGCTAGCACTCCATAGTTATAGATATAGTGTTTACAATGACAAGAGCTAATTCTAGGAGCCTAGTGGCCACTAAGATAGACCATGATTTATTATTTTATTGCTATTTTCAAAATAATAAACTATTGAGCCTATCATCCCCTATGTTTTTCCTTTAAATAAGTAATACATATTAGTGGTTGCTAATAATTTTCTCCCATATGAACCGTTGAATTATATATTACAAATAATATATCTTCATGAGAACTACATAAAGTCTTGATCCCTAGGGTATGTAAGTTTAACATGGCTCTGCAGAGATAGTAATAATTGATCAATTATAATCAATGAAACCTACTATAGAACATATAGTGTTTATAATGACAAAAGGTAATATATGGAGCTTAGCAACTAAGTAGAAATATTTATTATTTATCCTATTTGTTAAAGGCTTAATGTTTTTTATGTTTTTTTCAATACAACATAACAGACATTAAATGTTTACATCCTAATAAGAACAATGCTCTAAATGCATTAACATAAGTTTGAAAATTTTGGATTAAATTTCTTCATCTAGTATTGAAAATATAGCTTATAATCAAAGTAAGAGACAATAGACCATTGGTGTAGAGGAAATCAATAAATATTGTTAATAATCAAATCTTTTGAAGAATAAGTATAACCCATCATGATCTTGTAGACTACAATGTTTCCATGAAAATGGCTAGAGTTGGTAGGGTCATACTTATGTTTAGGAATTTTGTAATCCTTCCCGCTTGTATTTGATAGCTTGATGTGGAATTTCCTAAGGACCTCTACACTTTAAATATATTACTTAGAACTGTTACATACATTTAATCCTCTCGACTACAATACGTCTGATATACACTTATTTCACATCGTCTTGTACAACAAAAATGCTTAGTAATCGCTAACTTCCTTAATGTGATTTTTTTCTCAAAAAATATCTTCAAAATACCAAACATTTAGACCTTAGTGTCCTCTACACTATTCTATTCAATAGGTATAAATTACCAACAAGAAATGTTTAAAGTTTTCCATTTATATGTCGACCAGAAGCTTATGTGCCACTAAGATCTATATTTTTAACATGTTCCTGTCATGCCATTTATGTAATGTTATAGAGTGTTTGACTTAATGATAATCCTATCAAAATGTGCAAATGAATTCTTATCCTTTCAATGTGTCATAAATGGCTATAACACTTTTTGGATAACTTATGTTATTATTGATTTGATCCAAATAATATGATTACTGTTTGTATTTTGAAGAGAGTGTTTGAGAAAAAAATCACATTAACAGAGTTAACAATCACTAAGCATTTTTTGTTATACAAGATGATGTAAAATAAGTGTATATCAGACGTACAATATTCGAGAGGATTAAATGTCTATAATTACTGTAACTGGTTGAATGACACATATCATGTCCAGTCAAAGCCTAGCGGTCACTAACCATTAAGTTAATTACTCTTCAATGATACAAAGTAAGGAACTCTAGAGGTTGGTGACCGATATGGTAATACTTATATTTCATACCAGACAATGTAAAAAAATATTTTATACTTCATAAATGAACTTATTATTAATGTATTATACTATAATTATAGGTAAAATGTCTTCCATTGTTTGCGTTATGTTATCGATAATTTCATTCATCAAAAGTGGTAATTGTTAGAAGAAAAGAGATGAGGAATGGTTTGTTGAAATACATTCCCCTAAAAAATAACACATTGACTTGTGGTTGTTTTTTGTTATAGATTAAAATCAAGAGGAATTTGGTATAGTTTTATCCTCACAAGTTATTGATTCGGGGGCATTGTGTGTTCAAGTAGAATGCATTGAATTTGAAAATAATAAGTGTCGTATTATGTATATGGATTTGAAAGTTTCGTTATTCAAGAAATGGGAAATGGAAGCCTTAATAGACAACGCACCATATTCATATTCACAATATGGTTGGAATTTGGGGATGCTTATAGACTCTAACAATATCGGTTGTTCAAATGCAGAAGAAATTCATAATGGCATTTTTACAGTATTTAAAAAATTGTATAGAAACGAAAAAACCTCTTCTGTTTTTAATTTCTTGAATAGAAAAGTTTTCTTTCACCTCCAAAACATGCCAAGCTTTTACTATGTTGAGGTGAACATATTTTTCTAAATTGGATATCAACCCATCTAAATCAAAGTTTCATGGGTTGCAAAAGAATACTAAATTAGCTACATTGTTGAAGAAAGCAACCATTATATTATAAAAAAATAGAACCTTCAACTATTCAGAAGTTTCATTTGTTTTTATTCAATGGTGAAGTATTTTCAATTGATGTTTCAAGGTGTCAAGTAGCACCTCCATAATATTAGTATCATCCTATAGATGATGAAAATGTTGACTTTCTTTTCCACTCCATGTTGATAAATGTTATTCCTACACAGAGGGATACAATTCTTCTTCCCTTCTTGTAGTATACAAATAAATTTGTAGAACTCCATGATCTGAATGACCTAGAAAGGGATAATGTTAAATTTTATATACTTGACGACAAACATATAATATATGTGAAAATTTTTTTGTCTTAGAGACTTCTAATTCTTTACATTTGAGGCTACAGTTTTGAAATGCTTGCATTCTGTCTACAAAAGAATATACCGAAGCTATTACTAATATTTGAAGACAACATAATGAAATAAATAAAACTTGGATAAAAACAAATTTTATTTATATGTTGTACAAAGCTAGATTAGGTTGGCAATCGCTAGGATGTCCTCAACATCATGGATCAACAAAAACAAAGATAGAAGAGTGGAAGGTAATATATTTTAATTTTATTACATTAGTTACTAACATTTACTTTTGTTGTATAAAATATTATAAAAACATTTGTCCTTTTAATTCTGAGCTTTGGGAATCAATGCCTTTTAATTTTCCTAGTGCAAAAACCAGAGATTTCATATGACAAATGGAATTTTCTCTTGTTTCCTGATGATATATAAACTAAATGGACAACAAAATTTCAATTGTTTAGATCATGTGGCCTTGTTTTTTCTCATATTAAAGATAATTGGATTAACTTTCAACCAAATTCACTGGAAAGATTCACATCCAATTCATTTAGGGATGCTAAAGGAATGACCAATGAAGAACTATTAGTACTACCTGATAAAGTGCAATCAAGGGATGTCTGGTTAATTGGATTTTTTTAGGAAGGCTTAACAGTAGAGACATTGATTCTTACTTATGGAGAAGAAAAGGAGACATAAAAATGAGAGAAAAAGTTATACATTATTTAAAAAATAAATATCTGGATAATATTGTATTGACAGCTTGAAGTGAATCCAATGTAACTGAACATTTAAATTTTCATGAATCACACTACCGCTGGTTTTCTGTATTGTTTGGTGAAGAGAGAAAGTGAAAAATAAAATTTGATTCCCATATAGGGGAAAAAGGAAAAACTAAAAAAAGACCCTAATGTGGAAGAAGTTATTCTTGTTGAGGCTTAAACAATATAAGACAACTATGTGATGTCAATGGATGGAAATATACCAATAAGGATGTAAGACACATAATATTTTACTTATAAATGTGCATTTTTATTCCATCTTCTTTCAACTTTATCAGTTATTCCTTCGATTAATCCTTTCAATGTTGAGTGTGTGATCGATGATTTTTGTAATATTTCTAGTGATATTTCTTTTGATGTGATAACGAAGTTGTTAACAGTTTTCGGAACCAGCATGTTGGATTGTATTATTATTATTCTCATACTAATTGATTATTCAAAAATGTTAAGAGACTGAGTAAAAAATATGTGGAAAAGGTTTATGATTATGGATATTCAATTCTAGATGGATTCTACAAACTCTATGACAGTAACGAGGAATTTGAAAATTTGTGTCTTATATAAACAATAATTGGTGTGCACAAATGCAATAATAACAATGATGATAGAGAAGAATTCACAAGGGATTGGATGGAGAAACTGCCACAAAAACTCGTAATTGCAAGAGAAATTAGTTTACAAGGAAACATCCATCCTTTTCCTTGCCAATGATCATATGACCTTTGGGATGAGATTTTCACTCAACGCTTGTAATGAACCATTACACAAAAAACTCAAGGTGCTAGTGAAATATGCACATGAGGATCATAACATCCCACCACATTTTTGTATCCCATACCCCAGGATAGATTTTTTCCCATATATTGGGACCATTTCCTTCCCTATATGAGCCCTAGGTGAACACTGCAATTACAACGTAGCCCCCAGTTTCAGGACTTGAAACAAGGTTGTTGTTATGATACAAAATGTAATGGACCGTTACACCAAAACTTCAAGGCTCTAGTGAAATTTTCCCATGAGGATCATAGCATCCCACCACACTTTCATAGCCCAGACCCCGAGATAGACTTACAACTGTATAGTAGGACCACTCCTTACCCTATACGAGCCCCGAGCGAACACTACTATATCAGCATAACTATCCGTTTTGGGACTTGAACCTGATTGATTTCTTTGATACCAAATGTAACAAACTATTATACCAAAACCTCGAGGTGTTAGTGAATCTACGCACGAGGATCATAATTATAATGTACCTTGGGATATGATATTATAATGTATATGGGTTGATGGAGATGCCAACATGTGGAACACATCCCCTTAGTGTAATGTCTCCTTTTATTAAAAAAATAAATAAAATAATAATAATAAAATAAATAAAATAAAAGAATAAGAATTTAAAAAAGGCCCGTGAATTTATGGGGGAGGATTAGGGAAAAAGGGGCTCAGGTTTTCATAGGGGATGTTTTGTTTTCATCCTTGGTTTTTCGTTGAAAGGAGAGAGGGAGAGTTTTTTGCTGCCATGAAGGAAGAAGGGGGGGAAAACTCTGGACCAATCCTTGCGCACCCACCAGATTGAAGAAGGTGTGGAGGAGGATTGTGGCTAGTGTGATAGCTGAAAATGTGCAGGAGAAAGGAAAAAATGCCTGAAAGAAACATGTATTACAATTCCTTGGTCACTATTTTTGCTCAGATCTCATCTGCTTAGGGTGTTTTGTTTGTTTTTTTAAGAAATGCCTCGCCAAATGTCATCCCATGGAGTGCCATGTTTCCTTTTTTGCGTCATGTGCCAGCATTCCCCTAGCCTATGTCAAAAAATGTGCCCAGACCTGTGTGACTTCTTTCAGCGCATAAAAGACAGAAATTTTTGTCAGATGTTGAAGTTACAACAACCCTGGTAGACATGTATGCACAAAATGGATTTTTTGAAAAATCGTGTGGATTTTTTTTTTGGTTCTGTGCGAAGTGGGTTTGTTGAATACACCTTGGAACCTTTAAAACAAATTTTACATCCATTGCTAGCATCCTCACGCCAGTTTCTTGAATAGGATATTTTTTAGGCATAGATGTTGTAGGTGCTCAGTTAGATATGAATGAAAAATGTAAAAGTATAGTCAAATCCCATGGACTATGTGACAAAATGCCTGCAAAAAATGTGGCTTTTGGATTTCACCTTAACCATGGAAGCTTCATTTTTGGTTTATTTGCTTATGGCTGCCAGGCCTATGGTGACTGTGTGGTTATGTTTACTTGGTGTTTGGTGAGCACATGAGAATGTGCAAAATGTGGAAGCATGCAAACTGTTTGAGAATGCCTGAAAGAAATGTGTTTTATGGACTATAATGATGGTAGGATGTGTAAAAAAATGAGTTTGTTGAAAAGGCCTTGGAAACTTTTAAGCAAATGCATTTGGTACGTGTTAAGCCAGAATCCACAACCTTTTTCTAGCATCCTCCCAGCCTCTGTCAAAACGGGAGCTTTAGAGCAGGCCTCAAACAATCATCAAAGCATAATGGTAGAGGATTTTAGTTGCAAGTGCACTAGTAGACAAGTATGCAAATTGCAGAAGCATACACAAGGCAAGTCACGTGTTTCATAGAATGCCTCAAATAAATGTTGTCTCATGGAATGCCAGGATTGCAAGATATGCACATAATGGATATATTTAAAAGGTTTTAGAAATGCACAATCAACTACTTAATATGTTGGAAAACTTCAAGTGATCGGGAAGTTAGTGTGACATGGTGGAGGTTAGATCTAGGCTCTTTAACTGGTTGATGAAGTGCCAAGCGATTTACTGAACCGAAGCCGCGGGCTTGACCGACTCTATCCCTTCTAGGCATGGTTCACCTTCCCTCATCTTTCATAATTCTCATATTTTATTTTTTGTTTACAACTTAAAAAAATTTAAAATATCAAGATCTTAATACAGTTAATTGTTTATTTCAACTCGTGTAAAAACAATGAAATTTCTTGTCGTTACTCATGAGGCAAAAATAACATGTTACATTAAAACATGAACTTCTGCCCTCATTCTGAGGTGATTTAGAAAGCTTCCTAACTAGTTATATCACTACACTATTAGTACATCGACAAGCCGAGTTTGACTTCCCAGTAATATTGTTGACCTTCTTCCTGTTAAATAGTTAATTTTTGCATTTTTCAGAGACTCAATAAATACCCTTTGGAACTCTAAAAATGAGTTGTTAGGTTTCATTTTTGTACCTTGTTATGTGAGGAGTCACCATGACATCTGGATTTACCTTGAATGAACATATGTGATATTTGTGATGCTCTTATAGGAGCCCTGTTACACTAGTTTACAACAGTAGAAAAATGTTAAATCTAGAAAATTGGCTTCCGTTCTGGACCACCATTTGAAACGTGGAAAGAGAAATCACTTCCTATCTTCGAAAACCTCTAACGTTTATGCTAGACAATTTCATGGAACATTCAGTTTAGGAAAAATCAATTTTCGGGATAGTTTGGCAAAGCCATTTTGTAGGCCTCCGATCGCAGTTTGACGAGGCCAAACAAGATCAATTTCAACTTGTCGCTCAAGAAAACTTATCACAATTTGAAAATGGTTTTCTAGTTTTCAATCCCATTGACTCTCATGAATTCTCCTTATATAGGGGAAACTAGTAAGAATTGTCTCGTTGCATGTGCATCCATCGAACGTCAGTTACGGATGTGGTTTTCTGGGCCCTCAAGCTAAATTTTGTTCTTTTACAACTGGGTCAACTACGACCAGTGTTCCTAGAGAACTAGCCTCCAAACACAAACCATTCACTCTTTCCCATTTCCATCAGTTGCTATGAACTCTTGGTATATCCCGGGACTTGTAGAAAGTTTATCGTGGTGTGCGTTCTAATCAAAAGATAACTTTTGGAAGCGGGTTCTTAGCCTCCAAGCCCGTTTTGAATGTTTTTTAGCTAGTAAGAAAATGTAAAAATAGAAAGTTGCGGGACCCTCATAGGGTTGCCAAACCACCCTAGAAACTTTAGAAACATGTAAATAAATATTTAAAACACTATAGTGTAACTCATTGTGTGCATTAGAACTTTTGACAAAACAATGTTTCTCTCTCTTCCCTTCTCTTTCTATCTATTCTGTTAAAAAATGAAGTAAAATGAAATGTAATGAATACATGTCTCTAGACCATTTTATTTTGATTGAAAATTATAATTATTATCATATGTAAATGGGAAACTAAAAAATGATACTTATGTTAGATTAGGGTGGATGCCATGCCAACGATTTATCGTTGATATCATGCTCACGTGGGTTTTGCAGGATGGAAGAATAACGATGAAAAAGGCGGTGTGTAACTTAATTATTATCATTGTGATTTATATAGTTAATTGTTAAATGAATAATTGTATAATTTAATATCATGTTACAGAAGGTTATATGTGATAATTTTTTGAAATGTATGAGATGTTAGTTTCAAGGACATCTAGGAAATGTGCATTTAATCTTAGGTTCAATTTTGATTTATAGAACACATGGTTAAAAGGGGTTGATATTTATATAAGGTAAATTAAATACAAGTAATATCTTGCAATGCATGTTTAGTATTCTTAAATGATTAACAAGTCATCTTGTGCATTCATACTTTGTAAATGTAATAAAGAGAATTAAAATCGAAAACACTCTACCCTTGTTCAACATCGGGACATAACTTGTTTTTCATGTGCAATACTCCTTACCGCACAAGACATTGAATACTATAGTATGAAATAAATATTTTCTCTCGATGGAATGTCCTAATTTAGGAAAATCAGAGCTCAAGAATGGGTTTATCCTCTTAATCAGTATGGTTAGTGACATTGTCATAAACCTGGTAGATAAGAGCGATACTGTCAAACTTCATTGGAGTAAGATGAACTAACCCTTCCTCCGTATCCTTGTGGATTACCTTGTTTTTTTTTTTAAGGTAGATTTAAAAGTAAATTTTTCCCCCATCGAGTGAAATCCCTGTTGGATCCAAATGACATAATTAGATATCATGTTATAGTTGTTATGTGTCTTGCATTCTTGTTAGTGAACTCTTTAGTCCCTCGTAGATAAATGTCTTATCTTTGGCTTGTGACAATATAGTTCCTTGAAATCTCATAAAGGGTTTATAAAGTAAATACATTTTAACCTTAGTCAAATCTGTAATAGGGATTAAACCCCTGGGTGAAAATTGGAATTAAGCTTAACCTTAGTTGTTTTAGGGGTTATCACGTGTATAGAAAATCATAAGTAACTCTTTGCAAAACAAAGATGTTTTGAAAGGTTCTGACTTTAGAGGACCCAAGAAACCAAAATCTTCTTCCGTAATCCCTTTTTATGTCCTTTTATGACATTAAAAAATAAAGGGTATTTCACATGCGGAATCGTGAGATGCAGAAACATGGGATCTTACCTTGAACACAAATCACTTGTGGATCATGTGTGGTTTATAAATGCTTATAACCATGTGCTTCTTTAAGATGTCAAACAAGTACTTTCGTAACTCTTATGTTATAAATCGATGGTAATAATGAGACCTTAGTGCGATGCAAGAGTAAATAATAAGAGAGTAAAACCATTTGACGTTAGGAATAATGTCATTGGGAGTCCTTATAACTTAATTTAAACATCTTCATGTGTTACAAAGAATATGAATTGTCAAATGGTGTGATCAAACTTTGAGACAACAAAAGATATATATATATATATATATATATATATATATATACATATCTTATTGGAATTCAACAAGTTTTTGAACTATAATAACAATGGTAGGGAAATAAATATAGTGTGAATTGAGGAATTTTTTTTGGTAAAAAGCTACCTTGTATCTAAATCTCCGTCAAACCCTTTTATTGTGTTCTGGATATCAAGTCACTTTCGTTTGTGTTGTAAGTGTAAAATGGTAGACATCAAATAAATGTTGGAGAATAATATACTTAACATAATAATAAGATAATTAAGTACTTTGTATGCAAGTTGGTTTATGCCAAATATGTATGTTAGCTATGGAAATTTTTATAACGTCTAAGAAGCCAACTTAAGATGGTCAAACTGGTTTTTTTTTTGCAACCGCGGGATAAACTTAGGAATATGTGGGTGGGAAAACGAGGAATTTATCCTTTCTCAATAATGTTCTTGGAATGTTAACGGTAACTATAATACATTTAAATAAATGATGTGTTGTGGGTTCGCCGTTCCTGAAGTCATGTTTCTTGTGGTTGGGTCATTGCTAGTATTCGTTCCTTAGGAAAAGTGTGGCATCAACATGCCTATGTGTTTTATTGTTTCTATGTGAGTTGACGAATTATGTGATTGTCGTATGCGAGTCAAGTTCTGTACTTGAAGCCCATGTTGTGTTGTGTGTAGGGAGCAATGTAAGTCAAAAAAATATATTCCTAGTGTTTTACTGTTGTATTTGGGTGTGTAAAATGTGGGCACTACATATGGTATCAGAGTAGAGGTTCATGCTCTCGAACCTTTGGGGCAGATTGGAGTTGTGATGGTGTTGCATGATGGTGGTGGATATTGGAAGAGTAATGTGATATATGCATGATTTGAACTATGTCATAATTATGAAATTGTGAACGCACATGTTGTGCATGTCACTTAGTGCATATTTGTTGTCATGTTTATGTGTTGGGGATGGGATTATTCTCTCTCCTTCATGTGGATTATATGAAGAAGTCATGTGTGAATTACTGCTTGTAATGAGAGTATTGACTCTCCTTTTCGTGGATTCAATGAGGAAACTGTGTGTGATGTACCACCTTATTTTGTGTGAAAGGAATTATATTGTGAATTGCAGAGTGTTGAAACATTTTGACCTTAAGTGATGTGGATATGTATTGATGTATTACATGAAAAAAATGATGTAAAGTGAATCACAGTTTATCATGATGTCATCACTGTATTGTGATTATTTGTGTGCATCGTCATGTTGTATTACAATTGAATATATGTCGTAATGTTAGACATTGTTTTCCTCATACGTATAATTCATGTAATATGTGATGGTTCATGTCATGATTTAGGGGATATGGTGAGTATGATCCCTAGTGTATAATGATTGCACTTTGGGTGCAGGATGTTGTAATGTGATGTATTGTAACCCATGAAAGTAGTGCTTGTGTTATACCCTATATATATATATATACCATGCGTAATACGTTATGGTTGTTGTGTGTGAATTACCATTGTGTTAGTGATGTAGTTATTTTTGTGTTTTGGACCTTACACTGGATGACCCTAAGGGGATAAACTATCAATATTGTATGTGTGGAGAGAGGAGGCATGGACCAGGTTTTCATAATCTTGAGCCGAGTACGAGTGATGAATTGGAGTCTTATATAGACTGAAAACCCACTTCTATCTATTTAGTATACTTTGAGCTTTCTCAATATATTGTGGGTGTGCACCACCTTAGGCTCAACTTATGCAACTAGAGTTCCCTACTCTTTCCTATTGGATTGTTCATTGAATAATCCTATGTGATTTTTACTATGTTGATCCTTTTGGGAGTATGGAGTAATGATTAAGGCAAAGATGATGATAGTTACATTATTTGATATACTCATTCTGGTTACATGTATATTTCTATGAGCTGAGGCTCGATGTCTGAGTGCCAGCAACTTGATGAGGACACATAGTGATTGTAATGTGCTATTTTCTCAATACGTATGTTATTCATAAATTGATCATTATCTCTTTTAGCTAGAACCAACCATTTTCTTGATTGACATGTTCTTATATTTTGGGAATTTATTTGTTTGTTGCATTAACATTTGGATATTGCACTAACCATGGCTAATTAGCCATTTGTTTTTCTTAGTTTTAAAGACTTTATTATCATATTTAAAAGTTTTGTAGCCTAGCCCAAGGCTTTTAATTTTTCCACTTGGCATTTGAAAGGATTGTTATGTTGGTTCTAGTGTCATAATATGTTGGAATAGGGTCATGGGATTAACCATGGAGTGGTTGAACCTATGGACGCACTTTGTTGTATGGGGGTACTCCACAAGGAGTTACAGATAACTAGTGCGTTGTCGAACCACGAGTTATTATGTCACTTGGGTTGGGGCTGACGGGGCTCTATGTGCCTAGGGCCATAGAGTGACCCGGCCTCCTTAAAAGGAGAAAGGGGACGTGCCTCTATGGTTGAGTGACCTGTTATTCTTTATGGCACTCTATGGTGGATTGACTTGATATTCTTGATGAGGCTCTATGGCTGAGTGACCCGACTTGGTTTTGACACTATGTTTATTTCTCTTTAGCAGATATGTGGATTTTTCTAGTTGTATGGAGTGTTTTATGATGCTTCAGGAGACATATGGAGTATTTCTTGATATTTTGAGATGTGTGGAATTAGTTTAGTGAGTTATGTGTACCCCTTTGAGTCTTTTTGACACCTTGTTATGTTTGAGGCTTAACTCTTCCCTTGGGTGATATGGACTATTGGATATTGTCTTGGCACTATATTGGTACAGTCATGGATTGTTTTGGGTCATGTGATACCCGTTGTGTATGTATCAGCGTATTGACCTAGTTTATCAGTCATATGCATGTACTAGATGTATGTCTAGGACGTAATTGTTGGAAATTATTTGCTATTTGGTGTACTTGTTGTCATTCAATGGTTTAGTGAAACCCTTGTGATGTGATACGGTCGTAAAAGTATGCTTGTGAAAATTTAGCATTGTGTATGACCCTTGTACGGTGTTGTGACTGTAGTTCATGATGGGAACCCACAGGAATGAAATAACTAAAATTCTACAAAAAAAAAGAAATTTTAACGACTTAAATTAAGAATAATGTTAATGGAAAGAGAGTAATGAAATAATGAATACGAGAGAACTACCAATATTCACACAACCTTGAAGATTCAAATTTCTACCTAATGCTCCTAGGGCCACCCCGTAACCGTGATTTTGGATTTGAAATCTTAACCTTAGAGTGTACCTTCACCACATTCGTCCCTTGTTGCGTACCTTTTCTCTTTCTTCATTTTATGTTGCATCGAGGATGATGCTTTCTTAAGGGGAGGAGGATGTAATGCCTCCTTTCATTAAAAAAATAAAAAAAAAAATAATAATAAAATAAATAAAATAAAAGAATAAAAATTTTAAAAAGGCCCGTGAATTTGTGGGGGAGGATTAGGGCAAAGGGGGCTCGGATTGTCATGGGGGATGTTTTGTTTTCATCCTTGGTTTTTTGTTGAAAGGAGAGAGGGAGAGTTTGTTGCCGCCATGGAGGAAGAAGGGGGGAAAACTCTGGACCAATCATTGTGCACCCACCAGACTAAAGAATGCGTGGAGGAGGATTGTGGCTGGTGTGACAGCTTAAAATCCGTAGGAGAAAGGAAAAAATTCCTGAAAGAAACACGTCTTACAATTCCTTGGTCGTTGTTTTTTCTCAGATCTGATCCACTTAGTGTGTTTTGTTTTTTTTTTAAGAAATGCCTCACCAAATGTCATCCCATGGAGTGCTATGTTTCCTTTTTTGCATCCTGTTCTAGCATTCCTCCTAGCATGTGTCAAAAAATGTGCCCAAACCTGTGTGACTTCTTTCATCACATAAAAGACATAAATTTTTGTCACATGTTGAAGTTGCAACTTCCCTGGTAGACATGTATGCACAAAATGGATTTGTTAAAAAGTCATGTAGATTTGTTTGTTGGTTTTGTGCAAAGTGGGTTATGTTTGCTTGGTGTTTGGTGAGCACATGAGAATGTGCAAAATGTGGAAGCATGCAAACTATTCGACAATGCCTGAAAGAAATGTGTTTTATGAACTGTAATGATGGATGGATGTGCAAAAAAATGAGTTTGTTTAAAATGCCTTGGAAACTTTTAAGCAAATGCATTTGGTACGTATTAAGCCAGACTCCACAACCTTTTTCTAGCATCTTCCCAGCCTCTATCAAAATGGGAGGTTTAGAGCAAGCCTCAGACAACTGTCAAAGCATCATGGTAGAGGAGTTTAGTTGTAAGTGCGCTAGTAGACAAGTATGTAAATTGTGGAAGCATACACAAGGCAAGTCAACTGTTTGATAGAATGCCTCAAAGAAATGTTGTCTCATGGAATGCCAAGATTGCAAGATATGCACATAATGGATCTGTTTAAAAGGTTTTAGAAATTCACAAGGAACTAATTAATATGTTGGAAAAATTCAAGTGATCAAGATGTTGGTGTGACATGGTGGAGATTAGATCCAGGCTCGTGAACTAGTTGACAAAGTGCTAAGTGAGTTACTGAACCGAAGCCGCGGGCTTGACCGACTCTGTCCCTTCTAGGCATGGTTCACCTTACCTCATCTTTCATAAGTCTCATATTTTAGTTTTCATTTATAACTTAAAATAATTTTAAAATATCAAGATCTTAATAAAGTTAATTGTTTATTTCAACTTGTGCAAAAACAATGAAATGTCTTTTCATTACTCACGATGCAAAAATAACTTGTTACATTAAAACATGAACTTCTACCCTCAATCTGAGGTGATTTAGAAAGCTTCCTACCTAGTTAGATCACTACACTATTATTTCATCGACAAGATGAGTTTGACTTCCCAATAATATTTTTGACCTTCTTCCTGTTAAATAGTTAATTTTTGCATTTTTCAAAGACTCATTAAATACCCTTTAGAACTTTAAAAATGAGATGTTAGGTTTCATTTGTGTACCTTGTTATGTGAGGAGTCACCATAACATCTGGATTTACCCTGAATGAACATATGTGATCTTTGTGATGCCCTTATAGGAGACCTGTTACACTGGTTTACAACAATAGAAAACCAATTTCGACCTGTCACTCCAGAAAACTTGTTGCCGTTTGAAAATGATTTTCTAGTTCTTAGTGCCGTCGACTCTGATGAATTCTACTTATATAGGGGAAACCAGTAGGAAGTGTCTCGTTGCGTGCAAATCCATCAAACATTAGTTATGGATGCAGTTTTCTGGGCCCTTGAGGTAATTTTTATTCTTTTGCAACTGGGTCAACTACGACCAGTGGCCCCGGAGAACTGGCCGCTAAACGCAAACCGTTCGCTCTTTCCCATTTTCGTTAATTGCTATGAAATCTTGGTATATCTGGGGACTCGTAGAAATTTGATTGTGGTGTGTGTTCTCATTGAAAGATAACTTTTGGAAGTGGGTTTTTAGCCTCTGAGCCCGTTTTGAATGTTTTGTAGCTAGTAAGAAAATGTAAAAATAGAAAGCTATGGGACCCTCGTAGGGTTGACAAACCACCCTGGAAACATTAGACACATGTAAATAACTATTTAAAACACTATAGTGTAACTCGTTGTGTGCATTATAACTTTTGACAAAATGATGTTTCTCTCTCTTCCCTTCTCTTTCTATCTATTCTTTTACAAAATGAAGTAAAATGAAATGTAATGAATACATGTCTCTAGACCGTTTTATTTTGATTGAAAATTGTAATTATTATCATATGTAAATGGGAAACTGAAAAATTATACTTATGTTAGATTAGGGTGGATGCCATGCCAACGATTTATCGCCAATATCATGCTCACGTGGGTTTTGAAGGATGGAAGAATGACGACGAAAAAAGCGGTGTGTAACTTAATTATTATCATTGTGATTTATATAGTTCGTTGTTAAATGAATAATTGTATAATTTAATATCATGTTACAGAAGGTTATATGTGATAATCTGTTTAAATGTATGAGATGCTAGTTTCAAGGACATCTAGGAAATGTACATTTAATCTTAGGTTCAATTTTGATTTATAGAACACATGGTTAAAAGGGGTTGATATTTATATAAGGTAAATTAAATACAAGTAATATCTTGCAGTGCATGTTTAGTCTTCATTAAATGATTAACAAGTCATCTTGTGCATTCATACTTTGTAAATGTAATAAAGAGAATTAAAATCGAAAAAACTCTACCCTTGTTCACCATCGGGACATAACTTTTTTTTCATGTGCAATACTCCTTACCGTACAAGACATTGAATACTGTAGTATCAACTAAATCTTTTCTCTTTGTGGAATTTCCTAATTTAGGCAAATCAGAGCTCAAGAATTGGTTTATCATCTTAGTCAGTATGGTTAGTGACATTGTCATAAACCTGGTAGATAGGAGTGATACTGTCAAACTTCATTGGAGTAATATGAACTAACACTTCCTCCGTATCCTAGAGGATTACCTTGTTTTTTTTTTAAGGTAGATTTAAAAGTAAATTTTTCCCCCATCGAGTGAAATACCTATTGGATCCAAATGACATAATTAGATATCATGTTATAGTTGTTATGTGTCTTGCATTCTTGTTAGTGAACTCTTTAGTCCCTCGTAGATAAATGTCTTATCTTTGGCTTGTGTCAATATAGTGCCTTGAACTCTCAGAAAGGGTTTATAGAGTAAATACGTTTTAACCTTAGTCAAATCTATAATAGGGATTAAAGCCCTGGGTGAAAATTTGAATTAAGCTTAACCTTAGTTGTTTTTGGGGTTAACACGTGTATATAAAATCATAAGTAACTCTTCTCAAAACAAAGTTGTTTTGAAAGGTGTTGACATTAGAGGACCTAAGAAACCAAAATCTTGTTCTGTAATCCCTTGTTATGTCCTTTTATGACATTAAGAAATAAAGGGTATTTCACATGCGGAATCATGAGATGCAGAAACATGGGATCTTACCTTAAACACAAATCACTTATGGATCTTGTGTGGTTTATAATGCTTATATCCATGTGCTTCTTTAAGATTTCAGACAAGTACTTTCGTAACTCTTATGTTATAAATCGATGGTAATAATGAGACCTTAGTGCAATGAAAGAGTAAATCATAAGAGAGTAAAACAAATTTGAGGTTAGGAATAATGTCACTGGGAGTCCTTATAAGTTAATTTAAACATCTTCATGTGTTACAAAGAATATGAATTGTCAAATGGTGTGATCAAACTTTGAGAAAACAAAAGATATATATATATTATTGGAATTCAACAATTTTTTGAACTATAATAACAATGGTAGGGAAATAAATATAGTTTGAATCGAGGAATGTTTTTGGTAAAAAGCTAAATCTCAGTCAAACCCTTTTATTGCATTCTGGAAATCAAGTCACTTTCATTTGTGTTTTAAGGGTAAAATGGAAGACATCATAAAAATGTTGGAGAAGAATATACTTAACATAATAATAAGATAATTAAGTACTTTGTATGTGTTGGTCGTCAAAAAGGACTTCAGGAAGAGTAACAGTCAGGGGACAAGAAGTCCCTCCTCTTTAATGGGAGAGGTTCCCTTATTCACAAACGAACCTATTTACACATATACAAAGCATGATTTTCTTGTGGAACTTGGATATTATGAAAGTGTTTTCCATAAGGATCATCAATCACAAAAGGACTAATTTTCTCTGAAGGAATACCAGCCGTAGGTATTCTATCTTAGATAGGTGGAGTGCTTGTTGAACGAGCCTTTCTATTTCTCCTTGTTGAAAGGAGAGGAAAACCCTACTATTCCAAAAGTTGAAACTGAGAATCTTCAATACCAAGGGCCCTTCTCCCTCGAGTAAAACGCGGAGTCGCTAGATCAAAATATGATCAATAAATGATTATAGAACTGGAACATGATTCCCCAGTGGAGTGGCCAAAAACTGTTGCTCTTCCTGAAGTCCTTTTTGATGACCAACAATATGCAAGTTGGTTTATGCCAAATATGTATGTTAGTTATGGAAATTTTTATAAAGTATAAGAAGCCAAATTAAGATGGTCAAACTGTTTTGGTTTTTTTTTTCAATCGTAGGATAAACTTAGGAATATGTGGGTGGGCAAACGAGAAATTTATCATTGCTCTAATGTTCTTGGAATGTTAACGGTAACCAAAATACATTTAAAGAAATGATGTGTTGTGGGTTCGTCATTCTTGAAGTCATGTTTCTTGTGGTTGGGTCATTGCTAGTATTCGTTCCTTGGGAAAAGTGTCGCATCGACATGCCTATGTGTTTTCTTATGTCTATGTGAGTCAACGACTTATGTGATTGTCGTATATGAGTCGAGTTCTATACTTGAATCCCATGTTGTGTTGTGTATAGCAAGCAATGTAAGTCAAAAAAATTATTCCTAGTATTTTATTGTTGTATTTGGGTGCGTAAAATGTGGGCAATACATATGGTATGAGAGCCGAGGTTCATGCTCTCAAACCTCTGGGGTAGATTGGAGTTGTGATGGTGTTGCATGATGGTGGTGGATATTGGAAGAGTAATGTGATATATGCATGATGTGAACTATGTCGTAATTATGAAATTGTGAATGCACATGTTGTACATGTCACTTAGTTCATATTTGTTGTCATGTTTATGTGTTGGGGATGGGAGTATTCTCTCTCCTTCGTGTGGATTCTATGAAAAATTCATGTGTGAATTACTACTTGTAATGAGAGTATTGACTCTTGTTTTCATGGATCCAATGAGGAATCCATGTGTGATGTATCGCCTTGTTTTGTGTGAAAGGAATGATATTGTGAATTGCGGAGTGTTGAAACATTTTGACCTTATGTGATGTGGAGATGTATTGATGTATTGCATGACAAAATTGATGTAAAGTGAATCACAGTTTATCGTGATGTCATCACCGTATTGTGATTTGTTGTGTGCATCGTCGTGTTGTATTACAATTGACTATATGTCGTAATGTTATACATTGTGTTCCTCATACGTATAATTCATGTAATATGTGATGGTTCATGTTGCGATTTAAGGGATATGGTGAGTATGATCCCTAGTGTACATTGATTACACTTTGGGTGCAGGATGTGATAATGTGATGTATGGTAATCTGTGAAAGTAGTGATTGTGTTATAACCTGTATATATATACCATGTGTAATATGTTATGGTTGTTGTGTGTGAATTACCATTGTGTTAGTGATGTAGTTATCTATATGTTGTGGACCTTACACTGGATGACCCTAAGGAAATAAACTATCAAGAGTGTATGTGTGGAGATAGGAGGCATGGATCAATTTTTCATAATCTTGACCTGAGTACGAGTGAGGAAGTGGAGTCTTATATAGACTGAAAATCCACTTCTATCTGTTTAGTATACTTCGAGCTTGCTCAGTATATTGTGGGTGCGCACCACCTTAGGCTCAACTTATGCAACAAGAGTTCCCTGCTCTTTCCTATTGGATTATTCATTGAATAACCCTATGTGATTTTGACTATGTTGATCCTTCTGGGAGTATGGAGTAATGATTCAGGTAGAGATGATGACAGTTACATTATTTGATATACTCATTCTGGTTACATGTATATTTCTACGAGCTTAGGATTGATGTCAGAGTGCCAGGAACTCGATGAGTACCCATTTGGTGGTGATATGAGGCCACATGGTGATTGTAATGTGCTATTTTATCAATACGTATGTTATTCGTAAATTGATCATTATCTCTTTTAGCTAGAACTAGTCGTTTTCTTGATTGACATGTTCTTATATTTTGGGAATTTATTTGATTGTTGCATTAACATTTGGATATTACACTAACCATGGCTAATTAGCCATTTTTTTTCTTAGTTTTAAAGACTTTATTATCATATTTAAAAGTTTTGTAGCCTAGCCCAAGGCTTTTAATTTTACCACTTGGCATTTGAATGGACTGTTATGCTGGTTCTAGTGTTGTAATGTGTTGGAATAGGGTCATGCGATTAACCATGCAGTGGTTGAACCTATGGACCCACTTCTATGTATGGGGGTACGCCCCAAGGAGTTACAGATAACTAACGGGTTGTTAAACCATGAGTTATTATGTCACTTAGGTTGGGGATGACGGGGCTCTATGCGCCCAAGGCCATAGGGTGACTCGGCCTCATTAAAAGGAGAAAGGGGACGGGACTCTATGGTTGAGTGACCTATTATTCTTTATGGCACTCTATGGTGGAGTGACTTGATATTCTTAATGGGGTTCTGTGGTTGAGTGACCCGACTTTGTTCTAGCACTATGTTTCCTTCTCTTTGGGAGGTATGTGGAGTTGTTGAGGTGTATGGAGTGTTTTATGATGCTTTAGGAGACATATGGAGTATTTCTTGATATTTTGGGATGTGTGGAGTTGGTATAGTGAGTTATGTGTACCCTTGTGAGTCTTTTTGACACCTTGTTATGTTTGAGGCTTGACTCTTCCCTTGGGTGATATGGACTATTGGATATTGTCTTGGCACTATGTTGGTACAGTCATGGATTTTTTTGGGTCATGTGATACCCGTTGTATATGTATCAGCATGTTGAACCGGTTTGTCAGTCATATGTGTGTACTAGATCTATGTCTAGGACATAATTGTTGGAAATTATTTGCTATGTGGTCTACTTGTTTTCATTCCATGGTTTGGTGAAACCCTTGTGATGTGATACGGTTGTAAAAGTATTCTTTTGAAAATTTAGCGTTGTGTATGACCCTGATAGGGTTTTGTGCCTATAGTTCATGATGGGAACCCACAGGAATGAAATAACTAAAATTCTACAAAAAAAAAAAAAAAAAATTTAAAGGACTTAAATTAAGAATAATGTTAATGGAAAGAGATTAATGAAATAATGAATACGAGAGAACTGCCAATCTTCATAGAACCTTGAAGATTAAAATTTCTACCTGATGTTCCTAGGGCCACCCCGTAACCATGATTTTGGATCTGAAATCTTAACCTTAGAGTGTATCTTCACCACATTCGTCCCTTGTTGCGTACCTTTTCTCTTTCTTCATTTTATGTCACATCGAGGACAATGCTTTATTAAGGGGAGGAGAATGTAATGCCTCCTTTTATTAAAAAAAAATACTAATAATAAAATAAAAAATAAAAAATTTAAAAAAGGCCCATGAATTTGTGGTGGAGGATTACGACAAAGGGGGCTCGGGTTTTCATGGGGGATGTTTTGTTTTCATCCTTGATTTTTTGTTGAAAGGAGAGAGGGGGAGTTTTTTGCCGCCATGAAGGAAGAAGCAGGGAAAAATCTAGACCAATCCTTACGCACCCACCAGACTGAAGAAGGCATGGAGGAGGATTGTGGCTGGTGTGATAGCTTAAAATGTGCAGGAGAAAGGAAAAAATGCTTGAAAGAAACACGTCTTACAATGCCTTGGTCGCTATTTTTTCTTAGATCTTATCCACTTAGGGCGTTTTGTTTGTTTTTTTAAAGAAATTCCTTGCCAAATGTCATCCCATGGAGTTCCATGTTTCCTTTTTGCATCCTATGCTAGCATTCCCCCTAGCCTATGTAAAAAAATGTGCCCATACCTGCGTGACTTCTTTCAGCACATAAAAGACATAAATTTTTGTCACATGTTGAAGTTGTAACTTCCCTGGTAGACATGTATGCATATAATACATTTGTTAAAAAGTTGTGTGGACTTGTTTGTTGGTTCTGTGCAAAGTGGGTTTGTTGAATACGCGTTGCAACCTTTAAAACAAATTCTACATCCATTGCTAGCATCCTCACGCCAATTTCTTAAATAGGAGCTTTTTCAGGCATAGATGTTGTAGGTGCTCGGTTAGATATGAATGAAAAATGTGTAAGTATAGACAAAACCCATGGACTGTGTGATAAAATTCCTATAAAAAATGTGGCTTTTGGATTTCACCTTAACCATGGAAGCTTCATTTTTGGTTTATTTGATTATGGCTGCCAGGCCTATGGTGGCTATGTGGTTATGTTTGTTTGGTGTTTGGTGAGCACATGAGAATGTGAAAAATGTGGAAGCATGTGAACTGTTCGATAATGCCTGAAAGAATGTGTTTTATGAACTGTAATGATGGCCGGATGTGTAAAAAATGAGTTTGTTGAAAAGGCCTTGGAAACTTTTAAGCAAATGCATTTGGTATGTATTAAGCCAGACTCCACAACCTTTTTCCAGCATCCTCCCATTCTCTGTCAAAATGAGAGGTTTAGAGCAAGCCTCAGACAACTGTCAAAGCATAATGGTAGAGGAGTTTAGTTGTAAGTGCGCTAGTAGACAAGTATGTAAATTGTGGAAGCATACACAAGGCAAGTCAACTATTTGATAGAATGCCTCAAAGAAATGTTGTCTCATGGAATGCCAGGATTACAAGATATGGACATAATGGATTTGTTTAAAAGGTTTTATAAATACACAAGTAACTACTTAATATGTTGGAAAACTTCAAGTGATCAGGAAGTTGGTGTGACGTGGTGGAGGTTAGATCCAGGCTCATGAACTGGTTGACGAAGTGGTAAGTGAGTTACTGAACCGAAGCCACGGGCTTGACCGACTCCGTCCCTTCCAGGCATGGTTCACCTTCCCTCATCTTTCATAAGTATTTTGTTTTAGTTTTCATTTACAACTTAAAATAATTTTAAAATACCAAGATCTTAATATAGTTAATTGTTTATTTCAACTCATGTAAAAACAATGAAATGTCTTTTCATTACTCACGATGCAAAAATAAATTGTTACATTAAAACATGAACTTCTATCTCAATCTGAGGTGATTTAGAAAGCTTACTACCTAGTGAGATCACTACACTATTAGTACATCGACAAGCCGAGTTTGATTTCCAATAATATTTTTGACCTTCTTCCTATTAAATAGTTATTTTTTGCATTTTTCAGAGACTCATTAAATACACTTCGGAACTCTAAAAATGAGATGTTAGGTTTCATTTGTGTACCTTGTTATGTGAGGAGTCACCATAACATTTGGATTTACCCTGAACAAACATATGTGATCTTTGTGACGCCCTTATAGGAGACCTGTTACACTGGTTTATAGCAGTAGAAAACTATTAAATCTAGAAAGTTGGCTTCCATTCTGGACTGCCATTCAAAACCTGGAAAGAGAAATCACTTCTGTCTTCGCAAACCTCTAGTGTTTATACTAGACAATTGAATGGAACATTCAGTTTGGGAAAAAGAACTTTTCGGGATAGTTTGGCAAAGCCATTTTGTAGGCCTCCGATCGCAGTTTGACAAGGACAAACATAACCAATTTCGACTTGTCACTCCATAAAACTTGTCGCCGTTTGAAAATGGTTTTCTTGTTATTAGTCCCGTCGACTCTGATGAATTCTCCTTATATAAAGGAAATTAGTAGGAAGTGTCTCATTATGTGCGCATCCATCAAACGTCAGTTATGGATGCGATTTTCTGGGCCCTCGAGCTAAATTTTTTTCTTTTGCAACTGGGTCAACTACGACCAGTGGCCCTGGAGAACTGGCCACCGAACGCAAACCGTTCACTCTTTCCCATTTCTGTCAGTTGCTATGAACTCTTGGTATATCTGGGGACTCGTAGAAATTTTATCGTGGTGTGCATTCTCATTGAAAGATAACTTTTGGAAGTGGGTTCTTAGCCTCCGAGCCCATTTTGAATGTTTTGTAGCTAGTAAGAAAATGTAAAAATAGAAAGCTGCGGGACCCTCGTACAGTTTCCAGACCACCCTGGAAACTTTAGACACATGTAAATAACTATTTAAAACACTATAGTGTAACTCGTTGTCTGTATTAGAACTTTTGACAAAATGATGTTTCTCTCTCTCTTCCCTTCTATTTCTATCTATTGTGTTACAAAATGAAGTAAAATGAAATGTAATGAATATATGTCTCTAAACCATTTTATTTTGATTGCAAATTGTAATTATTATCATATGTAAATGGGAAACTGAAAAATGATACTTATGTTACATTAGGGTGGATGCCATGTCAGCAATTTATCGCTGCTATCATGCTCACGTGGGTTTTGTAGGATGGAAGAATGACGACGAAATGGGTGGTGTGTAACTTAATTATTATCATTGTGATTTATATAGTTCGTTGTTAAATGAATAATTGTATAATTTAATATCATGATATAGAAGGTTATATGTGATAATCTGTTGAAATGTATGAGATGCTAGTTTCAAGGAAATCTAGGAAATGTGCATTTAATCTTAGGTTCAATTTTGATTTATATAACACATGGTTAAAAGGGGTTGATATTTATATAAGGTAAATTAAATACAAGTAATATCTTGCAGTGCATGTTTAGTATTCGTTAAATGATTAATGAGTCATCTTGTGCATTCATACTTTGTAAATGTAATAAAGAGAATTAAAATCGAAAACACTCTACCCTTGTTCAACATCGGGACATAACTTGTTTTTCATGTGCAATACTCCTTACCGTACAAGACATTGAATACTATAGTATGAAATAAATCTTTTCTCTCGATGGAATGTCCTAATTTTAGAAAATCAGAGCTCAAGAATGGGTTTATCGTCTTAGTTAGTATGGTTAGTGACATTGTCATAAACCTGGTAGATAGGAATGATACTTTAAAACTTCATTCGAGTAAGATGAGCTAACCCTTCCTCTGTATCCTTGTGGATTAACTTGTTTTTTTTCAAAGGTAGATTTAAAAGTAAATTTTTCCCCCATCGAGTGAAATACCTATTGGATCCAAATGACATAATTAGATATCGTGTTATAGTTTTTATGTGTCTTGCATTCTTGTTAGTGAACTCTTTAGTCCCTTGTAGATGAATGTCTTATCTTTGGCTTGTGTCAATATAGTGCCTTGAACTCTCGCGAATGGTTTATAAAGTAAATACATTTTAACCTTAGTAAAATCTATAATAGGGATTAAAGCCCTAGGTGAAAATTTGAATTAAGCTTAACCTTAGTTGTTTTGGGGGTTAACACATGTATAGAAAATCATAAGTAACTATTTGTAAAACAAAGTTGTTTTGAAAGGTGTTGACATTAGAGGACCTAAGAAACCAAAATCTTGTTCTGTAATCCCTTGTTATGTCCTTTTATGACATTAAGAAATAAAGGGTATTTCACATGCGGAATTGTGAGATGCAGAAACATGGGATCTTACCTTGAACACAAATCACTTGTGGATCATGTGTGGTTTATAATGCTTATAACCATGTGCTTCTTTAAGATGTCAGACAAGTACTTTCATAACTCTTATGTTATAAATCAATGGTAATAATGAGACCTTAGTGCAATGCAAGAGTAAATCATAAGAGAGTAAAACCATTTTAGGTTAGGAATAATGTCATAGGGAGTCGTTATAACTTAATTAAACATCTTCATGTGTTACAAAGAATATTAATTGTCAAATGGTGTGATCAAACTTCAAGAAATATATATATATAAAATTGGAATTCAACAAGTTTTTGAACTATAATAACAATGGTAGGGAAATAAATATAGTGTGAATCGAGGAATGTTTTTGGTAAAAAGCTACCTTGTATCTAAATCTCTGTCAAACCCTTTTATTGCGTTCTGGATATCAAGTCACTTTCATTTGTGTTATAAGGGTAAAATGGTAGACATCAAATAAATGTTGGAGAAGAATATACTTAAAATAATAATAAGATAATTATGTACTTTGTATGCAAGTTGGTTTATGCCAAATATGTATGTTAGCTATGGAAATTTTTATAAAGTATAAGAAGCCAACTTAACATGATCAAACTATTTTTTTTTTTTTTTCAATTGAGGGATAAACTTAGGAATATGTGGGTGGTCAAACGATAAATTTATCCCTTCTCAATAATGTACTTGGAATGTTAACGGTAACCAAAATACATTTAAAGAAATGATGTGTTGTGGGTTCATCCTTCTTAAAGTCATGTTTCTTGTGGTTGGGTCATTACTAGTATTCGTTCCTTGGGAAAAGTGTGGCATCGACATGCCTATGTGTTTTCTTGTGTCTATGTGATTCGATGACTTATGTGATTGTTGTATGCGAGTCAAGTTCTGTACTTGAAGCCCATGTTGTGTTGTTTATAGTGAGCAATGTAAGTCAAAAAAATTATTCCTACTATTTTATTGTTGTATTTGGGTGCGTAAAATGTGGGCACTACATATGGTATCAGAGCCGAGGTTCATGCTCTTGAACCTTGGGGGCATATTGGAGTTGTGATGGTGTTGCATGATGGTGGTGTATATTAGAAGAGTAATGTGATATATGCGTGATGTGAACTATGTCGTAATTATGAAATTGTGAACACACATGTTATGCATGTCACTTAGTGCATATTTTTTGTCATGTTTATGTGCTGGGGATGGGAGTATTCTCTCTCCTTGGTGTGGATTCTATGAAGAATTCATGTGTGAATTACTTCTTGTAATGAGAGTATTGACTCTCCTTTTCATGGATCCAATGAGGAATCCATGTGTGATGTACTGCCTTATTTTGTGTGAAAGGAATGATATTGTGAATGGCGGAGTGTTGAAATATTTTGACCTTATGTGATGTGGAGATGTATTGATGTATTGCATGAAAAAATTGATGTAAAGTGAATCACATTTTATCGAGATGTCATCACCGTATTTTGATTTGTTGTGTGCATCGTCGTGTTGTATTACAATTGACTATATGTCATAATGTTAGACATTGTGTTCCTCATACGTATAATTCATGTAATATGTGAAGGTTCATGTCATGATTTAGTGGATATGGGGGATATGGTGAGTATGATCCTTTATGTACAATGATTGCACTTTGGGTGCAGGATGTGGTAATGTGATGTATCGTAACCTGTGACAGTAGTGATTGTGTTATACCCTGTATATATATACCATGTGTAATACGTTATGGTTGTTGTGTGTGAATTACCATTGTGTTAGTGATGTTGTTATTTGTATGTTGTGGACCTTACACTACATGACCCTAAGGGGATAAACTATCAAGAGTATATGTGTGGAGAGAGGAGGCGTGGATAAGGATTTCATAATCTTAAGCCGAGTACGAGTGAGGAAGTGGAGTCTTATATAGATTTAAAATCCACTTCTATCTATTTAGTATACTTCGAGCTTGCTCAGTATATTATGGGTGCACACCACCTTAGGCTCAACTTATCCAACTAGAGTTCCCTGCTCTTTCCTATTGGATTGTTCATTGAATAATCCTATGTGATTTTTACTATGTTGATCATTGTGGGAGTATGGAGTAATGATTCAGGTAGAGATGATTATAGTTACTTTATTTGATATACTCATCTGGTTACATGTATATTTCTACGAGCTTAGGATCAATGTCTGAGTGCTAGGAACTCGATGAGTACCCCTTTGGTGGTGATATGAGGCCACATAGTGATTGTAATGTGCTATTTCCTCAATACATATATTATTTGTAAATTGATCATTATCTCTTTTAGCTAGAACCAAGCATTTTCTTGATTAACATGTTCTTATATTTTGGGAATTTATTTGATTGTTGCATTAACATGTGGATATTGCACTAACCATGGCTAATTAGCCATTTTTTTTTCTTAGTTTTAAAGACTTTCTTATCATATTTAAAAGTTTTGTAGCCTAGCCCAAGGCTTTTAATTTTTCCACTTGGCATTTGAATGGACTGTTATTTTGGTTCTACTGTCATAATGTGTTGGAATAGGGTCATGGGATTAACCATGGAGTGGTTGAACCTATGGATCCGCTTCATTGTATGGGGGTACGTCCCGAGGAGTTACAGATAACTAGTGGGTTGTCAAACCACGAGTTATTATGTCACTTAGGTTGGGGGTGACGGGGCTCTATGTGCCCAAGGCCATAGGGTGACCTAGCCTAATTAAAAGGAGAAAGGGGATGGGCCTCTATGGTTGAGTGACCTGTTATTATTTATGGCACTCTATGGTGGAGTGACCTGATACTCTTGATGGGGCTCTATGGTTAAGTGACCCGACTTGGTTCTGGCACTATGTTTCCTTCTCTTTGGGAGGTATATGTAGTTGTTGAGGTGTATGGAGTGTTTTATGATGCTTCCTGAGACATATGGAGTATTTCTTGATATTTTGAGATGTGTGGAGTTGGTATAGTGAGTTATGTGTACCCTTGTGAGTATTTTTGACACCTTGTTATGTTTGAGGCTTGACTCTTCCATTGGGTGATATGGACTATTGGATATTGTCTTGGCACTATGTTGGTATATTCATGGATTGTTTTGGGTCATGTGATACCCAGTGTATATGTATCAGCATGTTGACCCGGTTTGTCAGTCATATGTGTGTACTAGATCTATGTCTAGGATGTAATTGTTGGAAATTATTTGCTATGTGGTCTACTTGTTGTCATTCCATGGTTTGGTGAAACCCTTATGATGTGATACAGTTGTAAAAGTATGCTTGTGAAATTTTAGCTTTCTGTATGTCCGTGGTAGGGTGTTGTGACTGTAGTTCATGATGGGAACCCACAGGAATGAAATAACTAAAATTCTACAAAAAAAAAGAAATTTTAAAGGACTTAAATTAAGAATAATGTTAATGGAAAGAGATTAATGAAATAACGAATAAGAGAGAATTGCCAATCTTCACAGAAACTTGAAGATTCAAACTTCTACCTGATGTTCCTTGGGCCACCCCGTAACTGTGATTTTGGATTTGAAATCTTAACCTTAGAGCGTACCTTCACCACATTCGTCCCTTGTTGCGTACCTTTTCTCTTTCTTCATTTTATGTCGCATAGAGGACAATGCTTTCTTAAGGGGAGGAGAATGTAATGCCTCCTTTTATTAAAAAAATAAAAAATATTAATAATAAAATAAAAGAATAAAAATATAAAATAGGCCCGTGAATTTGTGGGGGAGGATTAGGGCAAAGGGGGCTTGGATTTTCATGGGGGATGTTTTGTTTTCATCCTTGGTTTTTTTTTTAAAGGAGAGAGGGAGAGTTTTCCACTGCCATAGAGGAAGAAGGGGGGAAAACTCTAGACTAATCCTTACGCACCCACCAGACTGAAGAAGGCAGGGAGGAGGATTGTGGCTGATGTGACAGCTGAAAATGTGTAGGAGAAAGGAAAAACTGCTTGAAAGAAACACGTCTTACAATGCCTTGGTCGCTGTTTTTGCTAAGATCTGATCCACTTAGGGCTTTTTTTTTTTTAAGAAATGCATTGCCAAATGTCATCCCATGGAGTGCCATGTTTCCTTTTTTGCATCCCGTGCCAGTATTCCCCCCAGCCTGTGTCAAAAAACATGCCTAGACCTGCGTGACTTCTTTCAGTGCATAAAAGATAGAAATTTTTGTCAGATGTCGAAGTTGCAACTGCCCTGGTAGACATGTATGCACAAAATGGATTTGTTGAAAAGTCATGTGGATTTGTTTGTTGGTTCTGTGCAAAGTGGTTTTATTGAATACGCCTTGGAACCTTTAAAACAAATTATACATCCATTGCTAGCATCCTCACACCAGTTTCTTAAATAGGAGCTTTTTCAGGCATAGATGTTGCAAGTGCTCGGTTAGATATGAATGCAAAAAGTGGAAGTATAGACAAAGCCCATGGACTGTGTGAGTAAATGCCTGTAAAAACCGTGGCTTTTGGATTTCACCTTGACCATGGAAGCTTCATTTTTCTTTTATTTTCTTATGGTTGTCAGGCCTATGGTGGCTGTGTGGTTATGTTTGCTTGGTTTTGTAAGCGCATGAGAATGTGTAAAATGTGGAAGCATGTGAACTGTTCGACAATGCCTAAAAGAAATTTGTTTTATGGACTGTAATGATGGTAGGATATGCAAAAAAATGAGTTTGTTGAAAAGGCCTTGGAAACTTTTAAGCAAATGCATTTGGTACATGTCAAGCCAGACTCCACAACCTTTTTCCAGCATCCTCCCAGCCTCTGTCAAAACGGGAGCTTTAGAGTAGGCCTCAAAAAACTGGCAAATCATAATGGTAGAGGAGTTTAGTTGCAAGTGCGCTAGTAGACAAGTATGTAAATTGCGGAAGCATACACAAGTGGAGGTTAGATCCAGGCTCGTGAACTGGTTGACAAAGTGCCAAGAGTTACTGAACCAAAGCCATGGGCTTGACCAACTCCATCCCTTCCAGGCATGGTTCACCTTCCCTCATCTTTCATAAGTCTAATATTTTATTTTTCATTTACAAATTAAAATAATTTTAAAATATCAAGATCTTAATACAGTTAATTGCTTATTTCAACTCATGTAAAAACAATGAAATGTCTTGTCATTACTCACGATGCCAAAATAACTCGTTACATTAAAAAATGAACTTCTGCCTTCATTCTGAGGTGATTTAGAAATCTTCCTACCTAGTTAGATCACTACACTATTATTACATCGACAAGCCGAGTTTGACTTCCCAATAATATTGTTGACCTTCTTCCTATTAAATAGTTCATTTGTGCATTTTTCGAAGACTCATTAAATACCCTTCGGGACTCTAAAAACGAGATGTTAGGTTTCATTTGTGTACCTTGTTATGTGAGAAGTCACCATGAAATCTGGATTTACCCTGGACGAACATATGTGATCTTTGTGACGCTCTTATAGGAGCCCTATTACACTGGTTTACAACAATAGAAAACTATTAAATCTAGAAAGTTGGCTTCCGTTCTGGACCACCATTCAAAACCTAGAAAGAGAAATCACTTCCCATCTTTGTAAACCTCTAGCGTTTATACTATACAATTGCATGGAACATTCAGTTTAGGAAAAATCATTTTTGGGATAGTTTGGCAAAGCCATTTTGTAGGCCTCTGATCGCAGTTTGACGAGGCCAAACAGGACCAATTTCGACTTGTTGCTCCAGAAAACTTGTCGCCGTTTGAAAATGGTTTTTTAGTTCTCAGTCCCATTAACTTTGATGAATTCTCCTTATATAGGGGAACTATTAGGAAGTGTCTCATTGCATGCGAATCCATCAAACATTAGTTATGGACGTGGTTTTCTGGGCCCTTGAGCTAAATTTAGTTCTTTTACAACTGGGTCAACTACGACAAGTGGCCGCAGAGTACTAGCCGCCAAATGCAAACCGTTCACTCTTTCCCATTTCCATCAGTTTTTATGAACTCTTGGTATATTTGAGGACTCTTAGAAATTTTATCATGGTGTGCGTTCTCATCGAAAGATAACTTTTGGAAGTGGGTTCTTAATCTCCGAGCCCGTTTTATAGCTAGTAAGAAAATGTAAAAATAGAAAGCTGCGGGACCCTCGTAGGGTTTCCAAACCACCCTAGAAAATTTAGACACATTTAAATAACTATGTAAAACACTAGAGTGTAACTCGTTGTGTGCATTAGAAATTTTGACAAAACGATGTTTCTCTCTCTTCCCTTCTCTTTCTATCTACTGTGTTACAAAATGAAGTAAAATGAAATGTAATGAATACATGTCTCTAGACCATTTTATTTAGATTGCAAATTTCAATTATTATCATATGTAAATGGGAAACTAAAAAATGATACATATGTTAGATTAGGTTGGATGCCATGCTAGTGATTTATCGTTGATATCATACTCACGTGGGTTTTGTAGGATGGAAGAATGACGACGAAAAAGGTGGTGTGTAACTTAATTATTATCATTGTGATTTATATAGTTCATTGTTAAATGAATAATTGTATAATTTAATATCGTGCTACAGAAGGTTATATGTGATAATCTGTTGAAATGTATGAGATGCTAGTTTCAAGGACATCTAGGAAATGTGCATTTAATCTTAGGTTCAATTTTGATTTATAGAACACATGGTTAAAAGGGGTTGATATTTATATAAGGTAAATTAAATACAAGTAATAGCTTGCAGTGCATGTTTATTCTTCGTTAAATGATTAACGAGTCATCTTTTACATTCATACTTTATAAATATAATAAAGAGAATTAAAATTGAAAACACTTTACCCTTGTTCAACATCGGGACATAACTTGTTTTTCATGTGCAATACTCCTTACCATAGAAGACATTGAATACTGTAGTATGAACTAAATCTTTGCTCTCGATGGAAAGTCCTAATTTAGGTAAATCAGAGCTCAAGAATGGGTTTATCATCTTAGTCAGTATGGTTAGTGACATTGTCATAAACTTGGTAGATAGGAGCGATACTGTCAAAATTCATTAGAGTAAGATGAACTAACCCTTCCTCCATGTCCTAGTGGATTACCTTGTTTTTTTTTAAGGTAGATTCAAAAGTAAATTTTTCCCCCATCGAGTGAAATCCTTGTTGGATCCAAATGACATAATTAGAGATCGTGTTATAGTTGTTATGTGTCTTGCATTCTTGTTAGTGAACTCTTTAGTCCCTCGTAGATAAATGTCTTATCTTTGGCTTGTGACAATATAGTGCCTTGAACTCTCACGAAGGGTTTATAAAGTAAATACATTTTAACCTTAGTCAAATTTGTAATAGGGATTAAATCCCTGGGTGAAAATTGGAATTAAGCTTAACCTTAGTTGTTTTGGGGGTTAACACGTGTATAGAAAATCATAAGTAACTCTTTGCAAAACAAAGTTGTTTTCAAAGGTGTTGACTTTAGAGGACCCAAGAAACCAAAATCTTGTTCCCTAATCCCTTGTTATGTCCTTTTATGACATTAAGAAATAAAGGGTATTTCACACGTGGAATCGTGAGATGCAGAAACATGGGATCTTACCTTGAACACAAATCACTTGTGGATCATGTGTGGTTTATAAATGCTTATAACCATGTGCTTCTTTAAGATGTCAAACAAGTACTTTCGTAACTCTTATGTTATAAATCAATGGTAATAATGAGACCTTAGTGCGATGCAAGAGTAAATCATCAGAGAGTAAAACCAATTTGAGGTTAGGAATAATGTCACTGGTAGTCCTTATAACTTAATTTAAACATCTTCATGTGTTACAAAGAATCTGAATTGTCAAATGGTGTGATAAAACTTTGAGAAAACAAAATACATACATACATACATATATATATATATATATATATATCTTATTGGAATTCAACAAGTTTTTGAACTATAATAACAATGGTAGGGAAATAAATATAGTGTGAATCGAGGAATGTTTTTGATAAAAAGCTACCTTGTATCTAAATCTCTGTCAAACCCTTTTATTGTGTTCTGGATATCAAGTCACTTTCGTTTGTGTTGTAAGGGTAAAACGGTAGACATCAAATAAATGTTGGAGAAGAATATACTTAACATAATAATAAGATAATTAAGTACTTTGTATGCAAGGTCGTTTATGCCAAATATGTATGTTAGTTATGGAAACTTTTATGAAGTATAAGAAGCCAACTTAAGATGGTTAAATCATTTTTTTTTTCAACCACGGGATAAAATTAGGAATATGTGGGTGGGCAAAGGAGAAATTTATCCTTGCTCAATAATTTTCTTGGAATGTTAACGGTAACCAAAACACATTTAAAGAAATGATGTGTTGTGGGTTTGCCATTCCTGAAGTCATGTTTCTTGTGGATGGGTCATTGCTAGTATTCATTCCTTGGGAAAAGTGTGGCATCGAAATGCCTATGTGTTTTCTTGTGTCTATGTGAGTTGACGACTTATGTGATTGTCATATGCGAGTCAAGTTCTGTACTTGAATCCCATGTTGTGTTGTTTGTAGCAAGAAATGTAAGTCAAAAAAAATTATTCCTACTATTTTACTATTTTATTTGGGTGCGTAAAATGTGGACACTACATATAGTATCAGAGTGAAGGTTCATGCTCTCGAACCTCTGGGGTAGATTGGAGTTGTGATGGTGTTGCATGATGGTGGTGGATATTGGAAGAGTAATGTGATATATGCATGATTTGAACTATGTCGTAATTATGAAATTGTGAACGCACATGTTGTGCATGTCACTTAGTGCATATTTGTTGTCATGTTTATGTGTTGGGGATGGGCATATTATCTCTCCTTCATGTGGATTCTATGAAGAAGTCACGTGTGAATTATTGCTTGTAATGAGAGTATTGACTCTCCTTTTCGTGGAACCAATGAGGAAACCGTGTGTGATGTACCGCCTTGTTTTGTGTGAAAGGAATTATATTGTGAATTGCAGAGTGTTGAAACATTTTGCCCTTAAGTGATGTGGATATGTATTGATGTATTACATGAAAAAAATGATGTAAAGTGAATCACAGTTTATCGTGATGTCATCACTGTATTGTGATTATTTGTGTGCATCGTCATGTTGTATTACAATTGACTATATGTCGTAATGTTAGACATTGTTTTCCTCATACGTATAATTCATGTAATATGTGATGGTTCATGTCATGATTTAGGGGATATGGTGAGTATGATCCCTAGTGTACAGTGATTGCACTTTGGGTGCAGGATGTGGTAATTTGATGTATCATAACCCGTGAAAGTAGTGATTGTGTTATACCCTGTATATATATACCATGCGTAATATGTTATGGTTATTGTGTGTGAATTACCATTGTGTTCATGATGTAGTTATGTGTATGTTGTGGACCTTACACTAGACGACCCTAAGGAGATAAACTATCAAGAGTGTATGTGTGGAGAGAGGAGGCATGGACCAGGTTTTCATAATCTTGAGTTGAGTACAAGTGAGGAAGTGGAGTATTATATAGACTGAAAACCCATTTCTTTCTATTTAGTATACTTTGAGCTTGCTCAGTATATTGTGGGTGCACACCACCTTAGGCTCTACTTATGAAACTAGAGTTCCTTGCTCTTTCCTATTGGATTGTTCATTGAATAATCCTATGTGATTTTGACTATGTTGATCCTTGTGGGAGTATGGAGTAATAATTCAGGCAGAGATGATGACAGTTACATTATTTGATATACTCATTCTGGTTACATGTATATTTCTATGAGCTGAGACTCGATGTTCAAGTGCCAGCAACTCTATGAGTACCCCATTGGAGGCGATATGAGGCCACATAGTGATTGTAATGTGTTATTTTCTCAATACGTATGTTATTCGTAAATTGATCATTATCTCTTTTAGCTAGAACAATCCATTTTCTTGATTGACATGTTCTTATATTTTGGGCATTTATTTTATTGTTGCATTAACATTTGGATATTGCACTAACCATGGCTAATTAGCTGTTTGTTTTTCTTAGTTTAAAGACTTTCTTATCATATTTAAAAGTTTTTTAGCCTAGCCCAAGGCTTTTAATTTTTCCACTTGGCATTTGAATGGACTGTTATGCTAGTTTTAGTGTCATAATGTGTTGGAATAGGGTCATGGGATTAACCATGGAGTGGCTGAACCTATGGACCCACTTCATTGTATGGTGGTACGCCCCAAGGAGTTATAGATAACTAGTGAGTTTTCGAACCACAATTTATTATTTCACTTGGGTTGGGGGTGACGAGGCTCTATTTGCCCAGGGCCATAGGGTGACCCAACCTCATTAAAATGAGAAAGGGGACGGGCCTCTATGGTTGAGTGACCTGTTATTATTTATGGCACTCTATGGTGGAGTGACTTGATATTCTTGATGGGGTTCTGTGGTTGAGTGACCCGACTTGGTTCTAGCACTATGTTTCCTTCTCTTTGGGAGGTATGTGGAGTTGTTGAGGTGTATGGAGTGTTTTATGATGCTTTAGGAGACATATGGAGTATTTCTTGATATTTTGGGATGTGTGGAGTTGGTATAGTGAGTTATGTGTACCCTTGTGAGTCTTTTTGACACCTTGTTATGTTTGAGGCTTGACTCTTCCCTTGGGTGATATGGACTATTGGATATTGTCTCGGCACTATGTTGGTACAGTCATGGATTTTTTTGGGTCATGTGATACCCGTTTTATATGTATCAGCGTGTTGACCTAGTTTGTCAGTCATATGTGTGTACTAGATCTATGTCTAGGACGTAATTGTTGGAAATTATTTGCTATGTGGTCTACTTATTGTCATTCCATGGTTTGGTGAAACCCTTGTGATGTGATATGAAAATTTAGCATTGTGTATGACCCTTGTAGGGTGTTATGACTGTAGTTCATGATGGGAACCCACAGGAATGAAATAACTAAAATTCTACAAAAAGAAAAAGAAATTTTAAAGGACTTAAATTGAGAATAATTTTAATGGAAAGAGATTAATGAAATAATGAATAAGAGAGAACTAAAAATCTTAACAGAACCTTGAAGGTTAAAATTTCTACCTGATGTTCCTAGGGCCACCCCGTAACTGTGATTTTGGATCTGAAATCTTAACTTTAGAGCGTACCTTTGCCACATTCATCCCTTGTTGCATACCTTTTCTCTTTCTTCATTTTATGTCACATCGAGGATGATGCTTTCTTAAGGGGAGGAGAATGTAATGCCTCCTTTTATTAAATAAAAAATTAATAATAATAATAATAAAAAAAAAAAAGAATAAAAATTTAAAAAAGGCCCGTGAATTTGTGGGGGAGGATTAGGGCAAAGGGGAATTGGGTTTTCATGGGGGATGTTTTGTTTTCATCCTTGGTTTTTTGTTGAAAGGAGAGAGGGAGAGTTTTCCGCTACCATGGAGGAAGAAGGGGGAAAAAATCTTGAGCAATCCTTGTGCACCCACCAGACTGAAGAAGGCGTGGAGGAGGATTGTGGCTGGTGTGATAGCTGAAAATGCGTAGGAGAAAGGAAAAAATGCTTGAAAGAAACACATCTTACAATGCCTTGGTTGCTATTTTTTCTCAGATCTGATCCGCTTAGGGCGTTTTGTTTGTTTTTTTTAAGAAATGCCTCGCCAAATGTCATCCCATGGAGTGCCATGTTTCCTTTTTTGTGTCCTGTGCTAACATTCCCCCCAGCCTATGTCAAAAAACATGCCCAGAACTGCATGACTTCTTTCTGCGCATAAAAGATAGAAATTTTTATCAACTGTCGAAGTTACAACTGCCCTGTTAGACATGTATGCACAAAATGGATTTGTTAAAAAGTTGTGTGGACTTGTTTGTTGGTTCTGTGCAATGTGGGTTTGTTGAATACATGTTAGAACCTTTAAAAAAAATTATGCATCCATTGCTAGCATCCTCACGCCAGTTTCTTAAATAGGAGCTTTTTCAAGCATAGATGTTGCAAGTGCTTAGTTAGATATGAATGCAAAATGTGGAATTATAGACAAAGCCCATGGACTGTGTGACAAAATTCCTGCAAAAAATGTGGCTTTTGGATTTCACCTTGACCATGGAAGCTTCATTTTTCTTTTATTTGCTTATGGCTGCCAGGCCTATGGTGGTTGTGTGGTTATGTTTGCTTGGTGTTTGGTGAGCACATGAGAATGTGCAAAATTTGGAAGCATGTGAACTGTTCGACAATTCCTGAAAGAAATGTGTGTGATGGACTGTAATGATGGCAGGATGTGCAAAAAAATGAGTTTGTTGAAAAGGCCTTGGAAACTTTTAAGCAAATGCATTTGGTACATGTTAAGCCAGACTCCACAACCTTTTTCCAGCATCCTCCCACCCTCTATCAAAACGGGAGCTTTAGAGCAGGCCTCAGACAACTGGTAAAGCATAATGGTAGAGGAGTTTAGTTGCAAGTGCACTAGTAGACAAGTATGCAAATTGTGGAAGCATACACAAGGCAAGTCAACTATTTGATAGAATGCCTCAAAGAAATGTTGTCTCATGGAATGCTAGGATTGCAAGACATGCACATAATGGATCTATTTAAAAGGTTTTAGAAATGCACAAGCAACTACTTACTATGTTGGAAAACTTCAAGTGATCGGGAAGTTGGTGTGACGTGGTGGAGGTTAGATCCAGGCTCGTGAACTGGTTGACGAAGTGCCAAGCGAGTTACTGAACCGAAGCTGTGGGCTTGACCAACTCCATCCCTTCCAAGAATGGTTCACCTTCCCTCATCTTTCATAAGTCTCATATTTTAGTTTTCATTTACAACTTAAAATAATTTTAAAATATCAAGATCTTAATACAGTTAATTGTTTATTTCAACTCGTGTAAAAACAATGAAATGTCTTGTCGTTACTCACGATGCCAAAATAACTTGTTACATTAAAACATGAACTTCTGCCCTCATTCTGAGGTGATTTAGAAAGCTTCCTACCTAGTTAGATCACTACACTATTAGTACATCGACAAGCCAAGCTTGACTTCCCAATAATATTGTTGACCTTCTTCCTGTTAAATAGTTAATTTTTGCATTTTTCGGAGACTCATTAAATACCCTTCGGAACTCTAAAAATGAGATGTTAGGTTTCATTTGTGTACCTTTTTATGTGAGGAGTCACCATGAAATCTATATTTACCCTGAATGAACATATTTGATCTTTGTGACGCTCTTATAGGAGCCCTATTACACTGGTTTACTACCTAGTGAGATCGCTACACTATTAGTACATTGACAAGCCGAGTTTGACTTCCCAATAATATTTTTGACCTTCTTCCTATTAAATAGTTAATTTTTGCATTTTTTAGAGACTCATTATATACCCTTCGGAACTCTAAAAATGAGATGTTAGGTTTCATTTGTGTACCTTGTTATGTGATGAGTCACCATAACATTTGGATTTACCTTGAACAAACATATGTGATCTTTGTGACGCCCTTATAGGAGACCTATTACACTGGTTTATAGCAGTAGAAAACTATGAAATCTAGAAAGTTGGCTTCTATTCTGGACCGCCATTCGAAACCTGGAAAGAGAAATCACTTCCCATATTTGCAAACCTCTAGCGTTTATACTATATAATTTCATGGAACATTCAGTTTAGGAAAAAGAACTTTTCGGGATAGTTTGGCAAAGCCATTTTGTAGGCCTCCGATCGCAGTTTGACAAGGCCAAACATAACCAATTTCAACTTGTCACTCCATAAAACTTGTCGCCATTTGAAAATGGTTTTCTAGTTATCAGTCTTGTCGACTTTGATGAATTCTCCTTATATAGTGGAAAAAGTAGGAAGTGTCATGTTGCGTGCACATCCATCGAACGTCAGTTATGGACTCCATTTTCTGGGCCCTCGAGATAAAATTTTTTCTTTTGCAACTAGGTCAACTACGACCAGTGGCCCTGAAAAATTGGCCACCAAACGCAAACCGTTCGCTCTTTCCCATTTCCGTCAGTTGCTATGAACTCCTTGTATATTTTGGGACTCGTAGAAATTTTATCGTCATGTGCGTTCTCATCAAAAGATAACTTCTGGAAGTGGTTTCTTAGCCTCTGAGCCCATTTTGAACGTTTTGTAGCTAGTAAGAAAATGTAAAAATAGAAAGCTGCGGGACCCTTGTAGGGTTTCCAAACCACCCTGGAAAATTTAGACACATGTAAATAACAGTTTAAAACACTATAGTGTAACTCGTTGTGTGCATTAGAACTTTTGACAAAATGATGTTTCTCTCTCTTCCCTTCTCTTTCTATCTACTGTGTTACAAAATGAAGTAAAATGAAATGTAATGAATACATGTCTCTAGACCATTTTATTTCGATTGCAAATTGTAATTATTATCATATGTAAATGGGAAACTGAAAAATGATACTTATGTTAGATTAGGGTGGATGCCATGTCAGCAATTTATCGCTGCTATCATGCTCACGTGGGTTTTGTAGGATGGAAGAATGATGACGAAAAAGGTGGTGTGTAACTTAATTATTATCATTGTGATTTATATAGTTCGTTGTTAAATGAATAATTGTATAATTTAATATCATGATATAGAAGGTTATATGTGATAATCTGTTGAAATGTATGAGATGCTAGTTTTAAGGACATCTAGGAAATGTGCATTTAATCTTAGGTTCAATTTTGATTTATAGAACACATGGTTAAAAGGGGTTGATATTTATATAAGGTAAATTAAATACAAGTACTATCTTGCAATGCATGTTTAGTCTTCGTTAAATGATTAATAAGTCATCTTGTGTGTTTATACTTTGTAAATGTAATAAAGAGAATTAAAATTGAAAACACTTTACCCTTGTTCAACATCGGGAAATAACTTGTTTTTCATGTGCAATACTCCTTACCATAGAAGACATTGAATACTGTAGTATGAACTAAATCTTTTCTCTCGATGGAAAGTCCTAATTTAGGTAAATCAAAGCTCAAGAATGGGTTTATCATCTTAGTCAGTATGGTTAGTGACATTGTCATAAACTTGGTAGATAGGAGCGATACTGTCAAACTTCATTGGAGTAAGATGAACTAACCCTTCCTCCATGTCCTAGTGGATTACCTTGTTTTTTTTTAAGGTAGATTCAAAAGTAAATTTTTCCCCCATCGAGTGAAATCCTTGTTGGATCCAAATGACATAATTAGAGATCGTGTTATAGTTGTTATGTGTCTTGCATTCTTGTTAGTGAACTCTTTAGTCCCTCGTAGATAAATGTCTTATCTTTGGCTTGTGACAATATAGTGCCTTGAACTCTCATGAAGGGTTTATAAATTAAATACATTTTAACCTTAGTCAAATTTGTAATAGGGATTAAATCCCTTGGTGAAAATTGGAATTAAGCTTAACCTTAGTTGTTTTGGGGGTTAACACGTGTATAGAAAATCATAAGTAACATTTTGCAAAACAAAGTTGTTTTCAAAGGTGTTGACTTTAGAGGACCCAAGAAACCAAAATCTTTTTCCCTAATCCCTTGTTATGTCCTTTTATGACATTAAGAAATAAAGGGTATTTCACATGCGGAATCGTGAGATGCAGAAACATGGGATCTTACCTTGAACACAAATCACTTGTGGATCATGTGTGGTTTATAATGCTTATAACCATGTGCTTATTTAAGATGTCAAACAAGTACTTTCATAACTCTTATGTTATAAATTGTTGGTAATAATGAGACCTTAGTGCGACGCAAGAGTAAATCATAAGAGAGTAAAACTAATTTGAGGTTAGGAATAATGTCACTGGTAGTCCTTATAACTTAATTTAAACATCTTAATGTGTTACAAAGAATATGAATTGTCAAATGGTGTGATCAAACTTTGAGAAAACAAGATATATATATCTTATTGGAATTCAACAAGTTTTTGAACTATAATAACAATGGTAGGGAAATAAATATAGTGTGAATCAAGGAATGTTTTGGTAAAATGCTATCTGGTATCTAAATCTCCGTCAAAACCTTTTATTGTGTTCTGGATATCAAGTCACTTTCGTTTGTGTTGTAAGGGTAAAACGGTAGACATCAAATAAATGTTGGAGAAGAATATACTTAACATAATAATAATATAATTAAGTACTTTGTGTGCAAGTTGGTTTATGCCAAATATGTATGTTAGTTATGGAAATTTTTATAAAGTATAAGAAGCCAACATAAGATGGTCAAACATTTTTTTTTTCATCCGTGGGATAAACTTAGGAATATGTGGGTGGGCAAACCATATATTTATCCTTGCTCAATAAAGTTCTTGGAATGTTAACGATAACTAAAATACATTTAAAGAAATGATGTGTTGTGGGTTCGCCGTTCCCGAAGTCATGTTTCTTATGGTTGGGTCATTGCTAGTATTCATTCCTTGGGAAAAGTGTGGCATCGACATGCCTATGTGTTTTCTTGTGTCTATGTGAGTCGACGACTTATGTGATTGTCGTATGCGAGTTGAGTTCTGTACTTGAATCCCATGCTATGTTGTGTGTAGCGAGAAATGTAAGTCAAAAAAATTATTCCTAGTATTTTACTGTTGTATTTGGGTGCGTAAAATGTGGGCACTACACTTATTTACTATATTTTTATAATATATGGGATCACATAGGAATTAGTTCTATTGGGTAATGAGTCATCCTACATTGGGATTAGGTGTTACCCATCCATTAAAAGTAATGTATGTCTATATAAAGGATGTGAGTATCATTATGAGATGTCATGGATGTATTAGTTGAGTCTTCTACTTGGGATATTTATATTGGAGGTGTCCCCCTCGAAGAGGATTCCCATTTTGGGAGATTGTGGAGTTACTCCTTCCTTAAGGAGCATTGTATGGTATTCCCCTACCTTAAGGGTATTGTTATGCATATATTTAATATTTGGGCATCTTTTCCCACCAACATATCTCATGTTGTGTTATATTTTGTAAATTATTTATTTATTATATGCAAATATCTTATCAATTGGTAGCAAAGCATCGATCTAGGCAATTTGTGGGATGAAACCCTAATGTTGGTGATTCGCCTATATCTAGAGTTTAACTTGGAATTTTCCAGATATTTTGTGGGGAGTGGATACATCATTCAAGTGATCTTCCCTCAAAATTTAAGATTTTTTGGAGCTATTTTGCGAACGATATGTTTGTTTTTGGGTTAAAACCCCAATTTTACAGTTTCTTCTATATCTTATAAATCATGATGAACTAGTTCTTAAATGTTTTGGGGTTTTTTTAGATACATTCCTTGGTAATACCCCTAACATTTAAGATAATTTTGATCTATTTTTTGACAATTACTTTAGTTTCATGGTTTTTCAAAGAGTTTCTCCATAGGCCGCAATATTAGGAATATTTCTAATTTATTTAAATTTTCATAAAATTATCAAAAATATAATTTTGTTTTGTGTTGTGTTTTCTGATTTTTTTCCGACCTCTAGCTGAAATGGTTAGAACAAGTTTTGATCAAAAGGATCTATTCCTAAAACCCTAGTTTTTGGATCACGGAGATGAGAATTTTTTATGGAGATGGAAATATTGATGCTAGAGAATGGTGGATTGAGTTTAAGGAAAATCATTTTTCATCTGTAACACCATGTATTTTCTTACAAAAAGACCTAACTTGGTGGTCTAGCTCTAACTTGGTGGTATCAAGTGCAATAAAAGCATTTCAATTGGCCTTGGGAGGAAATAGAACAAGTTTTCTTAGATCGATGGGCCAAATAATATGAAGAAGAAGAGGATGTTATTAATGCTATTGTTGCGGATAAAAAATAAGAAGAAATAGAAAAAGAATTTGACGATGAATAAGATGAAGAAGACAATTTTGATGATGAATAGACTATGTGTGATTGAGAAGGAGAAACAACAAATCAATATACAAGTTCAAATAATGCATCTCCAAGAAAGGAAGATTCAATATTTAAGTTTGAATGGTGCATTCAAAGGAAAAAGGTAATTTTTTCCATAAACCCTAGTAGCCAATATAACTTCATCAATATAGATGTATCTCAACATCTACATGTTTAAGCAAAGCATATCAAGTAATATCAAATGGATGGTAAGTAGATTCAAGTTTTTGAAGATTTAAATATTTTTATGGATAAATATGCTTTGCATTCATATTTTTATACTTTAGATATGGATAATATGGAAATTGTTCTTATATATTCTTTGTTAGAGACATTGGTAAAAATTAATATTAATTTGTAAAAGAAATTCATGAAATAATGGTACAAGAGAAATAAAATTACATTACATGATATCACACTTAGCAAGGAAAAAATTAATGTCAAGATGGAGCATGATGATGAATTTGAAGATGGTGAAGAAGGTAATAGGGATGATTCAGAAGGAGAGGCTGAAGAACATGATGAAAAAGACATAAATAATTCATCTACTCAAGTGAAAAAATAAATAACAAACAAGGTGGAAGAGGAAAATAAGGTTGAGGAAAAGGTTGATAAGGTTTAGGATACTAAGTTTGCACCATATAGACACCCAAATCATCATGAGAGGAAATAATCATGGAGAAATTGTAGAAAACATGAGGGTAGAAATCTATATGGATATAAAGGGAATTGGAGGAGCAAACATTGTGGCTATACTCAGAATCAAAGGAGCAACAATTATATGACATGGAATCATAGGAATTATTATTATAGATATGCATGGATGCCGAAGAGGAACACATATGGAAATCGATGGAATAAGAGGAGTGTAATAGAATATGGAATCAGGTTTATAAAATTATCACCCACTAATATATCATATGGGTGGTTAGATGATCGAGCATGGTGAAAAGTGTGCAATGATTTAAAGCACCCTCCCTATATGAATTCTTCTTATGTTTTGAGGACGAAACATGTCAAGGAGGGAGGGAATTCTATGTACCTTAGGATATGATATTATAATGTATATGGGTTGATGGAGATGTCGACATGTGGCACACATCCCCTTATTTAGTATTTTTTTTTATAATAAATGAGATAACATAGGAATTAGTTATATTGGGTAATAAGTTGGCCTACATTGGGATTAGGTGTTACCCATCCATTAAGGGTAATGTATGTCTATATAAAGGAGGTGAGTATCAGTATGAGATGTCATGGATGTATGAGTTGAGTATTTTACTTGGAAAATGTATATTGGGTGTGTCCCCCTTGAAGTGGATTCCCATATTGGAATATCTTGGAGTTACTCCTTCCTTAAGGAGCATTGTATGGTGTCTCTCTACCTTAAGGGTTTTATTCTACATATATTGAATATTTTGGCATATTGGCCCACCAATATCTCTTGTGTTGTGTTATATTCTACAGATTATTCATTTCCTTTATGAAAATATCTTTTCACAAATGTTATCATCCTCATGTGAGGATTTCACTAATGCCTCAAGGTTTTACCTTGTTGATCCAAATATTTACATGTTCTAATTGAAGTCCCTCTTATTACTATATGATCAATAATCATCTTAGTGTCAAAAGAAGCTAGTAACTTTCAACATTCACCATTATTTTCACTTAACAAAATAATATATATTACAACTATGTATAAATTTAATCATATTTTGTAAGTCATTACTTCTAGTAAGCAAGGTTTAATACAATATCAATAGCATATATAATAACTAAGAGAAATATCCAACCATTGAAATCATCATTTTCATATCCTTCAATTTCACTCTGCGTAGTTAAAATAATAAGTCATAAATGGTGAATGATTTACAAAGGAGGGGGGAGGAACCTTGTTGTGTAACTAAGTATGAAGTTACCTGCACACATGTATATCCTAAAAAATGCATACACACTATGTGTAACTACATGCACAACTGCGTAACAGTGTTCATTTCTTGACATTAGTAAAGCACTTAGAATTTATGACATATTTCTATTTTACTTTGATGATTGTTATTAAGCAGTAAATTTTTTACCCATACATTTCCTAATTTTGATTATCAAATCAAATTGGGTCCCTTATCAACCCCATGCATATTCTTATCATTTGAAGCATTTGAGTTTAAATTTTATCTTTGACCGATCGATTTAGTTGACTTCCATGTAAGTTGACAAGATATGTGCAAAACGAAAGTGGAGATCTTCTCAAAGTCACTAAATGGAACCTAAATTTTTTAATGGGAATTAATTTATCTTGAAAATTCCAAAGCTTCTCAGAGAAGCTATCTCTCATAAAACCTCCACTTAACTTTTATTTTGCATGGGGTTTTTTGGTTCTAGTTGTTTGAGTTGTTTTGGGTTTGATTTCGAATTGTGTATGCAAATAGAAGAGCTATTTTTCATATGAGAAATTCTAGGGTTTCTATGTTATTAATAGATGAGTTATTTTATTTTTGGGAAAATATATATTATTTGTGTGGATTTTGGAGTTTTACTTTATGAATTTGGGGGAGCTCAAACCTCTAGTATTAGCTAGATCGTTATGCTAAATGTTTTTCAAGAAATAAAAAAGAAGGTGATAAAAGCCTTTAATTCTCAAGGCATGGTTTACATCTCCCTTACTCTAGTTTTCATATCTTAAAACATTTGAGTATTTCTCTGATAAATATTTCTAGGGTTTTCCTTGTACTTGGAATATATATATATATATTATAGTTAAGGGCTTGTGTTGATGTAATCCTCACTTGGGATTCAATACATGGACCTAGGTGGTAACTTGTAGTGTTTAGTTTTCAATTAATTTTTCATGTTTAGAAAAAGGGTTTTCTCTGTTAAAAACACATCATTTGTATCTCCAATAGAGTCTGGGAGGTGGGTTTGACGTGGACCCTATCTATTTTTTAGTCATAGACACATGGTGTCTTAAAACCTTGGGTAGAAGAAAAATATACGCCATTTTTGTTTTCCAAAATATGGGAATAACTAATAGCACGGATATGTGGAAGGTAGCTCGATTAGTAAACTAGCTCGCTGATTATTCAAATGGAAAGCTAGTTTGACAACTCACTTGGATGAGTTGATATGTCCTAACCTAATTAATAAGCCTAGTATCAAACTTTTAGATAACCATTTAACCTTACAATCTGAGAAAAGGTATCACTATCCTAAATTATGCTAAAATAGACCTTGGGATGAATACGGTCCCATGTATGTTATTTACTCATCCACTTATATGGAAAAATGAGGAAATTAATATAATGGTTTATAAAATATTTCCTGTCTCGACATAGATTCAATAGGCTGTGAGTAGAACGCAATTTTATTCTTATAAAATAATGTTGGTATTGTTCTTATGAGCACTAGAATTATTAGCTTCTAGGTGGATGTGGTGAGTTTGTTCAAGTGGTTAACATGTTTGCTGAAAAAAATTAGACATGAATGTTTTTATTTGTAGATATGGTTAAGTTGAGGAATTTTGGTAAATAGTTTCTACACTTTAATGTTTAATATTATTAGATTAGTAGGGAGCTTTGTCTGTATCAGGCATGTTGTGTGAATGTTTTGATAAAATGAGGAAAAGAAACCTTGAATTCATCTTATTTTGTTTTTTATTACCAAATAAGCATTCTTAAAGATTGTCGTGATTAAATACTTATTTAGTGTTGAAGATGGAATATTGGTATAGTTGGATGTAATATAAGGTTTTACTTAACTATAGATTTTTACAAACTGATCATGAAAGGCATCTGTTTAATGTTCTTGAAACATTTGGTTCAGTTCATGAGAATCATTGTAATAACACTTGATATATTGAATCATGTAGTAAATGCTCAATTATTTTGTAATATCCAGCATTCAAATTAAGATAGGTGTAACCCATGCCAATTTTGAGTGAGATGACCATGTTTGTATATTATTTTTCTTACTACAAGATTGAAAAGTATTGCAAATAGAAATAGAGTTTGGATACAATATACTTGTTTAACATTGATTTAATTATGAAAAATAACAAATGTATTGTATTTGATTGACATTGATTTGATGGTGAAATATCATAAATGTACTTGTGTTGTTAAAAGTGAAATAAATTACTTTTCATGATGTAAGAAAGGAAATTAAGGTCTGTTGTATTTTATTATTGTTTTAAATGTCCTTATGTACTAAAAATGAGGTTTTGACCTCCATTTTGTGAATATATATATACTGTTGTTTTTACAACATACCTTGATTTTACAAAGTGTTATGCTGCCAAAATTACGGAAGAATATGATTGTAATATGACAAGTACAATTTGATGATTACTTTTTGTGTGACTTGTTTATTAATTTATGTTAAAATAAGACATTAAAACATGACAAAACAATAATATTGTTAAGATGCATTTGTAACTTACTTAAATATAACAACATTTTAAACTATACCTTAAAAAGATATAAAAAAATTTGATTAATAAAAAAAAATGTAGGCAACCTATTTCTGAGTTAATGTGAAAGAGATAGTTATAATAAATGATATCCCGCTAATGAAATTTGATCATTAAGAAATGACAAGTAATAAATGAAGTATACCTTCCTTGTCATGAATAGCTAACTATGAAATAATCAATGTCGTAATTATTAGTCACAAAGTAATGTGATGACGTCCTGACTAGGCCATTTTAGAATGTCTATGTGAAGGGTGACGATGTGTGATGACACAATTCATCATGCATCTGTAACCTTTCCCATATGTATTCTAAGATGGTTTAGTTAGTGTGTTATTATAGGTTTAATGGTCATAATTACTTCATGAACGTAAACTAAATTAGTTGATATAAACAAAATTATGCAAAGGAATGTAATATGACATGAATTTTGAGTCTTGTGTGTCATACCTACACCATTTCAAGTTTACTACAGGTAGATCGGTGAACACGTAATGACCTAGGTCATTACAAGGACACATTGTTTCCTGTAGGGTTCCCAAAGTGTTTTCGGTATGAGCCACATGACCCAAAAGTTGAGTTATGATACTTGTGGCTTCGGTATGTGAACTTTATAACTAAATACATGATTACCTATGATGTCTAACAACAAACTTAATAACTTAAACAATGGAAATGAATCATGATGTCTATGACCGGAAAGGTTGTGAGGTGAAGGGAAGACAGGTTCCATAGGATTATGTGTATTATTGGTATTGGCTTGGTAGCACAACACCAAATAACTATATCCATAGTAGAGCATGTAATTGGATGCATTTTATGTTCACCAAGTCTTCTTGTTGCAGTTTCAAGATTCAGATGATGGTTATAGTAGTGACTTTCTAAAGGATGCTAAGAAGACATCACAAGTTCTCTCATCCTTTTATAAGGCTTAACCAAATGATATACTAGGTATATTGGCTTATAATAAGTGTTTGAGGGGGATTGTGTAGGATCTTTAAACCCTTGTAGTTGCACATGGTTATCATAGATTGTTTGATTAGATTTTGAACATAAATTAATGTTGGATTAATTCAACAATTTTAGTAAATGTTGATTACTCAATTCAGCATAAGATAACTTAAGGGATTTATAACTCTCGTATGTTGGAGTTTAATTGTTGTGTATTGAATTAATTGAAGGCATAAACTATATTGAATGAGTTAGAATAAAAAAAATTCCTCATTTTTTGAAGAAGGAAATAGAGGTGTTACATTTTGGTATCAGAGGTGAAGTTTACAGCTCTTGGACTTAATAATTCCCTATGCTAACTTGAACTTAATTAATTTCTAAACAGAATGAAATGGTTAGGACAAGAGGGAAAGTTGTTAATCACCAACATGCAAGTGGCGAAGCAACCATGGTGCAGAAATTAAATGAATTACTTGTTGTCCTTTAGGACACTTGAAATCATATGGTTGTTCTTGAATAGCAGGTGATGGGTAATGACAACGGTAGTGATAGTGATGGTATTGAACAACCTCAGGTGAAGCATGATGCTATTAATAATAACATTAATGCCAAAAACAATAACATAAATGGTAAAAATAATAACTTAGTAGTTCATAATGATACAAATCAACCACTGAATGCAAGAAGTCACCTAGAAGATAAGTTTTATAAATACATAAAACATATCATTCCACCAAAATTTGATGGAACAACTTTATGTGATGGAGACAAAAACTGGCTAAGTGAGATGGAGAAGTATTTCTCCATCATGGATTTTTTGAAAGAAAATAAGGCAGTTTGGGGAGCTTATCATCTCTTAAAAAGGCTTCCTCTTGGTGGGACATCCAGAAGGTGGAACTGGGGGTAAATGATGTTAACATAACCTAGGATGAGTTTAAATCCTATTTTAGACATCACTAGTTACCAAAAATGTACTATGACTAAAAGATGTTAGAATTTCAGACCCTAGCATAGGGCAAGATGACAGTAACTGGGTACTATGAAAACTTTACCGTACTTCTTAATTATGTACCGCAGTATCAGATGGATGAAAAATTCCAGATACGTAAATTTATTATGGGTATGAACCCTTTGATAGGAGGTGAATTTTATGTGCGTGGACTATCAACAATGGAAACAGTTTTCGAAAATGACAGTAAGAAGGAGAAAAATATCTAAGCCATTGTTTCTCACAAGGATGAGAAATGGAAAATAAGCCATAACTTGCCTTCACCATTTTCACCTGGGAATACATGGGGAAAGAAGGGTGAGAACAAAGCTCAAAATGGGGGAAATTTTTCTTTAAATTTTAAAAGAAATGAAAAAGAAAACACTACTAGTAAGAGTGATAGGTTCAAAAGGAAGAGGCCTTTCGCTGGTTACTTAAAATGTGGTGATAGTGATCAATACACTAGGTATTTTCCCTTGAGAAACAAGGAAAGCAATCCAAAATAGATGATTCAATCTACAATTGCAAAATGACATGATAGAAAGGAAGAAACAGTTAATGAAGCTAAAGAAGTTGGATTCCAAAACTATCATGATGAGACCTGTTAGAATCCTAGAATAGTCAAAAGGAAACAAAAACAATGGGTTTTCTTGATAAATTGAATATTAAAAACAATATTTTTGAGTAACTTATTTTGATTTATGTCAATTATGTTGACATACTTGATAATATTTTACATATTGGATGCTGAAATGACAAGGTTTTTTCATATTTCAAATTGTTTTCCATTAGTTAATGAATAAAAAGGTTGTTGCAGCTAATAAATTTGAATTTCAGTCCTAAAAAGTGCAAGTGTGGAAATCAATTATTGTTTTGCTTATTTATTGGATATAATTATGTGTTTGATTATTCTGATTTTGAATAATGAAGTAAAAGTCATCAGGGAAATGATTAATTAAGGGGGAAGTATGTAACATCCTTCAATTTCACTATGCACAGTTAAAAGAATAATTTGTAAATGGTGAATGATCTATAAAAGTGGGGGGATGAACCTTGTTGCATAGCTGAGTATACAGTTACCCACATGCATGTATATCCTATAAGGGATAAACACACTATGTGTAACTTCATGCACAACCATGCAACAACGCTCATTACCCGACGTTTGTAAAGTTCTTAGCAATTACAAAATATTTCTATTTTTCTTTGATGATTATTATTAGATGGTCAATTTATTACCCATGAATTTCTTAAGTTCAATTGATTATTCTTAAATCAAAATAGGTATTTTATCAACCCATGTAGATCCTTATCAATGTAAATGTTTGAGTTTAACTTTGATCTCTGACCAATCGATTTAGTTGACCACCATGAAATTTGGTAAGCAATGTGTAAAATAGTGATCTCGAACTTCTCAAAACCACTAAATGGTGCATGAAAGTTTTAATGGGAATTAATTTCTCTCGAAAATCCTGTAGCATCTCAGAGAATCTATCTCTCATGTAACCTCCACTTCATTTTTATTTTGCATGGGGGTTTTGGTTCTAGTTTTCTGAGTTTTTTCGGGTTTGATTTCAAATTGTGCATGCAAATAGAAGGCCTATTTTTTAGATGATGAATTCCAGGGTTTCTCTACTATTAATAGATGAGTTATTTTATTTACAGGAAAATATAAATTAGTTATGTGGATATTGGAGTTTTACTTTGTGAATCATTGTGCTAGAAATTTCACAAGAAATAGCAAAGATGGTGGTAGAAGCCTTCACTGCTCCAAGCATGGTTTACATCTCCCTTACTCTAGTTTTCATATCTTCAAAAAATTGAGTATTTCTCTAATAAATATTTCTGAGGTTTTCTTTCTACTTGTAATATATATATATATATATATATATATATATATATATTACGGTTAAGGTCTTATGTTTATTTATATATGGTTAATTATATAAATTGCCAAACTAGAATAATGTGTGTATGGTTGTGGCCTTGCTTGATGTAATCCTTTCTTGGGTTTCGGTATATCGACCTAGGTGCTAACTTGTTGTGCTTATTTTTCACTTGAGTTTCGTGTTTGGAAAAATGGTTTTCCCTGTTAAATACCACATCATTCAGATATCTAATAGAGTTTGGGAGGTGGGTTCGACGTGGACCCTATCTTTTTTTAGTCATAGACACATGGTGTCTTACGTCCTTAGGTAGAAAAAAATATATGACATTGTTGATTGCCCAAAACTGGGAATAACTAAAAATCATCCCCAAACTTGGCATAACTGTTGGTGAGTTGAGTGTGTAACAAATTGGTTAATAGAATGGCTATTTAGAAGGTAGCTCAGTTAATAAAATAGCTCATGGAGTATTCGAAGGGCGAGATAGTTTGACAACTCACTTGGCTGATTTGATATGTCCTAAAAATATTAAGAAGCCTAGTCTCAAAATTTTAGATAATCATTTAACCTCATTGGTCGAGGATTTCAGAGGAATGAAGAAGATCTGGAGGGAATCTGTGAGCATCAAAACATTTCACTCAACCACAAAATGATGTAGCTTCAATATCAAAGAAAGAAATCACCCATGAGAGCAATGTGCATGCATTAAGGGGAAAATGGCTCAAATCCCATACTCCATTCCATTCCATTATATTGCTTAAGATGAAAGGGTGTACATATAGTATTGGGGTGTGTAACTCCCCCAAAAATGTAGCTGTCAAGAGGTGGGAGTTACATTCCTAGAATAACTCCTATGATGCTCTATGATGCGTGTAAGGCCATAATAACACCCTAAGACACCTAAGCATGGTGAATCACCTATGTGGAGGAATCCCATGTACTAAAAATATATGCATAGTAAATATCCTACACAAATACCCCCCTAAAGCATAGCTTAGGTGGACACATAAATGAAAACAAGGAGAAGTGGGTCCCAACAAAAAGCCTGATGAGGTACCCACATACAATAAAATCTCAAAAAGTTGAGTAAAAGGAGAAAACCTAATGGGAAAAACACCCTCCCCAAAAGATAGAGAAGTCCACTCTCTAATCTAAGAAAGATGCCAAGGATGGGTTCTGACCATAGAAAAGCTTGTAAAGGTACCCATGTATAAAGAGGCAATCTCTTGGAAAGAAGAAGAAGAGAGAAGAAGAGGGAGACGAGAGGAATGCAGAAGATGACATGGATGGATCTAAACTTTGTAGCTCTAGGAGGTCTCCCAGAATAATGTCGATCATGAGATCCTCTGCCTCTGGACTGAAGAAGAGCCACCCACACTGAACTTTGTGCCTACCCTTAGGAAGGACATAAATGATGTGCTAGAAGTTTACCCACTCTGTGAAGGAAATTGAAGGCAACAACATGAAGATCTCTGAGTCTATTCCATGAAGTGTGACATAGGTATAGAAAGAGAGCACCAAGGAACCAAAGATAATGTCACGTGTGTAGAAATTTCAAAGTGAAGAAGGGAAACACCTGTAGAAATGATTTCCAACTGATGTGAAGGAAACAAAACATCCCCCACAACAGAAAATTGATCCACAAGTAAGGGTGGATCAATGAAGGTATCTAGAAAAGTGGAAGTGGTAAGAGTCCTAGAAGGAGCACTCTTAACAACAAAGATGATGAAGTCCTCTAAAATACCTGTAGATGGATGGGAATCCTATAGTACATCACAAGTGCACTCTATGAAAAGATGACTAAGGTTAGGCATATACTCATCCCAATGAGGGGGCTCAAAAAATAGAAGAGTGATGTCAAATAGGTATGAGTCATCTAATGAAGGTAGACAAGTGAAAGAGGCCTCACACACTGAAGGTGGAAAAGAGGTAGGTGTGATGACTGTATGAGACTGTATAGGAGACTTCTCAATAGATTATGAGATGTGGTATGTGTCAACACTCTCTGGAATAGTGAGAGAAGGAAGAGAAGAGTCCTCTATAGTACTCTCAACATCAAAACTAGGTGCACAATCCTTGTCATTAGAATTAGAACCAAGTGAGTCTATATCAGTGGAAGTGTCATCACATGAAGAAATAGAGGAGACAATTGAATCAACAACAACAAAAATGGTGGCATTATGTGAAGGGTCTCCATAGAGGGACTAAAAAATGCTTCAGAAATGGTGGGGTGGATTTGATTCTGTCATGTGAAACCAGAGAGATGGGTAGATATGCATCATCAAGTGACCAAAAACATGGTCGCAAGTGTTGAGAAATTCCTTAAGCTATCAATGATCAGTGGGTGTAGGAACTGGCCCAAGAAATAAGTGTGAAAGACCCTCGTAGGCAAAGTAGCATTCCATAGAAGCATGCTATGCTGAATAGTTCTCTCTCCCAGTAAGAAGTGGTGGAGGTTGTAAAGCAATCCTATGACGCTCAAGTCTAGAAAGAGCACCCTCCATAATGCGGAACCAAAAGTGTAAGGTACACAAATGCAAGATGTCATACTTGGCTGATAATGTTTTTACATGTAATACAAGGCCCAAGAGTACTAGTGACCCCCCCAAGAATGCGTCACTTTGTAAAATAGTGCATTTACAAAATTAACAATGTCATCATCTAATGTGTGAAAAATCATGGAGCTTTGACTAAAGAATCACTCAAAACCAAGCAACGAGTCAAAAGTTAAAGCAAAAACATGATTCCCGCAACTAATGGAAAATGCCAATAATCTTTGTAAACTAATTTAAAAATTGCCCAAAAGGGGTGCAAAGGGTGTCATGTGGGTACTCATTGGAAATGATATCAAATTTTAGGTAGGTTTTTCTTACTTGTGAGGGGGGATTATCCTCTTGCCAAACCCGGACCTCACCCTCCATCTTCAACACACGAATGAAGGACATTAAATACAATCAAAATAGGTCCCAAAAAATATTACAATGCCAAGCATGAATGTTTTTAATCCTTAAAACATTAAAAAATGGATTGTTTTAACCACCAAATAAGTCTAAAAGGGAATGGATGGGGGCCCACGTTGCCAAGCCATGTGGTGGAATTTGACCGAGCCAGGGGTATGTGTCACATGCAGGTTGTAGTCTGCTACGTGCAATGAAAACTAATCCATTTTAACACAAACACTACCAAGTAGACAGGGTTCACACTGTTGTGTGTTGAGTGTAGGCTGCACGAGTGATGCCCCATCCTTGTAACTGCTTCAAGTTCACGTTACAGGGATCTACACATGTGCTGAGTTGTAAATTTTTGTCAGAGTTACAATTAACAATCGGAGAAACCACGTGTGGTGTGGGTGAAACCATCAAACACAGAAGATGGCCATGCTAGCACCTATCAAGCACATAGAATCCATAGAGTAGTTTAATGAGAATCTTTAAGAGCTTGAGCACACTACACAAGAACAATACATGGTGTGGACAATACAAGATGGAGTATGTAGACAACAACACAAGATTAGCACACGAACAAGCAGGTTTGATTCAAATAATCCATCAATAATGCATATGGTATAAGAAGGATGAGGTATCTAAACAAACATGAACACAAGAAGTTGACAGCCAAGCCATTGAACCAATGCAAAAATGTGACCAAAACATGAAATGAAAAATGTAGATCGGTGGACTCAATGTTAAGAGTAACATAGATCAGAGTGTTAATATGAATGCACAACGTATGAGGAGTCATTCAAACCAAGCATAAGACCCTTGAAAAATACAAGTAGAGCACAAAATAAGAATGATAACTTTCACATGAAACTATGAGGTGGAGAGTAGTAAGCAACCGAGGTGAGAAACATGATTTTGATCCCCGAGCTTGGATACCATGTCGGAGGAATGACGAAGATCTAGAGGGAATTCGTGATCATCAAAACATTTCACTCAACTGAAAAATGATGTAGCTTCAAGATCGAAGAAAGAAATAACCCATGAGAGCAGTGTGCATGCATTAAGGGGAAAATGGCTCAAATCCCATACTCCATTCCATTCCATTGTATTTCTCAAGATGAAAGGGTGTAAATATAGTAGTGGGATGTGTAACTCCCCCAAAAATGTAGCAATCAAGAGGTGGGAGTTAGATTCTTGAAATATCCGGTCAAATGTAACTCCTATAATGGTCTATGATGCGTGTAAGACCATAATGACACCCTAGGACACCTAAGCATGGTGAATCACCTATGTGGAGGAATCACATATATTTAAAATATATGCATGGTAAATATCATACACCAATAGAGGAAAGGTACCGCTATCCTAAATTAAGGTAAAATAGATCTTGGGATGAATGCAGTCCCATGTATGATATTTAATCATCCACTTCTATGGAGAAATGAGGAAATTAATATATTTTTTTATAAACCATTTCTTATCTCGACATAGAGTCAACATGCGGTGAGTTGAATGCATTTTTTATTTTTGTAAAATAATGTTGGTTTTGTTCTTATGACCACTAGAAATATTATCTTCTGGATGAATGTGGTGAGGTTGTTCAAGTGGTTATAATGTTTGCTAAACCAAAATAGAGTTGAATGTTTGAATTTTTAGATATGGTTAAGTTGAGTAATTTTGGTAAATAGTTTCTACATTTTAATGTTTAACATTAGTAGATCAGCTGGGAGCTTTGGTTGTGTAAGGCATGTTGTGTGAATTTTTTGATAAAAGGAGGAAAAGAATTCTTGACTTCATCTTGTTTTTTTTATTACCAAATAAGCATTCTTAAAGACTCTCATGATTAGATACTTCTTTAGTGTTTAATATGGAATATTGGTATAGTTGGATGTAATATAAGGTTTTATTGAACTGTAGAATCATACAAATTGATCATGAAAGGCATCTATTTAAATTTTTTGAAACATTTGGTTTATTTCATGAGCATCACTATAATAATTTTTGATATATTAAGTCATGTAGTAAATCCTCAATTTTTGTAATATGGTAGTCAGATTAAGAGAGGTGTAACCCATGCCAGTTTTGAGTGAGCTGGCCATGTTTGTATATTACTTTTCTAACTACAGGGTTAAAAACTATTGTGAAAAGAAATAGATTTTGGGTACAATATACTTAGTTAACATTGATTTAATTATGAAATATCAAAAATATGTTGTATGTAATTGACATTGATTCGATGATGAAATATCATAAATGTACTTGTGTTGTTAAAAGCGAAGGAAATTACTTCGAATGATGTAAGAAAGGCAATTAAGGAATTTTGTATTTTTTTATTGTTTTAAATGTCCTTATGTACTGTAAATGAGGCTTTGACCTCCATTTCGTGAATATATATATATATATATTGTTATTTTTACAAAGTACCTTTATTTTACAAAGTGTTATGTTGCCAAAATTATCATTGAATATGATTGTAATATGGAAAGTATAATTTTATGATTACTTTCATTTGACTTGTTTATTAATGTATGTTAAAATGAGACATTAAAACATGAAAAAATAGTAATATTGTTAAGATGCATTTACAACTTACTTAAATACAACAACATGTTTAACTATACCTTACAAAGAAATGAATATTGATTAATCATATGTTAATGATTAATCATACAAAAATGTAAGTAACCTATTGTCACATGAGTGTGCAAGATATAGTCATAATAAATGATATCTTACTGCTGTAATTTGATCATTAATAAATGACGAGTATTAAATTAAGTGTACCTTTCTTGTCATGAATAACTAACTATGAAATCCAATGGGGTGGGAGTGTTGTGATCAAGTCACATGAGTGTGTTCTAGCCCACTCATTTTCAAATCCCCCCAAGGAACGATCCTCCTCGGAGGTGGTTTCACCACTAGATGTGTCATCTCTTCTCACTGCTAGTGTAGAATGTTGGTTTCTTCTCTCAATATAATTGGTAGCATTTCAGTTCTAGATCACTTTGTTTTTTGCTTCACTCATTTTTTTCAGTGGGTATTGCTTCTCTCATTTCTGGCACATGTTGTTGCTTCTCTTGTTGGTATATGCTCCACTCATTATTGATGTTGGTTCTCTTCACTCGTTGCAATTGATATCACTATTTGTTACATCATCATTGTGGTTTCATGGTTTCTTCAACCAAGTCCCTAATGGTGGTCCCCTACATTGTAACCAAGTTATGGAACCTCTCAAAAAAAATTCTCAAATGTATAAGGATGATCTAAAAATAAATTTTAACTAGCAATTGTGCACACACTTAGATTCTCTTTGTATTGATTTTTGATATAAAAATTGACTATTATAACCTTTTTTATTTTTAATAAAGGAAATAACATTGAAATACTACTTAAAATTAGAAAATATAGAGATGAATCACCAAAAAATTGACACAAGAATTGATAATGGAGTTCAGCGCTTATTGCCTACGTCTCCGGGTCCAGTTGAATGGGACCGATCTATTAAAATATTTAAAATAAATATTTACAAATATTTATACAAGAATATGATCTTATCATCATGTTCCTATGCTGAAAATAACAAGAGTCACTTTTTACATCACCTCAAAATTCCTTCTCTAACTCAAGCTATGAGCAAAACAATATCACAGTCACCTTCCAATGTCCATACTAGTAAAACAGAGCTCCTTTTATAACTTTTCCAAAGGCATGGAGAAGCGGTCAAAGCCTTATCCTTTTACCCAAGTGGCCTAGGTTAAAATTCCATTCCATGTGGGGTGCATTTTTTATAGGGATAAGATCCCACATTCATGGCACATTTGGAGGAGAGTGGGTTTAAGTATGGGCGGCCTAGAGATGTGCATTGGCTATTGATAGCCATTTGACTTGGTCCACCTTGATTTGGGTGCTTGGTTTGAATTCATTTCATGGAAATGTGTGGGAAGGATAGAATGGTTATGCTACTATTTAACTGAAAATTTATTACCTATATTTGGTATGAAATATGTGTTGAGATAAACCTATATTAGTGGAAATAAATAGGAATTAGTTGTAATATTTAATTGCAGTAATGGATTAGTCCCACATGTATAGTGTATAGCACATTATTGATACATATATGTAAGATCTATGATATGCAATGTGAATTGAAGTAGGCGAAGACACCCCTTCATAATTGAGTGTGTCGAACTTGGTTGAGGGCCCCCAGCTAATAAATAGTGGGGTCCACATGTTCATGTATGAATGTCCAAGACCAGTGTTCCAAATCCCAATAAATTTCCTAATCCCATTGATCCACTTGGTAAGCGTACATCCATCCAACTTTCACACAGTCCCAAATTTTGCTAGTTTCCCAAAAATTTCAGCAAGCTATAACTTTTACAAACGAGCTTTGTTTCCTGTAAACAAGATATCGACAAAATCATCTCGACATGGAACTAACTCTTAGATCATTATTTCTTGGTGAGGATCCTCTAGATCATTCCTCCCCACTGAGAAACTTTTGGACTCCAAAATTCAACTTAATTGGTGAATAGGTGAGGGTATTTCTCCCTCACCTTTCCGATTTCCATCCATTTATCCTTGTTCAGATGCATGCCTTTGAACCCAACATGAAGATACTCAATATCATCCCTTCGTGAAGTTCTAATCTTCCTATCCAAAATGATGTCTTCCTGTAACTCATCAAGATAGTAAGGAGCAAAATCACCAATGGAAGGCACTATGTTAGCATCATCATGATCAACGATCATAGGTAGTTCATACAATCTTAAATTATCAACATTTACAACTAAGTAGATTTTCATATAAGGAGGTAAATCTAAACGGAAAGTGTTGTTACCAATTTTTTCCAATATTTGGAATGGACCATACCGTATAGGTTTTAATTTTTTACCTTCACCTGTCAGTCTTTCCCTACTGATGTGAAGCCAAATTGAATCACAAACTTTAAACTTGTGATCAGTTTTATGTTTATCATGTCTGACTTTGTACTTAGCCTGAATTTTCTCCAATTGTTCACAGACATACTAATGAACTTGTTTTATTCTCTACACAAATATTTTATCCTTGTCAGAATCACTTAAACCATTAACAACAGTTTCATGTCCTTAATATACATCTGAAGGAGAATTAGGAAGATATCCATAACAAGTCTAAAATGGAGACTTTAAAGTAGAATAATGTAAGGCACGATTATAAGCAATTTTCACATAATATATATGTTCATCCCATAACTTAGGATGTTTTCCACAATAGCCCCTAAGAAAATGTACTACTGTGCGGTTTACAACCTTTGTTTTTTCATCGGTCTGTGGATGAAAAACAATGATCTTTTTCTTTTTTGTGTTCCTTAACCCCCACAATGTTGACCAAAATTCCCCAAGAAATCTAGAATCCTGATCAGATATAATTAAAGTAGCTAATCCAAAGTGAACCCAAACAAACTGAAAAAATAAATGTGCAGTTCCCTCACCAGTTAGTTTTTTAGTACATGGAACAAACACACACATTTTGCGAAATCTATCCACTACCACATATAAGTAATCATGTTTCTTCTGTGTGATGGGCAAGCCTCCTACAAAATCCATGGAAAAAATTTCCTAAGGCCTTGTCAGAATAGGAAGAGGAGCGTAAAGTCCTAACTTCCTATTACTTGGCTTGCTTGTGGCACAAAGAACACATCCTTTAATATACTTGTTTACATATTCATGCATTCTAGGCCAATAACAATATTTTTGTAAATGTCCAGCTATCTTACTAACACCCAAATGCCCCAAATTAAGAGAAGTATGTGCTTCCCTAATCATATGAACACGTTCATTTTCTAGAATACAAAGTTTACCAGAATGATATAAAAATCTTTCATGCAAATGATAATCTTTTTCTCCTACTTATTTCCCACTTAATAGATTCTCATACACTTCTCTAAAATCAACATCATTAACATATTGTTCCTTGTAACTAACATGAGCCAAAGAACTATGTTGCAAAATAATAGATGTTACGACCACTAGTGGTCTAGATAACATGTCAGTAACCTTGTTTTGAATACCTTTTTTATACCTAATTACAAGATGAAATTGTTGCAAAAATCCCATCCACCTGAAATTTCTAGACTACTGTAATTTGGTTTTTGTTTGTAAGTACTGAAGTGGTTGATGGTAAGTATGTATAATTATTTCTTTTCCCATTAAATAATGCTTCCACTTTTTAACACTTTGAACCAAATCATACAACTCTTTATCAGAAGTTAGATAGTTTCTTACTACACTTGTAAAGGTTTCTGAATGGTAACACCCTGGTCATTTGTTCTGCATCAAAACTTCCCCCATTGCATAGTCACTATCATCTATCTCAATCTCAAATGAATGTTGTAAATCTAGAAGTGCGAAGATCAAAGTGGTACTTATCTTCTCTTTCATTATATCAAAGGATTTATATTATTTTCCTCTGCACTGAAAGATGTGTTTAATACTTTTCAAAGAATTAAAATGAGATGCAATATATGAGAAGTTAGAAATGAATTTCCTCCAGCACTGAACTGCACTTATAAAACTCCTAACTTCCATCACATTAGTGGGTCTAGGACATTTTACAATAACCTCTATTTTTGTAGGATCAATTCTCAATTCTCCATTTCCTACAACATAACCCAAGCAAATTAAAGATGTTTTACCGAATTCACATTTTGACATCTTCAAATATAATTTCTCTTTCCTTAGTGCATCTAATAATTTATGGATGTGTTTAACATGTTCATCCCATGATTTACTAAAAACAAGAATATTATCTAAGTAGACAATAATGAAATTATCAATGAATTGTCTAAAGATATCATTCAAAACTCTCATGAATGTTTCTGGTGCATTGCACAAACCAAAAGGCATCACTAACTATTCAAGAAATCCTTGTTTCATTTTAAAAGTAGTTTTCCATCCATCGCCCCATGCAATTCTTACTTAGTGATAACCACTTCTTAAATATAACTTAGTGAAATAAATTACATTCTTTAATTGATCCAGTAATTCATCTATTCTAGGAAGAGGGTACGATTCTTTATTGTAATCTTATTTAAAGCACGAAAATCAACAAACATTCTCCAAGTGGCATCCTTCTTAGGAACCAAAATAATTGGTGAACCACATGAGGATGTACTTGGATGGATTATACCTTAAGCCAAAACTTCCATTACCTATCTCTTGATTTCCTCATTCTCTACTACTGACAACCTATACATTCTGATATTGGGAAGAGGTGCATCCTAAAGAAACTGTATCTCATGTTGAACCCCTATTTTGGGAGGTAGACCTTGTGGATCCTGAAAAACATCATCAAAATCAGAAACAATTTTTACCAATTCATCCTTATGTTTTAGATCACAATTCTGAAAAGCCATCTCATGTTCTTTCTCTTTGGCTTTGACCACCATGAGCAAAAAAAAAATTCTTGAGTTTACAAGCCTTTTCATTTGACTTGCTATTACCAAGGATATATTATTGTTTTCACAGTGAGCTCTAACAATAAACTCAATTCCATCCTTTACAAGAAAATATTTATTTTCTTCCCCATAAAATATTGCTTTATGATCATACAAATAAGGACTTCCCAAAACCACCCCATAAATGTCCAAAGGAACTACATCCAATTCAACCTCATCTATAAAATTATCCGTAATGGAAAATCTGAAAGTACAAGTTTTAGTTACATGAATTTTCACATCATCACAAACCTATTGCAAAGGAAAAGGCTTAGGATGTGGATTAGTTTTGAGTCCTAATTTCTGAACAACCTCCTCAAAAATTAGATTAGCTTGAGATCCAGTATCAAAACGAGTATCAATTTTCATATGCTTTGAAATTACTTTAATGTGAAAAATCTCATTCCTTTTCTTATCATCATGTATAGTTTGTTTGCTAGAAGAATATGCAAAATTTGAAGTACTATTTTTAGAAATTGAAAGAGTTCATTTACCTTGAAAAATCATAGTTGTGATCTTGGTTTCATCACCTAAATCTAACCCAAGATCATGAACTGTAGTGTTTGTTTTCTTTTCCTTTCCTTTCTTAACCATCCATTTAGGTTTCATTTCAGGATGTAATTTCCAACATTTAGAATCATCATGGCTCTTTTTACAATGAATACAAAATGGTTTTTCATCTTCCTTCTTAACAGTAGAGTTTGTCTTTTGCTTACCTTTTACTTTTCCTTGTTCTTTCGAATATTTTCCTTCATACTACTTATTATTTTGTTTAAAAGAAGAGAAAGAGTACTTCTTTGTCATTTTCCCTCATGCTTCCAAATGGGTTGCTTGAACACATACTGCATCAAGCTTAGTAGGACCTAAAACAAGTATCATATGTCTTAGATAACTATGCAATCCACCAATAGATTTAAGTAGTGTTTCTTTTTTGTTTAGGGAAATTCCTAGAATTAGAGCCCTTTTCCTAAATTCCTATGTGTATTCTTGAACACTTTGTCCCTTAGTTTGTCTTAATGTTTTCCAATCCATCATAGCTTGTTTCTTATAACCAAGAGGATAAAATTGTTGTCTAAGATTTGAAACAAATTCAGACCAAGAAGTGAATGCTATACCTTTGGTTTCTTCCACTTCCTGAAGCTTTTTCTCCCACCAAATGAGTGTTATACCACCCATCTGAATATTTTCCAAATTAATATTTGCTTCATCATCAAAAATTCTCTGAACCATGCAATATACTTCTATCTACTTGACCCAGTTATCCAACTTCTTTGTATTTAGCTCTCCAGTATACATTGGCAATTCAAACTTGATATCTAACTTTAATGACAAAAAATTAGATTTTAGAGGTTCACTTTTAGGATTATCAAAACTAGAGCTATCTTATTTTTTACCTTCTCTAGTTCCCTTTTCTATTTGTCTATCTTGGTACATTTCCTCCAAAATTTCCTTCATATATAAGAATGATTGACAAAAAATTTCTTCCTCTTGATCCGTCATTGTAGGAATTTGAGACCATCTGGTACCAATTTTGAGATCTCCTTCAACTAACTCTCCTTCACCCTTTTTAGATCAAGACCTTGTTAACATCCAACACACAAATTGCAATCCAAAAACCATTAATCTGAACCAAAAATCAGTCAAAACCAGCTCTGATACCACTGATCTAAAAATCAATTTTAACTAGCAATTGTGCACACACTTAACTTTTCTTTGTATTTATTTTCGATATAAAAATTGACTATTATAACCTTTTTTATTTTTAACAAAGGAAATAAAACTAAAAGTACTATGTAAAATCAGAAAATACAAAGATGAATCACTAGAAAATTGACACAAGAATGTTTAATGAAGTTCGGCACTTGTGGCCTACATCTCTGGGTTTGGTTGAATGGGACCAATATATTAAACTATTGAAAATAAATCTTTACAAATATTTATAAAATAATATGATCTTCTCATCATGTTCCTCTACCAAAAATAACAAGAGCCAATTTTTACATCACCTCAAAATTCCTCCTCTAGCTCAAGTTATGAGAAAAACAATATCACCGTCACCTTCTAATGTCCATACTAGTAAAACAAGCTCCTTATATAATGTTTCCAAAGGCATGGCGCAACAATCAAAGCCTTATCCTTTTACCTAAGTGTCCCAGGTTCAAATCCAATTCCATGTGGGGTGAATTTTGTATAGGGATAAGATCCCACATTCATGGCGCATTTGGAGGAGAGTGGGTTTAAGTATGGGTGGCCTAGAGATGTGCATTGGCTATTGATAGCCATTTGACTTGGTCCACCTTGATTTTGGTGCTTGGTTTGAATTCATTTCATGGAAATTTGTGGGAAGGATAGAATGGTTATGCTACTATTTAACTGAAAATTTATTACCTATATTTGGTATGAAATATGTGTTGAGCTAAACCTATATTAGTGGAAATAAGTAGGAATTAGTTGCAATATTTAATTGCAGTAATGGATTAGTCCCACATGTATGGTGTATAGCACATTATTTATACATATATTCAACATCTATGATATGCAATGTGAAGTGAAGGAGGAAAAGACACCCCTTCGTAATTGAGTGTGTTGAACTTGGTTGAGGGCCCCCAGCCAGTAAATAGTGGGGTCCACCTGTCCGTGTACGAGTGTCCAAGACCGGTGTTCTAAACCCAAATTTTTCTCCTTAACCTCCATTTTCCACATGTCACAATCCCATTGATCCACTTGGTGAGCTTGCATCCATCCAACTTGTACACAGTCCCATATTTTTCCAGTTGCCTGAAGATTTCAGCGGACCATAAATTTTGCAAACGATATTTGTTTCTTACAAACAAGATATCGACATAATCATCTAATTTTTCTTCATGCCTTAGAACTAACTGCAACTTATTATGAGAAGATATTAGATTGGTGTTTCTCAGTGAGAATCCTCTAGATCAAAGGATGTGGGTCCTTTCAAAACCCTCAACAAATTACCTGATTCTAAAAAACATAACTAACTATGAAATAATTAATCTTGTAATTATTAGTCATAAAGAAACGAAACAACATCCTGACCAATCTAATTTGTAATGGCTATGGGAAGGGTGACGCTATGTGATGATGCAATTCAGCATGCATCTATAACCTTTCCCATAGGTATTCTAAGATGGTTCAGTCAGTGTGTTGTCAGAGGTTTAGCAATCATAATTGCTTCATGAACGTAAAATAAATTAGTTGATATAATAAAAAGTACACAAAGGTAGCTAACACGAAATGACTTTTGAATCTTGCATGTCATACCCATAGCAGTTTTGGTTTTCTACAGGTATAGGGGTAGACACGTAATGACCTAGGTCATTAGGAGGACTTATATTTTCCTGTAGGGTTCCCAAAGTGGTGTTGGCATGAGCCGCAAGACCCAAAATCTGAGTTATGATACTTGTGGCTTCAGTGAATGAAATTTATAATTAAATACATGATTACCTATTATGTCTAATAGAAAATTTAATAACTTAAAAAACTCAAAAAAATCCTAATGTCTATGACCAGAATGGTTGTGAGGTGAAGGGAAGACGGGTTTCATAGGCTTATGTGTAGTATTGGTAGTGGCTTGCTAGTGCAATGCCAAATTACTATGGCCATAGTAGTGCATGTAACTAGATGAATTTTTTGTTCACCATGTCTTCTTGTTGCAGTGTCGAGATTCAGATGATGGTTACAGTAGTGATTTTCTGAAGGACGCTAAGAAGACATCACAAGTTCTCTCAGCCTCTTATAATATTTAACCAAATGATATCCTGGGTATATGGGCTCATAATGAGTGTTTGAGGGGGATCGAGTAGGATCTGGAAACCCTTGTAGTTTCACATGGTTATCATAGATTGTCTGATTGGATTCTAAACATAAATTAATGCTAGATTAATTCAGTGGTTGTTGTAAATGTTGATTACTCATTTCAACATAAGATAACTTAAGGTATTTAAAAATATTGTATGCTGGAATTTAATTTTTGTGTATTAAATTCATTGAAGGCATAAACTGTATTCAATGATTTATTCTAAAAAAAGTTCCCTCTATTTTTGAAGAAGTAAATAGAGGTGTTACAATCACATTCAACATGGTAAGTAACTCAAACAACCAAGTAAAAAAATAAGACATTAATTTAAAGTATCTCACAAGTACATAGATGACAAGCATCATTACAAAATTGGATTATTAATTATGTGTAAGTATGTTTATCCTTTTTAGGGTAAAGGAATCATGTGTATGCCTATTTGTGACACCAGCTAGGTAACACTCCCAATCCCCAAGTCCTTGTGATCCTCTTCCCATTACTGACTCATTTTTTTTATTACACTAGATGAAAATGTGGGATGTGACAACATACACATCATGAAATGATAGAAAAAGGATAAAAAGACAATAACACAATCCAAATGGCATATATGATCCAAAATTTAAAAAATATCATTTTCTTGGGAGTATACACAATCTCTTACAATAATTTTTAAGGTGTTAAATGTATTACACAAGCCCAAACCATAGGTCTATAACTTGAAATGTTTAGCCACCATTTGGGCATGGTAACTTTGCATTCAAGAGAAGATCATTTACAATAAAAAAATGAGTTGTGTTTTATAGAAAAAAGAGGAAAAGATAACTATGAATAATATCATATTATTCATCCTTATCTTCTCAGAAAGATGAAGAATCCTAGAATGATACCATGGAAAAAGCCAAGCTGAAACTCACCCAAAAACTACCTATAGAATAATATTCCAAACCATGATGATCCATAAGTCTGAAGGTTACTTGATATACATGATAAAGAATATAGTTTTCCTTTGAGATACGTTATGGCCTTAATTAATGGGTGCTCATGAGACTAAGGGGATAAAAATGAAGATCAAGTTGTCATTTGTTCAAAACCAACATGATTTCTCTGTGGACCACTATTAACAGATCATCCTCGTGTATACAACCATTTTTACTCTTTACCTTACATTTTAGTGGGCCATGAAGGCCAAAATAACTTAAATACATCTTCTAGGCATGAAAATATCCCTAAAATGGTATTTGTAATTGATTTGGGAACCTAAAAGATAAGAAAATAAGCATAATTTTTTTCCCAAACTTTTTCACAATGATCTCCCAATTCCTTCCATTATTCACTCTAAAATAATTCTCTAAGTGTATCCCTCCTCCATACATTTTGAATGAGATAGGTATCATGCCAAAATGATCTTCGAAATGAAATATATGCCAAAAAAATAATTCCCCCTGCTCATTTTCCATTATCCAGAGTGTGACCCCAATCTCAAAAATGACTAATATAGACCATAAAATTTAAGCAACATAGATTTTTGTCATGTTCCCTCTATCGGTTCACATGTTATCTGAATAGTTACAAGGTTTGAGTTTTGTCACCTCCATACATAAGAAGCACTGATGTGTAACACATGTCTCACATTGGAACTCACACTTTCCTCACAGCCTTATAAAAATCCCAATCACCAATTATTGCCTTGTGTTCTTTTATGCACCATGCATCAAACATTAGGCCCATCCAAGACTATCAATAGTTCATTAAGGTTTAGTGATAAACTGATACATGAGCATCAAGTAAAAAAGCTACAAATTTTTCAAAATTTACTTCTAATTATGTTTTTGGAGTCAAGGAAGATGGATATAAGTCATAAATTCATGAGAAAATTTATAGCAAGTGTTAGGTGGAGTCAAGTTGCTCAAAATTTCAAATTACAAGTTTTTCCTCCAATTTCTAATTATGTAAAAGGGACAAGTATGGTTTTTCAAGGAGACTTGAAGGTCTTTAAGTGTGTCTGAGTGTGATTAGAAATGTGAAAAGATTTTAGAACTAGTTATGAGTTAGTAAATGTCTAAAATGATTTAAAATGTCTAATTATGCCATATAATGGCATTTTGAGTCTTGGAAGTTAGTTAGGTTTTCATAATGAAGGAAATAAGAGAATATTGATTTGAGTGGAAGAGTTAGTTATCATTATAGATGAGGTAAATAGAATATATATATGATTCCTAGAGGTATGAGGAAGGGGCAAATGATGGAGATGTATGCAATTTCGTAAGGAAAATACAATATGAAGTAAAGTACTCTGTTATGCATAAAAATATTGCTTGTTTTATATTTCTTCTCAAAGGTCTTGTTTTCTATTAAAATAAACAATTATGCTGGATACCTTCTTGAATCATTGATAAGTTGGATTTCAAGTATTGATTTATCATAGGAGTCTTTGATCAAGTTTAATAGTAAACATATTAAAGGATGATACTTTGTTCCACAACCTTGATTGTTTTTCATGTTGAAAAGCCATTTGTGAAGTGCTTGACAATTGGGTTGTGTGATATTCCTTGTTTTTTTTATTGAGGTTAAGAATGATAAAAAATGTGATATGAGGTGTTTAAAATCTATAGCATGGTCTTGAGGTCAATCTCTTGTGACATTTCATTGCATGTTGGAAAATTATATGAAAATTGAATTGTGTTATTCGTTAATCTATTTGGTGAATGAGAAGTGCTTAGATTTTATTGGGGAATTATAAATAGTACCAATTTATATTAGAAATATTTTTTCCAATTATAATATTAAAAAAATGTGAATCTCTTACATTTCATGGACTAGTTTCATTCAATTTTTGATTGAGCCTTAGATACCTTACTTGCACATATTTGCATGAAATAAGTAAGATTAAATTTAGCATTTCAATGGTCATTCAAATCCACTATCAATTTCAAAATGTGGAGTAGGTTGAAACAAAAATGCAATAGAATTTTTAGACATTGAATGTGAAGAAACATCATTTGGTGAAGAATTATCCTTCTCGGGTTGCGTAGAAACCCTCATTAGGGTTTAAGTTCAATTACTCATATTGGTGTTCCATGGTGGATTCAAGGTTTTATTCTTGCAATAAATAGTCTATCTCGTATGAAATCATATATTATGGAGGTATTTGGAGTAAATAATATATTCTTAGCAAGATATGCTTGACATCTTGATTATTGGAAAAATGTGACAGACACTGACCTAATTAGAGAAGTGAAGTTATAAAGGAAAAGGGATTTATCACTAGAATTAGGCTCTAAAAAATTTTGGAGAACAATAAAACAAGGAAATGGGTATCTAAGTATTCCCTAGATATGTCTTGAAACCTCCTAGATTAAAATTTATGCATAAAAAAATCCTAACGAAGAGCTAGTAGGACTAGTTAGCTTGAAAAGGAGAAAAAGGAGATTGAGAGAAGAGGTTTAAAATTTTAGTCATAAAACTTACCCTACACCATATAGGCCTTACAGTGTACCTGGAAAAGTTTATATTTTGTTTTTGGAAGTCCTACAATTCTCCAACTATGAATCGTGCATGATCATTGCTCTTAATAGCTCAAAAAGGGATAGTTTGAGAGAATCTAAAAAATTTGATTGTTTTTCTCATTGATAATCACTTTGATGCCTATTATTACATTACTTTGAAATTTTTTAATAGAGGAAAAGGGTTATAAGATAAGTTAATGCTAAAAGACAAAGAATTTTTCTTGATTTGTGCTAAGACCTCAAAAAGATATAGAAGTATAAAATCAGGAAGGTAAAGGAATTTGATATTTCCTTGTGAATGGTTCAATAAGAAATTTTATTTGGCATTGAGAAGAAAGAATGAGTAGGGTACAGTGAATGGTGAAGTCCTCTAAGATGTAAAAGGTCATTTTTTCATGATTATACCTTCTAAGACTAAGAAGTTTAATATCTCCAAAACAGGGTGTTAGTTGAATAAGGTTGTTCTCAAACTAGATGAGTGTAATGAATTGATGATGAGATCTACATCATAAAGTAAAAGCTAATAGTATCCATTTTTTAATTTACATCCACTCTACCACGTGTAATCCATAAAAACACCATGATGAATTGAGGTTTAACAAGGACAAGAGGAAGATATGAGAGTACTGATTCATGACACATGGGTATCATTGGAGGAATTATTGTACTTTAGGTGAGTGGAAAGTTCAGAAGGTCGTGGGGAACATGACTGTTGAAAGGTGATGTGTGTTTTATATTATTATCACCATGGAAATTTTAAAAGTGACCCATGTATAGCTATGCATATGTGCCATGTTTCCATTTCATTCTTTATTAAAATTTATGCTTTCATTCCTGAAGTAAAATTAGGAAATTAAATGTCACTTGCTAGTTTCAAGGGTAAAAAATCCAAAAATGGTTGTTCTTCAAGACTTGGCACATGCAGACATATAACCACCTTATGGAATTATTTTAGAGAAGTGTAAAAACAAAAAGGTGTTAAAAATACTTGAAAACCCAAGATCAAATCCTCAAAATCCATGTATTTGTAATGTGTTACCTAAAAATGATGTGTGAGATCATTTTTGGAAATAACATATTCTAGGGGGATTGGGGATCTAGCAAGTCTTGGAAATCAGATAAGTAATGTAATTATGTGAATCAAAACAACATATTTGGAATGTAAAAAATATATAAATGAAAAATATGGTGGAAGTATTGAATTAAACTTGCATATCATAGAAAATTCAATTCAATATTTTCACCATCTTCTTCATCCATAAATTATTGTGCAATATGAATTTTTATTTTTGATTCACCTTATTTTAAGACTTAGTTGATTTATGATCCTTTCTATATTCCTCTCACATATTTGATACCTCTTACGCAATCCCTTTTCAAATAAGAACATAATGATATTTATATATTTTAAAAGTTTTCATTACTCTACCTTCTATAGAAAACAAACTTCACAAATTATTATTTTTTCATTCTCCTTTTTCTTTTAATGAAAGAGATAATTGAGAGTAAGAGGATATAATAGGTACAATAAGTAGAGTAGCACTAAAGAATATCTCATAAGATGAATTAGGAGGTGGAATTTTAGAAAATATTACCATTTTTTGGGTTGACATCTACAGTAGAAGATCCAACATCAAAAATAGGTTAGAAAGACAACATGATTGATAGATAAACCTTTATATCATAGAAGATTAATTGAAAAAGTATTTTCTAATTTTTTCTAAGTTGGTTGTTAATTGGTAAATTATTTCACATTTTTCTATTTTGGTCTCTTGTTTACCCATGTTTTAAATTACTTATATTGTTTTGATTTGATATTTTTGGATTGTACAAGGGTTAGGTCCATTTCAAATACCATCATCTTAATTTTATTAAATTAAAAAAAATCATTAATTGCTATTTGAAATGTTGTAGGAATAGATAGTGAATATGAAGTTTTTTCAATGTGTGTAACCATAGAGATAAATAAAATTATGTACAAACATTGACTAAGTAAATCTAAGAATCTTAACATTAATAAAGCGGATGAATTTAGTAAATTATCCTGATATATAAGAAACATTTTAAATTTCTAATAAATTATTGTCACACCCATAGGTTGGAATCTTGGAGAAACCCACAAAATAAAATTCATGGAATATTGAGGGAATGCATAAATATTAAATTAATCTTGATAAATATTACAGTGTTATAACTTTACAGTAGTACAAATTTACAAATTACAATGTTACAATTTTTTTTAAAATGGATGTTTTTTTACAATATTATGATGTTACCTAATGAAAATATATATTATCAAGACTTCATAGTTTACACTAAATTAGATATGCCTATAATGCACTTCCTACCATTGTAACCACTGACCCAATACTAGATAGTAATAGAATCTAGATGACTCAAAATTGAATTGTGAAAATTTATATATGAATATTGACATGGAGATGAGAGAAAGACATAGAGATGGAAAAATAATTTGTTGTGTAGGAAAAAATTTGGTTTCCACCAATATTCATGGGGCTAAGCCCCTTGTTCATGTGTATGAGGAGGATCCCATTATTGAATATATAATAACCTAAAGTTTTGGGGTGGCTTATAGAATAGGGATCACACAAGAACACTCCAATGAACTTGTGGAAAAGTTCTTATATGGAGTAAAAGGGAGGAATTTGAAGCAAAGAGAGGTAAAGGGGAGTTGGATAAATAAGGACAAAGAGGGTTACTATTGTGAGTATGCTTAAAAAATTCACATATAATAACCAGAGTAGGTCAACATTTAATTAGAATAACACAACAATGTCAACAAAGATAAGATCAATAAATTATAGACATAGAATTCCATGACTCATTTATAAAAGGTGTGGACACCTTTCTTGGTTTGTCAAGATTATCATGTACGTAAATTTGGAAAGAGAGAGAATAAAATAAGACAAGATATAAAAGAATTACAACTTTCATTCCTTGATGTATAGGTGGTAATCTCAACAACATACATTCAATCAACAATTTCCATCTCCTTAAAATGGAGAAGCCATTCCAATTTATAGAATTACATATAGACTCTTCATCTACCCCCCACATGAATCTTTACCTATTCCCATTACTTGTGACCTTTCGTATTGCTAGGAAGTGCATATTTTTTTACTAGTGCAAATTGAATCTTACAATGTTAATATTGAGGGTCACTTAAGTGAATAGGATGAAATAGTAAAAAGTATGTTCTTAATTGAAAATTAGAATAAGGAGAGATAAGAAGGGGGAGAGATAAGAAGTTGACTAATCTGATGAAGATGAATCCATTACTGATGAATACCGTGCTAATTTGAAGCACTGAGATTACATATGTTTCCTCCTATTATGAGGTACTCTAAAGTGTTGAATAAGTGTTTAGAAAAATTATTGCATTGTGATGTAAAAATTATGGTTTTAATAACATGAGTTAGGAAATAAGGATCACTTTCTTGTTTCTTAGGATCTCACAATTTACCCCAAAGATCATAAGAGATAAATCCTTGATGTTCAAACTCTTTTGATGTTCATCCTTATCTTACTAAAATAGGGCCTTCATCATGTGAATAAAAGGATTATCCCTAAATGAAATTATTTTCATATGGCCATACAATGAAATGAAATGAGGTGATGTCAATATATTTCTTCCTTGAGGCATGATCACACCACAAGGTGTTAGGTGAGTTTTTAAGAACAATATTGCGGATGACATCAAATGAAATTAGGGATGATTTCTCATTATTGCATACAAGGTGTTCCACCTAAATATCATCTATTTAAAACTCCAGAAATTTTTTTGAACAAAATCAGATTTTGGATGCTTCCACACCTTATTTCTCATATTCTTCTCATGGGATGATTTCTTATTCATTCACACATGATGATTTAAGTACCTTGATAGTCTGATTATCTCATTTTAAGTCACTTCACAAAGAGAAATCCTTCAAATTACTCCATGAATCTCTCATTTCATTTGATCATGATGAAATCCTTTTATACTTTACAAATCATTCGTTGACCAAGATGTTACTTGAGTGAAAACATGTTTGTAACATCTGAACACCTCTTTTGATCAATTTTCTCGTTGTACGAATAGAACTCAAAGATGAATTACATGTCTTGACCCCCACATTTCACTGAGATAATTACCAAGAATTGAGTAAGTGTTTATAAAAAATATTGATAAGTTTGTATTGTTTGAGAGCATGAGATGATTGCTAGCACCACTTAGGGTGGTCTTTTTCATCATTCCAACTTCTTGCATAAAGTCATGCTTTATAGAGATCACCTCAGGAATGTTTCTTTGAGATCTTATGAATATTTTTATTTATTTATTGGGCCAAAAAAATCTTCTCGACCTTGTTAAAATGGTAAAAAGCAACAATATATGTAGAATGGGAGCTACTGTAGCTTTTTAGGTTGAAATCTAAAACATTTTATTTTTGGTAGGTAGAGTCATGATTTGCTATTTTGGGAATTTTGACCATTTTTCATAATCCTTTTCCTATTAAAATTATAATAAACTTATAAATATTACATTGATGATTATTTTCATTTTTTAATAAATTTTCTATTTTGAGACATTTACTTTTTCCAAACCTTATATTTTTAGTAAGTTGCTCATTTTCCATGTTTGTTGTTTCTCACTTATTTTGGATGTTATGAGTGATGTGATTTTATTATATTTAGATACTATTTTGGCATATATATATATATATATATATATATATATATATATATATATATATATATATATTAATATGCCAAAATAGTATCTAAATATAATAAAATCACATCACTCATAACATCCAAAATAAGTTATATAAATTTATATTTTTATTAAGTGATCTTAGTAGTGTTAGATTGCAATGAAACCACCTTCACTGGATTCGAATCCACACCGAGATCATGTACTCCAATGTTCATTGTGTTTCCTCCACTAGAACTCTTAGAAATGGGGAAAATAAAATATTGTAGGGTAGGGTTTCATATTTTTTTGTAAATAAAATAGGTAATCATCTGATATATAACTGATATCATCACAAAGATTCCTGGGATTATAACAATCTGTTAAAATCTCGATGGAAATAAGTTTCTAGTTGATGAGATATGAAGCTAACTCTATTTTCAAGGTTATGGCTATTATGGAATCATTTCAACATTATATTTGGTATATTATAATGTATTTTTAGGTATTTTAGAAGTATTTATGGTGGGAGATCAACTTGTGTAAAGAAAATTATTAAAAAACAAGTTAACTTTCACTTTTATTTTTCCCTGCTAATTATGGTTTGACCTTGGGTTGAAAGAAAGTTTGTTAGATTTAATAATCCATGTTTAATGGTGAAAAGATAAAAAAGGAACATAATGGAAATAAAAGGATTCCTTGTAGTAATATGATTCCAAGTGTCAGCATGTGAGAAAGTATGAGGGAGATGAAAAATCCAAACAAGCACCCTCCAGAGCTGAGAGAGATCACATGGGGGACCGGGGAAGGGGATTGCTCATGGGCACTCTTTTTTATCACCTATATCCACTTCAGAAAAAGTTACAATATGGATATAAATTGAACCTTGGAGAAATATGATGACAAGTGGCAGCATCTTGTCAAGTGTGATGAAGGTGGAGGAGATAGGGAAGTGCCCTACGAAGCTGGGAGAGGTCATATGGAAACCGACATAAGGGGATTACTCATGAGCACTCTTTATTGTCCCCTCTATCCCATTGGGAAAAAGGGAAAAGAAGAAAATAAAAGGGAAACTTAAGGAAAGGTTCTGACACATGGAAGTGATTTTTGACCAAGTATGGAAGATTACACACACACCTCTCTCAAACTCATCTTTGACCCAACCCAGGTTGACTTGGCTACAGATGGGTGTGAAGGTAGGTTTATATGATGATCCTAGGAGATAATTATTTTCCCATTTTTATCCTTGTTACAAATGGACAAGAGGGACAAGAAAGAGTTCCTTACTTCGTTTGGAAAGCCAATTTTTACACTAGCTTCCCTGAAATGGCATGAAACAATGAAATATTCACTCCAGAGGCTCATGATGGTATTTTGAGGCCAAATTTTATATGAATATGACTCTAAAAGGAATTATAATACCATTGGAACAAGTTTCAGATAATTATTCTTCTTGTAACTCTAAAAAATACCCCCCTTTTTATCAAGACAATGACATACACCTATAAAAAAAATGAATTACCTTGATAAATCATCAGATCTTGGATCAAATTTGATTCTTCCACCATGTGGAGGATTCTTCTATATTTAAATTTCCTACATTTTCCCTCCTAAATCCTTATAGAGCTCCTGGAATCATATGGAGAAGTTCAATTTCACGTTTTGATTGCTCATTCCTTACACCTGAAAACCCTAATTTTGCACAACCTACTCCTAAACCACAAAATATTTCCTAAATATTCCTAAACTACTTCCAAAACTTTCAAGGATCTCCATAACCACTTCTGTATGTTTATGATATGTTCAGAAGCCTCTCAAAAGATGCACACATGCCATGAAATGGCAAAAATTGTCCTTTCTAGGCTTGTTAGAGAACTAGTCTTTGTTGTACATTACCAAATGGAACAATGTACCTTATTACACCTTTTTGAAAACTAGTATCTATTTATTCAATGCATTAAGAGAACCCGTAAGGTCAATATGATCATGAAACAAAAGACATACTAACCAGGAGAGGGATTTGGGAATATTTTTAAGCAAGTTTACACTTTGGTGGCTTTGTTGTCATGATGAAAAATTTACATTTATGGGTCAATTAATTCACATGATGATACATAGACAATGCAGAAAATATTGAATAAATTTCATATTATAACACCTTATAAGGATGCAGAATTAATACTGATTTAATTTTATAAGTTCCAACTTTTTTTCCCTCGAGTAGTTTTCTAATTTCATTTCTTCATACCATCAAATTAATTTTCTTTTAAGATGTACTGATAGTTGTCACAATGATTTCATATGTACTCTATATCGAAGAAAATTTTTATATACTATATATCAAAGAAATTTTATATAGAATAAGGTTATATCTATGAGATATGTGTGTCATGAGTCAATATTTTATAGAAAAGGATCAAAAAATATTACTAATATTTAAAATATGAAGTCATATAGAATATGGAGCTTCCAATTGAATCCATGTGGCTATGATTTTCCAAAATTTTACATTTCTGATGTGAGTATATTCCAAAAAAATAAGTCAAAGGAAAATTTTAAACCCTAAGGAGTTTGAAATCAAACCATTAATACACATAATTTTATGAAGACGAGTCATTAAATTTTAATTGTCACCAAGAAATTCACCTATAATTTGATTGCAGGACAATATTTATCACATAAACCATAAATAAATAATTAATGGTGAAGAGACTAGAGGTAGTTTGGATTTGATAATTGAAATTGAAAATGGTTTAGAATTAAGCTATAGAACAACAACAAAATTAAATTGTTAAATTTAAGTAAATTCTAGAGTAAAATTAGAGGAAACCCAAACTACAATTGGAGGATATGGAACCAAAGAAATATTAATAATCTTCTAGTTCCAATGCACATATGTTCACGAATACTCAATTTATGAAAGGGTTAAGGAGACATTAAGAAATATAGTGACTTGTTTTGGAAGATAGAAATATATGATTCTAATTTTAAATGAAAGGATCTCATGGATGTAGATAAAATATGCTATGATGATCTAAATTCAATCATCGAATTTGGTTTACATAAAATTGCTACTAATCTAAAAGTGTTTCAATGTGAATATTTTTAGAGACATGTTTACTACATACACACTTGACTGTGGAAGAATTCTCTCCAAAATTTCACATACACTTATTATAGTTATATATTGGGAATAATTAAATGGTATATATCACATGAGTCCCATACAAACATTATATAATCAATATAATAAAGAACACATGAGTGAAAGGAGTATAATAGATTAGATGAAAGATAGGGAATTAGAACATGAGAGGCTTAAGAGAAAATACAAATTAGAAATGTTGATTCCATTGTTTAGAGATTGAATAAGGGTATATATAATTTTTTAAATAAAATATATGGTGCAGATAAATATGAAAATGTCAATCATAATTGCTTCCTTATGCTATGAATGATAATTTCATATAAGAATCCAAACTTTGGGGAACTATTATGAATGTAACCTACAAGTTACATAGAAAGAGATTAAACAGAGGAATAATTTTTTATGCAAGAGAATATTTGTACATATCCAAATTTTGTATTGATTAGGTTTCATATGGTTTCTTATGTCCATTTGGATTCTTAGGATGTGTTATATTCCATTTGGGATCGTTCACATGTAATAAGAGACAATTTGGAGTTTTCCCTCCAAAATGGTCCTTTTGAATATTTAAACTAGTCTTTGTAATAAGTTAGTAATAAGGAGTTACTATAGGTTTACTAAAATGTAATAAATGGGTCATAAAGAATGTATGCATTTGTAAATGACTCATAAAATCTTAATTAGACCCTAAACCTCACCTAGTTAGTATAATCCTAGTTGATTAGTAGTTTAAGCCCTAACTACCTCTTTCCTCGTCAAAAAGCAAGTGTATTTGAATGAAAGGAGGAGATATTGGTATAGAGGTTTGGAGTGAAGAATTTTTTTGTATCAGATCCTAAAAGACTCATGATTCTATGTACATCAGGTTTTATCAATAAAACAAGGATTCTTAACGTAAAAAACTGATAATAAGATTTTATTATGGTATTGAACAATGAATATTGAAGATATCAGGTTTGAATCTCATTAACATGGTTGTATAAATGTCTCTACAAGTATAATAAGATTGTACATTCTCATGGATGGTATGAAGTGTTGGAAGAAAAATGGAAAAATAGGGGGGGTGAATCAGTCCTACAATGATATTTAATTCATTAACCAAACCATACATTCATCAATTAGATTGTCCATTTAACATTCATAGCCATGTGTCCTTATTAATATGTGCAACATCAATCATAAGCACATGAAAAAAATAACACAACACAAGAACACCATATGTAAGTGGGAAACCCTCATGGGGAAGAAATCCCACTGAAACATTTTTGATATTACACACAACAAAGAAATTTAGTGAAACACCAACTTCACAAGGAGCACCAACCCCTAGTTTAGTAGAGCACCAATCCATAATTTAGTGAAGAAATCACTCCAAAAGGATTATACAACCCCTAGTATTAATAAGCACCAACTAATCCACTTAAATATGTTTTACTTCTAATTTAATTGTTGCAAAAATTGATGGAGGTCTCTAATTTAGCTCACAAACACTTACTCAAACTCTAGGTCTTCAAACTTTTCTTATCTTATTTTATTGATCTTGATTTGGCTCTAAAATATTGCACATGTTCTCTCATTAATTCCTTAACCTTTTATTCTCTTTATAATATTTCAAATCATGCAGTCATACCTTAAAAATACTCTCTTCTAGGTTGCACTTTTCCCTCTAAGAGCACTAGCCCAAAATGGGCTAAAAACTATGACTTTATAAGCTTGTCTTCCTCCAAACTTGAGATAGGTCGGTCCCTCATGATATATTATACCTATAAACATTGAAAAAATTCAAATAAAATCTTTACAATTATCACATATGACCCATATGGGTCGGCCATTCCAAAAACCACTTATTATGTACCAACAATCTTCAAAATCCCATCACCAGGATGAGAAAAATCCATTCATGCCAAAAAAAATTATATTAAATATATAAAAACCAAAAAACATCAGTAATATGAAATTAAAACATCATATATGGCTGAAATTTAATTCAACCAATCAAATTATTTCTTTAAATGGACCCAATGCCGCATTTCCTTCACAAAACAACTGCTATCAACAACTTGATTTTACCTTTGGGCCTCAGGAGGACTCCTCAAGATGAAATAAACTATCGTAAGTGAATACTAAATGGAACTAAAACAACCTGTATAACAATTATATACAAGTAATAACTCATGAAATGTCCATTGGTTCAAACTAGATCAACATTTGGCTTAACCAAAATAAGCTGCTCAAAACATTATTTTATAAAAAAATAAGTTTTCCCCCTTTCTAAAAATTTAAAGACCTCCAAATTAATTCAATGGGTGAAAAAATCACCCCTCTTTACATTTCAGGTGGTATCAAGCTTCAACTCATCCATTTCATGCTCTTATCAACTCTTTCTTTCAACAAACATTGTCTTGTCCTAAAACTACAACAGTAAACTTCTTAACAATTTTACCTGAATGACTGACCAAAAAACCTCATCCTAAGACAATAAATACCTCATTGAAAATATATATTAATTAAATATCCATAAAATTTAATAACTACTTCCAAATATAAGTGGAAGGCCTTCAACCATGCCACTCTCTACAAACTACTTTTTATGTCTTCTTAGACTTAAGAACTAACCATTAGCCCAACATGCTCCATCACAACGAAAATGAATTTAAATATTAATTAAAGCATGGATCACACTTAGAAAATATTTATAATCCATAAATAACCTTCACCAATCTTGATAAAATCATTAACATCAACTTATTGCTTGTAGCTACATGCACCCTGCTAGAATAAGCATCTTCCATATTTGGCCCTCAAAGAAGAGATCATAACATTTTCTTACCATATCTAAATCCCATAATTGATATAACATTATAAATTTATCTAAACCATATTCAAAACAAAACTTAAATGGAGTCCTAAATCCTCATGTAGCTCCTGCAATGTCAATTTTACTCCATGTTGCTCCAAACTGCCCAAAAACCTGGTCTTCATAAATAGGGCACACCTTGAACTCTTTCACCTCAACCATTTTCTAAAACGCTCATGGACATCTAGATGAACTATTTTTATATCATAAATTATAATTTATACATTACCTTATTTGGTAAATGTTTCCACAAAATGCAACTCTTCATAAACTAATAAATTTAGGTGGGGCCCATATACCACCACACACTCTAACATACCTTTCTATAAATATGGAAGAGTCCTATACAAAATCCAATCATAAATTTTTTACTATCAATCAAAACCTTCTCAATATACCTCTTCTTTTGCAAGTTGTTCCTAGCTAGGGTTTAGTTAGGGTTTCAAACTACTTTATCTTCTTAACGACTGTTCATAAAAATGTGAAAATAAAACAACCTCATTACTTTTTCAAAACATTATTAGTTCCATGGAAAACACCCCAAATAGATATGAGTCCCATTCAAAACATACATTCCACCATGAACATCTAAAAGTCAACTTTTGCTTTAAAAACACATTGCAACTTACCCAGTTTTGCCAAATCTTACATTTCTTCAAATTTATTTAGAAATTTGACCTATAACTTGTCATAAAGAATCATGAAAACATCCTATAACTATAAAAACTCACCTCATAGTCCAAATATATATAAAAATCTCTATCTAATCTCATTTACATGTGCTTACCTACCTGTTTATCATTATTTACTTCCCAAGGACCCCAAATATGCATCATACCTCTTATTTCTGACCTAAAAATCACCATACATGACTTTTACACCATCATCTTGCTTCTAACATGTTGCACCATGACTGATTAGGCCCAAATCTCATGAATCTACCTCATTCTTCATGCACGAGGGCTAGAATTAGGCTTGGAATGACCTGACTCGACTATGAACTAGTCATGATGACCTTATGCAAACTCAAGAACACTTGTAGCACACATCATATCACATTTATGATGTCATGACACACTCCAAGTCACTTGGGATGATGTAAACCATGACTCGTCACCCTAGACCATGCACCATGACTACATAGAACTCACTAAACTTCTCAATCTTCATACTTGACACCTAAATAACACATCATAGAGACTCAAATGATCACACGAAACCCTTTTCCATTAATGGAGTTGACATTAATGAAATTACTAACACACAATGGCCAAAAATCTCCCACTTTTTCATTGATGGCAAACATCTTTGGAAACATTGATGATAATCAACATGACCTCTTTTCCATGTTTTTGATTCCTCTCTCCCCCTTTTCCATCTATTAAAAATACTAAAATGACAAAAATACATGGAAATGACAACACATGACAAATCACAATGACAAAAATGTATAAAATGACTTACTTTCACACTTAGCACCCATTGGAACTAAAATATCTCCTTTTTGAATCAAACAGTAGCACATGAAGATCCTCTGGACCTGATATGAGCTCAGAATAGCTCCCCTTACACTGATACACCTCATTTTGTCCTTTTTTATTTTTAATATCACCTTCTAGGTCTATTCCATGCTCAAGAATAAAATATTTTCCTTTAATGCATTACATATCCACACTTAGGACTATAGACCCTGAACACCATTCTTAGTGCAAAAATGACCAAATTCTTCAAGATCTATACTTAACACAATCATGCAAAAAAACCTCAAAATGCTCCCTATGAATTTTTACTCTAGTAGAGAATGCAAATTTTAGACCACATACCTTATTTTCATGCCTTGTAGATGCCCAAGTCAGTTCCCACTATCCCTGAGACATTTATTTAGTGTTTTCAACTTTTATTCATGCAATAATATTTCCTTAAGACAATAATTTTATTGACTCTTTAGGTGCACCTTCAAATTATCCTTCATTTTTCCTGTCAAGGTATCTAGACCCTTTTTCACACTTGTTTGAAGTCACAAAAGTACTCCCACTATCTAATTAGGAATACATAAGCCTGTAGATTCACTATTTCATTACTCAGACTGTATTATATCCTCATCTCTGTCATCATTCATTTTATGAAATTTAATCATCAAGCTCGGAATCATAATATTACCTTCACGGTATCACAACTTCAAGTCTTTAAGAACACATAGAAGCACTAAAACAAATGCAAATACCCTCAAAGGCTTCTCAACCCTCTGTAGCTCTTCCAATTCTGAACCAAGACTTCTCTGTAACTTGTGATTCACTAATCTCACTCTTCTCATGATGGACATGTAAATAAATTTCATGGCTTGTGATGACATCTCATAGGTTTATGTTCTTAACAAGCATTCATGACACATTATTATCACTATACACACTTGTACCTTTTTTTTTTTACTTTATACTAGTTACACAGTACGCTGTTTGATCACATAGCTCATCAACTTGATTTACATATTTGTAGGTCACCTTATTGACATGTATCTCAGTATTTTTCTTCTTTTGTCACTTACTCTTATTATTACTTTCTTACTTATCACAGCTCTGGAATATTTTCACAATAAAGACAACTGTACCTTTTCATTCTTTTTGTGCTCAGGCACAATTTTACCTTTGGATAGCTACAACACATCCCCTACAGTTTTCCCCTATTGCATACTTGTGCAAATTTTTATTTCAATCCTTGATCACTTCATACACTATATTGATACAAAATCATAATCCATCTAACCTTACCAAGGAATTATTGATTTTGGATCAGACTGGGACAGGTAAAACACACAGAATAATTATATTAGTTCTCTATATTCAATTCATACGGGATTAATACATACTGAACAAGCTGCAAATATATAGGGAGATAGTTTCCTATTAAGTAGGAAACAACTCAACCACAAATCTATATCCGCCATACCTAATCGGTCGTATATGTGAGTTGTTATAACTCCCAAACAACTCACGTATATAATATAATAACATGATATTATGAGTTTGTTTATTACAAATCATAATATATTACATAATATTATTCATCCATATATATGAATAACGTGAGCACTATATAAGTATTCCTAGGGGCGCTGCTTGCACTCACATTCCCCCCCTTAGTGCGAACATGGGAGAAAAAAAATTGCACTTCCTTTTGCAGCGTGCTGCCCGTGCGTGCTCATGATCTGGATGGTTTACAGGACAACCAACAACCTCAACATGGATGGTTTTATAGGACAGCCAACAACCTCAACATGGATGGTTTTATAGGACAACCAATAACCTCAACAGGGATGGTTTTACAGGACAACCAACAACCTCAATATCATGATGCTGCTTTTCCTTGTGCTTTCATCTGTCCACTATGCTTTTACATCAGGGAATTATGTAGGAAACACTGATCACTGATAACAAATATGAAAAGAGAAAATGGAACATTGAGACCATGTTCCCCCCCTCAATGTGAAAATTTCACTTATTCAAACCAAAACAAGAACACTGAAAAAAAAAATCATGCTGCACACAACTGAAATCGACTGCAACTCTGAAAAGAAAGCAAACTCACACACACACTATCACCATAGCTTTGTGCGGCCCTGTCGTTGGTGACTGATGAGAGGTCACTGAATGACCTCCAGCCTCCTGTGCCTCCATCCTTCAGTTGCATGCTACTAACTCAGTAGAATATATCTTTGAAGCTCATCAAGTTTCACATTGTACTTTATTTTGTCTCTCCCCTGTAATGTGAAAATAATTATTTCTAGACGTCGGATAACACCGAAAATGCATCTGTGAGGCAATTTTTATTTTTCTTTAATATTTGACAAGGACACTATTGACAAGACTCAATAATACTATTTTGACAATATGACAAACACATATCTTGATGACTAACATAAAATCCAATTAAAGATTGGATTTTAATATATAAACAAAATGTGATTTTTTTTAAAAATGACTATTGAGACTAATGATGACAAGACTAGTATTATAACAATATAATGATTTTGACTAACACACAACGAATCGACAACAATTGACTCAAAAATTTGACTATAACGACATAAACTCGACAAAGACTCTTTATAAATGGCACAAAATGATACTTTAATGGCATGGATTTGATATAGAAATATATATATATATCAAAAAAACAGACTTCTAATATGGCACTTACGGACAAACTAAACTTGACTTTACCTTAACTGTTCAAATAATTATTTGATCGGCACAATTTTGGACTCAAAAATGGATCATGGGAATTATGGAAAAATGTTTGAAGAATGAGCCATGTGGACACATGCGTGATCTAAAATGCTAACAACCGTATAGTTGATCAGTTTGAATGCACAATTGGTCTACAAATAATAATGAATGGCGGTTTGAACTGATCGAGAAGCTATGCAGGGGCTGATATCTTAGGGAAACTCAGATTTCCAAAGATAAATGTGAATGAATCGATTGGAGTTGTCAAATCTAGAGCTCGAGGCAGTTGGACACATAACATGTATAATATTGCATGCTCATATTTGACCAATACACATTCACTGGACTTGTTAGAGCTAGTTGATTGAAAATGCTGAAGTAGTCAATTAGGAAAAACACCAGAATTTGATGATTGATGGATCTGCAACAAAAAAACTGTATTTTTCCTTTTTTAATATAAGATAAACACAAGAATCAGATCACCTTATGCTGAGAAGAATTGAACCCACACAAATGGATTCAATTGAATCATGCCACATAAATAACTGGATCTTAGAAAATAGAAGAATTAGAACTGAAGTTGGTGTCAACGCCGATGGAGATCCCTTTCAATGCAACGTTGTTCCTTATCACACAAGTGTTGAATAATTCCTTCTAACAATAGTCAAGTTGCATGGAATCTGTGTGAATTGGATCCAATTATAGTGGAGACGTCCCAAAATTTGAGAATACCTCTCAGAGCTGAACAAATGCAGCTGCAAGTGTAATACAATGACCCAAGTATTAATTGATCAGATCCCTCTAATGCATGAGTGTGCAAGAAAATCCTAGGAGGAACGTTATGCAAAAAATAGAATTGCATCTACAGGAGCAATAAAAAATAAACATTGCCCCTTGATAACTATTTTAAATTTCCATCACACGAGTCAATTCACTCTGATGCCAAATATTGATTTTGGATCAGACTTGCACAGGTAAAACACACAGAATAATTATATTATTTCTCTATATTCAATTCATATGGGATTAATACATACTGAACAAGCTGCAAATATATAGGGAGATAGTTTCCTATTAAGTAGGAAACAACTCAACCACAAATCTATATATATGTGAGTTATTATAACTCCCAAACAACTCACGTATATAATATAATAACCTTATATTATGAGTTTGTTTATTACAACTCATAATATATTACATAATATTATTCATCCATATATATGAATAATGTGAGCACCATATAAGTATTCCTAACAGGAATCATGATCCCTTGATAAATTTTCTTGACTGTAGGTACACTCAAATTTACAACATGGGAAGTACCTAGAGAAAAAATTTCTTGAAGAAATTTACATTTCATCATAGAGAGCACTATTTGAGGAGTTTATGCATACTAGGGAGCATATAACATTCTTCCTTTAATAATTCAAAGTGCTCTATACCTTCTGAGATACCTAATTTCTAACCTCTTATTATGTTTTCATTCCATTGTCCTCTGAACACTGATTTAATCCATAATTTTCCTTTTTTGAGTCACTATAGCATACCTTTCTTGAACTCCAATTTTGTGAATATTCATTTCCTTTAACTGATGACCTTCTGAGATATTATTTGCACATACCTCTACATCTCTTATGTACTTATAACTTGCATGTAGTTAGGGTTTTAGGGTTTAAATCCTTCCATTTGGGTTAACAAGAAGTTGACCTATAACTATGAGATACACTTCTTCTTTGCACTCTTTATCTTGATTGAGAATCCTGAATATTTTGTCTAAATCACTAGAATCCATATTATATTTTATTATATTTGAGAATTATACCTAATTTCTCTAGAAAATATGAACCAATGAAGCACGTTAGTGAACACATGATCCTGTAGCTCCTAGTTTCTTGACTTCACTATCTCAAACTCAAAAGAACTCTTTACATTTGAACTATATTCCTTCATTGTATGTTCTATACTCTTGATGAAATTCATTACCTTTCTAAAAGTAAATTTCATGTCATGATTTGAATAACACATTCTACACACCTTCTAGTTTAAAATTTCTTCAAGCCCTAAGAGACCTAACTTGCACAAATCACAGACAACCAAGACTCTGTTATAAACAATATAATGTAACTTTTACTTTAAGTAACCTCTTTTAAATATTGTGCATCTTCACACCTCCTTAAAGAGCAAGGCAACACAATCATGGATCCTTTTTGCAACACTAAGTACAAACATCAACTATCTTTGAGGTCATACCATAGTTGTTCTTTAACTTATTCTTCATTGTAGCCCTTGCTACAGTATCTAATGACCACTTACAAGCTCATCCTTTCTTCATACTTAAACCTTTTTAAAAATTCTAATTGGTTTTGTCATTGATGTCAAGTGGAATTGATGGAAAATGTGTGAGTGGTGAAGTGGGGCTCAGTTCAATGATGTTTAGTGAGCATTACGGAGAGCATTCAAGATGGTTTCAGTATGTTGTGGTATTGGTCAGTGAGTTTGGAGACCACTGGAGGTATGGAGATGGTTGTTAAGCTTGTAAAAACTGTTCTACAGGTCATAAATGATAATTATATCATGTCCAAGAGCTTTTGGAATGAGAAACAGGTGAAATGTTGCTAGTCATAGTTGTAACTATTTTATTTAGGCCTAGTTCTAGAGCCTAATAAGGTGTATGGGTATAAATCAGTTCATGCCAAGACTAGGAAAGCATGGGAGGATCCTAGGAATAATTTCTAAGTCATGTATGATAAATAACAAGGCTCAGTTTATATCCTGGAGGACATTTTCAAAATTTCAAGAAAATGTACTTTCAGGACTAGTAGTGAATGTTGATGTACATGAGATAGTTATGAGATGTATAGGAAACTTTATGGAAAACCAACATATTTAGTGTGTATAAGGGTGTCTTTTAATTCTTCATGTCAAGTTTCATCAAATTTTTAAGAGGTTTGTGAAATTTATGCAATTTTTTGTAAAACTGACTTCTTAAGGAATGAAAATTGAGCACCATATATTCTTAGCACCCAAAAAAATTATTGAACCTTCTTAAGATAAATATTAGAATTAATTTTTTGAATAACACTCCAATCCTTAACTTTTGCACATATTTTGAGGGAAATTGGTTGAGAAACAAATAATTTCTATGCACTTTACTAGCAGTGTTTTTCTCTCTACATGACACCTTGAATCAATAGGCATGAAATGAATTTTCTTGTCATAAAATCATTTTTGTAAGGTTTTTTAACTACTCGGGGTTGAATAAGGATATTTCTAGGTCAAAATAATGTCATCTATGGTTTTCATGCATATCTTCTCTGTACTATTCCAATCCAACTCTTGCAAGAGTGTGTTCTTTCAATCATGGTGCTTGAAAGTTATTATCATAATGGTATTGTAAAAAGATAATATCGAGATAGAAAATGATTCCAATCTCCTTATACAGGTCAAGTATTAGTTTTTAAATCTCTTGGTTTGATATTGTATCAGAGTCACTTTCGTCAAGTTTTCATGTTCAGTCCTGCCATGAAAATTGTACCTGAGATATGATCTCAAATCTCTCTCTACAAATCATACATTCGAGATGGTAAAGGAATTTTTGAGCACTCCCTAAATTTTTATTGGTTGTATATAATCCTCAAATATGCATGTCATGTCATGTGTTATCATAAAAATGAACCTCTACTAAAAGGAAACCCTCAAAGTTGAGACTGTTTTTGGTTATCTTAAGAAATAATGAGCTCAGGATAAAAATGCCCAATTATCATTTCAATTTTATTTTGAATAATGCTATAAATCAATATATAAAGGAACATCAACAAATATTTCTCTCATAAATTATACTCTAAGTGAAAATACAATGTTTCGTATATGTTCCCTAGGTAATGCTTGCAAACTTTCCTTTTTAAACTCTGCATCAAAGATTGACAAAGTTTGTATACACTCCTCCTTGATTCCCTTGATTCCATAGTTGGTATATAATTCTTAATGACTCCATATTTTATCACATGATTTGAGAAATAATGACAAGGAATGCTCAAGTTTCAATCTACTATAGTGAAGTACGAAAACAATGAATTCATGACCGAAATTCCTTATTCTCCTGTTAAGGTTACACTTGTTGATGATAGATATTAGAATAATAAGGTGCATCAACATAGAATAATCTCAAAAATCATTCTTTAGATTAAAAATTACATGTTTGTCTTATTCTAGTTGGTTCATATTGGATGACTGTGTATGTATTACATGGTAGTCATGAATGGACACTTAGAATAGGGTCTACATCACTAAGGTTTGATCAAGTTATCTCTTGTCACTCATGTAAATACTTGAAACAGGGTTTGAGTTCATACTTTGACATGATCTAATGATCATATGAGTGTGAAAGATAAATTTGAGATGTTGAAGGCTATTTAACAATGAGCTAGGGTTTGATCCATTAAACCCTAACTATGCAATTTTAGATGAACAAACTCAGTTGACCTCTCAACTTTGGAATGAAGTTATTTATAGACCTAAGCACAATTCATTAAGAATTTCATAATTTCATTGGTTCTTGATGATTTAAAATGACCTAAAGGATCATTGAATTTTGTTTCCAAACTGTGAAACCTTCCAAGATCATCTCACTAGTGGGGTCAAGTAAATTCAAGACTATGAAGAAAAAGACGAGGGATACATCTTTGTCTTACCTGCTCTCTAATGTCCTTATGTTTAAGATTAATTTCATGTATGGATTCATGAACATGATTGTAAACTATGATAATGAGGATGACTCTCTCAAGGTTGATGACTGTAAAACCCAGTTCTTGTACTTAGTATGCCTCTACAGATTTAAATGAAGAGTGAAGAATAAAAGGTGGAGTTTGAAAGTTTTTGAGAAAATTAAGATGACTTTAAAGAGTTATTATACATATAGTGTAATGTTTAAAACTCTGACAGAGAAGTTGTTTCAAGTCACAAGACAAAATTTTACTCGGTGAGGTTTAAGACAATTTTTTAAAAATGTTACAAGTCAAGAATTGAAGTCAGTTGAAATAATTTTCCAGTAAAGGATAACTGTGTATAATTTTTAGGCATCCTCTTATGTTATCATTCACCTCCAGAGTATCTTGATCAAGTCTACAAGTTAGAAAATATGTCACTTATTTGTCGAATGAGATTATGACTCCTATACACAGTTTTATCTTAAAAGATTTTCATCTTCCTTATATGGATGAGTAAGAAAAATATGAAAGTTCTTTATTTAAAAAGTTTAAAATTCACTTTATAGAGTGATTTTTTTAAAAGGTCTAAAAGATTACTAATTTTTTATGCTTGAGACATATGTTGAAGTTTTGAGAAAACAAAACGAAGATGCTCAAAATTTATATGGATAGGTAGAAAAGATAGACTATTTTTAGCATTAAAATGTGTGATGAGATTGAAGTAGAGTTAAGTGAGAAATGAGAATATTATCGTGATTATGTAGAGAGCATAAGTTGGAGAGAAATACCATCAATGAAGACCTAAGGTCAACCATTAGAACATAATAAAATTAATTGTTAAATATAGAGCCATGAACATGAGGGAATGCTTGCATTTGTAAAGAGAAATAAAGAACAAGGAATAATAGTAATCATCATGATTGTGAAAGGAGCTTGAGGAAATGAAGAATTATATATTGTATTTTCTTGACTGGATTGGGTTTTGTAGACTACTCGAATGAAATTGTAAGTGTTTGACGAGATGTCTCAAGATAATGTCATGAAGAAATTGAGAATGTGAATATTACCTTACATGACAAAATATTGGTGTTGATTAGGAGATCTGTGGAGTAAATTGGGAGTAGAACAAAGAATAAGAGTGAACTAATTTAGAGGTCACTATTAGTTGTAGAATACAAAAAACCAAGTGTGATCAAAACTCTAAAAATTTCTAAGTTGTAGCTTATCATGTGGGGAGTTGTTATTTCCCTGTAGTTTGAAACTTACTAAAGGTCAGTTATATTTGGACAAAAATTGGGAGTTGAAGCTTCTAGATAGGTTGAATATTGTCAAATAATGAGTAGTATATTGGTTGAATCTTGGATTTTCAGCTCCGTGTTGAGTAGAAGCTCAAATTTGAAATCCATCTAACAGAAACATGACATTTTTTTCCTAAGCCTAGTTCTAGGTTTTAGTGTGTTTTTTCTGAGTTTAGGTTTCCCAAATTAAAGTATGTATCTTTGTGTTATCTCTCATTCTATTTGCTTGTGTATGTTGGTTTTAAAGTGATGATACATTAAGAATTAAGTGAAATTATTTGTGAGGTAAAAATTAAACAAACAATGATTCACCCCCCTCTCAGTGTACAAATTTCTAAAAAAAACTTTCCATCACTCTTCAATACATGTAGCTCATTGCAAGACACCTGTAGAATTTCTTTCAAAAGTGAGAAATTTGGAAAGACAGAGCACTAATATACCTTTTCATGTTTTTAAGGCCAAACATAAAATAAGATTTCTCATATCAATAACTTCATTCTCAAGACTCTTACTCTCATGAAGATAACAAAATCAAAATCACCTTAACAAGGCATAACTTAGATTAGTGTCCTTTAACAAAGGATACATGCACTTGTAGACTTGTCACATCATTCACAACACCTTTATGACCAAAAAAATTCACTTAAACTTTCCATTAAGGTCACTTTGTAGGTCAAGATCACTCTTATAGACTTTAACATTCAAATACAACTCTGATTATGGATTTGGTGCATCCACATACTATATCACTTTAATATAAAATCATAGCACTAATTGAGTGACTTATATTGACTATCACAACTCTTATTTAGGTTAAAACATGTCTTATAAATGCATAACTCAGTTTTAGGCATAAGGAGAGACTATGATAATCAATCTAGAGAATAGATTATTCCCATTACATGACACATACCTAAGATAATAGTGCATACGTTTGACATAGTACTAGACACCTCTTGACAACTAGAAAAACCTAAAACTTAGTGATATTGGACTAATAACCTTTATACAACCTTGACAACATGGTCATACAACTAGGCACACCTATAAGCATTCATACTCCTATTAAGACCTCAACAAGACTTTTCATCATCACAATATTCTTACAGACATCAATGTAGAACTTGGGACCTTTTGACATATCATAAAATTAACTCTATACTTCATACTTATCATGATCATTTCTCATATGATACCTATTCATGACTATATTTACATTTAAACACTTCTTTTTAGTAATAGCAGATGACACAGTCCTTAATAAACAATGAAGACACCTAACAAGAGACAAATACTCAAAGACTTCATGAAAAGGTCACTTAACATACCTTATAACTTTTGAAGTATCCAACACACCCATTTTCTTCAGATTTTCATGTACATAGGTAGTAATGCACATATGGTCTTCTTCCACTAGTGTAAACATGCTCCCTTGACCTGATTTTGGCTTGAGAACCTTATTTTCCATCTTAATAGCATTGAAATATTTCTTGATAAACTTCATGCTATGCATAATAGACTAAGAATCAGATATCTTGAAATTTTTAGCATGAACAACCATCTCCTTGCCCTTAGAATCTAATGTAACATCCTTTTTGACCATAGGATAAGACCTCACAATGTACTTCTTATTTCTTTGGAAAAATCTTGCTATATGACCTAATTTTTTACAATTGAAGCAAACAACATATTCTTTCTTCTTGGCTCAAATATACTAATATTCCATCCACAATCCTTGGCACTATGGCTATACTCATAACATGAATGTCATTCACCATTGAATAACCCTAAATCATTCCTAAGAGGCCTCCTTTTGCAATCTCTAGCTCTATGACCAAAATCATGACAAACAAAGAAATATCCATTGAATGAAGAACCATACCTCATATCATTAGGTTGTTTAACTGAGTTAGACCTTCTCAAATCAGTCTTCTTGGTCTCCATCATATCTGATTTGGAACTTGGACTAACTTCATCATCACTCTTCACATGCTTTCCTTTAAACCCTAGGCCTTTATTGTCACTAGCCACCCTTTGACCTTCTAAAATCCCATAAAGAGAATTGGAGCTCTTATCAATCTACTCATATAACCTCAATATACTTTATGCACTCTCCAAATCTAATTCTAGGGATTTCAATTTTTCCTCATACCTGGAACAAGCATCATATTTCTCCTTTATGGAATTAGAAAAACTTTCCACTTGAGATTTAATAACCTTGATGGCTTGAGCAAGATCTTTCTCCATTTCCTTGACAAGATTTTGGTAGGCATCAATACATGACCGGGCTATTTAATTCCTTCTCCTTAATATAGACTCAATATCTAAAGACTTGCCCATACCTTGTGCTTCTAAGATCTACTTCAAATTGTTATACTTGGTTCTTAAGGACTCAGTATGATAGAAATTTTTGGAAGCACAATGGAATGATCAGAGGCTCAATCAATCCTAAAATTATTTTAAATTCATTAACCAAACCATACATTCATCAATTAGATTGTCCATTCAAAATTCATACCATGTGTGCTTATTAAGATGTGCAACATAAATCACAAGAGCATGAAACAATAACACCATATGTAAGTGGGAAACCCTCATGGGGAAGAAAAACTATTAAATTTTTTTTGATATTACACACAATAAATAAATTTAGTGAAACACAAACTTCACAAAGAGAACCAACCCCTAGTTTAGTAGAGCACCAACCCTATAAGGAGTGAAAACCCCTAATTTAGTAAAGCACCCACTCCACAAGGAGGATACAACCCCCTAAGATGAATTAGTACCAACTAATCCACATAAAAAAATTTGATCTCTTATTTTCTTACCATCACATCTGATAGAGATCTCTAATTCAACTCACAAACCCTTTCTCAAACCCTAGGTCTTCAAAATTACTCTATCTTCTTCTTCTTTATCTCAATTTGTCTCTAAACTCTTGCACATATGCTCTTAATAATTCCTCATCCTATTATGCTCTTCCTAATACTTCAAATCATTCACTCATACCTGCAAAACACTCTACTCTAGGTCACACTTTTCTCTCAAAGAGCACTAGCCCAAAATGGAGTCAAAACTATGCTTTTATAAGATTCTCTTCATCAAAACATGAGAGAGGTAGGTCCATTATGATATATTAAATCCATACACCTTAAAAAAATTCAAATAAACTCATTACAATGGTCACATATGACCTATATGGGTTGGTCATGCCAAAAACTACTTATCGTGCACTAACAATCCTCAAAATCACATCACTATGATGAGAAAAATCCCCTCATGCCAAAAATATTTTTATTCAAGCTATAAAAAACACCAAACATGAGTAATATGAAATTTAAACATCATAATGAGTAATATGAGTAATTGGATGGATGCTAATGACAATAGATGGATTTTGAAACAGACATCCTTCAATGGTTCATGCCTATGGAAAGCTATTAACTGGGAAAAAGAAATTGTGGCTAGGGGAAGCAGGTGGAAAATAGGAAAAGGAAATGAGATATGCTTCTAGAAAGATAAATGGGCTAGGAATTTTTTCCTTAAAGACCAATTCCTCCAAATATCTAGATATCTCAAAGATAAATATGGGTAAAAAATCAATAACTATATGGCTGATGAAGACAAATTTTAGACATGGAAACTCGTGGAATTGGACAGACAAGAATTTAATGACCACTTGAGCAGGATCAATGATTTTCTAAAAAATTATGTATCTTCTAACAACAAGGACCAAGATAGAATAGACTGGGACAAAGAACAAAGTGGTAATTTCTCTGTCAAATCTACCTACTCCCCTTTTTTTAGGGAGAAACTAGAGAAGAAGATTTAAATGCTGGAAAGATTTAGAACAAGAACATAACTCCTAAGGTTAATGTTTTCATTTGGCTTTCAGTAATAAATAAAATTATTACTGTTGATAATCTTGCTAAAAGAGGATTTCAGATGGCCAAAAGATGTGTTCTTTGTGAAGTGAATATGGAAATTATGAATCATCTGTTCCTGGAATGTCATTTTTCCCATCTAATGCATTCTTCTATTTTGGGATGCTTCTTGGTTTACTGGGTAATCCCTAAAGAGATTAAGGATACCTGGAATCAATGGAACTATCCTTTCTTCAATCAAGGGCTAAAAAATCTTTAGGTCATGAGCTTGGGTCACCTCTGGTGGGAATTATGGAAAGAAAGAAATAGAATGATCTTCAAAAACAAAAAAATTCCCATTAGGTTGACTATAAACAAACTCCTACAGGCTGTTAGAAATAATTTTTCTATCCTAAGGAAAAATAAAATGGTTATTCTTGACAATGAACAACACTTCTGTAAGAATTGGAACATTATTGGTGATCCCAAACCCAAAATAAGTAATCCTCATGTGGGGATTAAGTGGAATACGCCTAGGGAAGGTTTCTTTAAACTCAAATTTGATGGGGAAGTGAAAGGTAATCCTAGGAAATTAGGGGGAGGAGGTGTCCTTCATGATTCTTAAGGAAGATTTCTTCTTGCCTATTTCTTTGACCTGGGATTTCAATCAAAAAATGTTGTAGAGGCAGCTCCGATGTTCTAGGGTGTGAAGCTAGCCAAGGAGAAAGGCTTAAAACACCTTGAAGTGGAAGGGGACTCTTTGTATATCATCTCATGTTTGAAAGGAAAATCCCAACCTTCTATTTCCATTGATTATTTTATCAATAAAACTAAGCATTTATTATTCTCTTTTTAGGTTATATCCTTTCAACATGTGTATCACGAAGGAAACAATCTAGCTGATTTTATGGCCAATATGAGGGCGAACGCAAGAGGTCTTAAGGTGGTAGAGGATCCTAATAAGATGCAAGCCAAATTTAAAGAAATCATGAAAAGGGAAGGTATAACTAATAAGACACCTATAAATGAGTAGGTAATAATTCCTCAAACTCGTGACATATCTTTCTCATGATTCCTAAACTCATGCAAAATCTCCTTTCTAATCCTAGCAGGGGTAGATTGGATTTTTTTTTTCTAGAAGTGGAACAATAAGATTAGGGAAGGTAACCATTCTCATATCAGAAAGAAGAATAGGTTTAGAAGCATGGGGGGTGACTTAGTGAGAACTGAACCTAGCAAGAGATAGGAGATATCCAAAGAAGTTGAGATCCTACTTGGAAATGTGGGAATGTTACCCTTCCTCAACATCTTTGATGGATTCGATGAAAATTTTAGTGAAGCTAGGGAAAAAACTTGGAAAGAAAGCCATGTTCGGGTTGGTAACTTTTCCTTCACCATTTCCCCCAAGCTTATTGCCAAAGTTATGGGTTTAGCTTTGGAAGGAAGATGCATCTAAAAACCAAATTCAGACTACACCCTAGAGATTGAATGATTTATGCAAGGTAAGGGGGTACCTTTCTCTCATCATAATTTTTATTCTCAAGGAAAATTTCCCCCTCATTTTGATTAACTTGCTCAGTTGTTTATGTCCTACATTACCTTAGAAGGGCAATACAAAGTGATATATGGATATCACTTCCCTATGTTGAACCATGTCTATAATGCTAAGCCCTATAATTTCCCTTTCTTCTTGTATACTTCCCTCTCAAAATCTATTACCATGGTCAAGAAAGGTACCTTATCCTTACCTTTGCACCAATGCCTCATCAAATCCCTTATAAATCTAGGAACTCTCCTTTTGGGAAAAAATGAAAAATTTGGGGCTTTAGCTGTTGAATGTTCAAAGCCCAAGGAGGAAAGTTTTAGTGGGGATTTGATTAGAAAACCTATGTCAAAAAGAACCAGATCCAACCTAAGTCAAGGTGGAGTCAAGAAATGAAGAAGGGTAGAGGAGGCACCTAAGACGGTTGAGGAAGTGGAGGTTATCTTAGATTCAGGAGAGAACCAAGAAGGAAACCTGACCCATTCTGTTTCTAGTAAGGATAAAGATGATGTTGAAGGGGAAAACATTGAAGAGATGGAGAGCGAGAAAGCTCTGGATAATTCTGAAGGAAATCATTTAAAGAACTCGGAGGAGGCCTTTGAAAGCCTGCATGCTCTTAAAACTACCCAAAATAAATTGTTTACCGCCCAGGACTCTACTGTCAAATCACATGCTTTCATGTGGGAGTTTGAGAATTGTAGGCTTAATACTGATATTAATAAACATAAGATCAGTATGGTATCCATGGACTTGAGGGAACTAACTAAAAAAGTGGAAAATTTATCTTATTTGGTTCTTAGTGAAAAACTCAAAAATGCTAATGAAAGAAGCATGGAGATGGAAAAGGAAATGTTGAAGATGAAAGAAATCATTCTTTACATTCGTGATGTCCATCTCCTCAATGTTAAAAGCACCATCCACCACCTCAAGCTCTTAGCAGAGATGATTCATTCTATGGAACTTTCAAAGGAAAAATAAAAAAGAAGTAAAAATTCCCAAATTGGAGATTCTTGAGCCGAACTACAAGTATTGGAAATCTACTATAGACTCCCTTGTCAAAGAATGGAATGGCTGTATGAATGCAATGGGGGAGATGATAAAAGAATGATGAAGAATGATGGGATAATGGTATTATGTTGTTAGTTCATAGTTTTTTTGTTGTTAGTTCTTATGTATTTCTGCTATTAGTTATTTTACTACTTATCTACTATTTGGAATCATTTACTTTGTGGTGGTTTCTCTTAGTTTTTTGGTTCGTGGTGCTTTTGGTTTTTGGTTGGGCTTCAATGGTAAATACCTTGGCATATTTGCAATGATTTGGTAATAATTTTTATGGGGTATGGTCCCCTCAACCATTTTTAACCTCTAATAAAAAAAATTAAACATCATACATGGTCACCATTTACTTGAACCAATCAAGTTATTTCATTAAATGGGCCCATTGGCTCATTTCCTTCACAAAAACTTTGTTATCAACAACCTAATTTTACCTTTGGGCCTTAGGACCCCTCAAGATGAACTTAACTATGGCATGTGACCACTAAATGAAAATCCCATGACCTGTATAACAATTATATGCAAGTTATATTTCAAGAAACATATATTGGTTCAAACCACGTCAACTTTTGTCTTCACTAAAACAAGCTTCCCAAAAAGTTGTTTTACAAAACCAATTATTTTCCCACTTAATGATACTTTCAAGACCTCCAAATGGATTCAATTGGTGAAAAATTCACCCCTATTCACATTACACGGGATGTAAATCTTAAACTCATCCATCTCATGCTCTTATCAACTCATTCTTTCAGCAAACACTTTCTTATCACGTAACTACAACTACAAACTTCTTTACAAATTGTCCTAAATGAATAACCAAAACACCTAATCATGAGACAATACATACCTCATTGTAAATATATTTGAATTACCTTTCCATAACATATAATAACTCCTTCCAACTCTAATTTTAAGACCTTAAACCAAGCCATTCTCTGCAAACTTATTTGTATGCCTTCTTAGACTCAAGAACTGACCATTAGCCTAACATATTACATCACACCAAATAATATTTTAAAGCTTAAAAAATTCATGGAACATACTTATACATGATTTATAATCCATTAAAAACCTTCACTAATCTTGATCAAATCAGTAACATGAACATAGCTCTTGTAGCTACACGCACCCTGCTAGAATGAGCATCTTCCATATTTTACCCTCAAATAATAGGTCATAAATTTTTCATACCATCTCCAAATCACGCATTTTATATACCATTGGAAAGGTCTCTAAACCAAATTCACAAAAAAACTTTAATGGATTTCTAACTCCCTTGTATCTCCTGCAATGTCAATTTTACTCCATGTTGCTCCAAAATACCCCAAAAAATAGTATTCATAAATAGGAAACACTTTTAAATTTTTCACCTCAACCATGACCTAAAACTTTCATGGAAATCTAGATAAAATATTGGGCTATCATAAATGAAAATTTATACATTGCCTTCTTTAGGAAAATTTTCCACAAACTAGAACTCTTCAGAAATAAAAAAATTCAAGTGGGGCCCACATACCTCCACATGCTTTGACATAACTTTATGGAAATCAGGAATATTACTCTATAACATCCAATCATCAATTTTTCACTATAAATTAATTTTTTTTTATTATACCTCTTCTTTTGCAAGCTACTCCTAGTTAGGGTTTAACTAGGGTTTCAAACCACTTTATCTTCTTTATGATTGTTCATAAAAACATGATGATAAAACCACCTCATTAATTTTTCAAAAATTTCTTAGTTCCATGTAAAAAAATATGAGAATACATTTGAGTCTCATGCAAAACATACATCCCACAACAAACATCTGAAAGTCAACTTTTTCTTTAAAAACACACTACAACTTATCCAGTTTTTCCAAATTTTGCATATCTTTTAATTTCTTCAGCAATTTGACCTGAAACTTGTTACGAAGCATCTTGAAACATAATATAACTATAAAAACTCACCTCATATTCAAAATATCTTTGAAAATATTTATCCTATCTCATTTGCATGTGTTTACCTGTCTGTTTCTCACTGCTTGCTTTCCAAGGACCCCAAATATGCATCATACCTCTATTTTTTGACCTAAAACTCACCATACATGCCTTATATACCATCATCATACTGATAACATTCTTCACCATGAATTATTAGGCCCAAATATTTTGAATCTTCCTCATTCTTCATGCACTAGTACTAGAAATAGGCCTGGAATGATCTGCCTCAACCATGAACTTACCATGTTGACCTTATGCAGACTCAAGAACACTCGTAACACACCTCATATAACATTAATGACATCATCAAACACTCCAAATCACTTGGGAGGACTCAAACCATGACCCGACACCCTAGACCATGCACTAGGACTACATAGAACTCACCAAACCACTCAATCTTCATCCTTGACACCTAAATAGCACATCATGGAGACTCACATGACCACATGACACTCTTTTCCATCGATGGAGTTGACATTAATGACAAGACTAACACAAAATGGCCAACATGAAGAAGACTATAAAATAGAGAAATGGTAATTAAGGTAGTCCTAATATAAGGATTTAAGATGGTGTAAGTGTATAAAGTAAGTTTTTATTTCAATTATTTAAGCCAAGAAAGGAGTTGGATTAGGGTATGAATAAAATATTGTAAGAATGCCTTTTAAACCATAGAGAAGACTATAATTATAAATAACAGTATGGTGATGATCTTGTAAATGGTTTAGAAGTACTTAAAACAGTAATCTAGGGTTTGAAAATTCTTAAATGTTTGATTAAATGAGGATAACCTATGTCATAGCATGTGAAGAGTGGAAGAGTATCCATAGGGTCTGTAGAGACATGTGAACTCCTCTAAAGAGTTCTTAGAACCCAATAGTGTGAGAATAAATAAGAAACCAATATATTAGTTTGAAATACCCTGTCACATGGGTCTAAAGAGGAAGAATTTTGTATGTTGATAAAGATAAACCTCTGAAATCTAATGAAAATGGTTTATTAATAAGGTTAGGATGAGGTAATGAGATCACGAAGTGTAAAAATAGGGAAATGCGAAATTATTAGCCTAAAAGTTGTTAAACTTAGTATTGACTATATTATGCACAATCTTTAGGGCTTGAAATAAGTGTTCTTAGTATGATAAGTATTATTCCCTATTCTTAAGTAGATGGATTCTCTAAAAAAGTTTTATTAATGTCATAAAGGCCTAATAATCATTGCCTAAGGTAAATATTTGGTAAGGATCCAACAAACATTTGATGGGAAGAGTCTAGAAGAATGAAATAGAGGAGTTGCATTGGAAATCGCGAGAGGATGATAACATTGAAGATGATAGTTATTTAGAAACCATAACCAAAGCCAAGAAAAAGGAAAGAAACAGAGCACATGAGGATTGTTGGATTCAAGGAGGATTTAGAGGATAAAACATGAAATGTTGGATTTTTGAATCTAGAGAGGTGTTTGTACATTAATGATAGCATAAAAAAAATTGTAATGAGGAGGAATAAGGATTATAAGAAGTTGGAACAATGAAAAAAAATCAAACCCTAAGAAAAGTGCTTGAAACCTTAACTAGACCTAGCAAAACCTAGTTGAAAAGAGAGAGTTTGTGTTAAGTGAGTTGTGGAAGGATTTAGGGTAAAAAAAATTAACACAAAGAATGAGATCAAAAATGGGTATCTGAATCTATAATCATTTTTTCCTTGAATTTCTTAGTTTGTTTCAAACATGAAGGTCATGAGGACTAAAAGGGGCTAATTGCAAAATCTAGTCAAAACAATAGAAGTAGAATAAAAACTAATTGGTGCATGATGGATCCTTGAAATTTTGTGAACACCTTAAAAAGGATAATGGGTACTCAAATAATTTATAGGTCAAACTTGATTATTTTATTTTTTTTATTTTTGTCAAAAAAATGTTATCTTGAAGGCCTACAAGGAGGAAGGCTAATTGCTTACAACTAAGTGAGAGAAAGTAGGTTTTCCTTGGGATTTGGGTCATTAAATTTAGTTTAAAGCTTGGGGAGCCAAAATGGTATCCAAAAAAATCATCTTGTTGTAGGTCATTATATTTTATTCCCAACTATATCTTACCAATGACATTTTTCTTGAGAACAAAACAAGGCATGCTTAAGGTCTGCAAAGGAGATTTGTAGAAAATGATGGTATAAAACTTCTTTGAATTCATGAACATGCTAGATAGATGTATTTGAGCATGAAATTTTTTTTATAGCCTTAGTTTCAATCATTTGATTCATTTTAGTGTTTTGAGAAAAATCAGACTTCTTGAGACAATGTGTAGTTAGCATGGGTTGGTGTTTTTTCTTGGTGATGAATCTAACTCTTTGGTTTTTGATTGATTTGGTGTATTGAAGAGTGCATTTAGGCTACCTCTATGTCAATTTTCCTATGATTTCTTATTTGGTAAATTTATTATGTGCATCCTTGACCTTTCACCCTTCATTACCAAATAGCTCCCCGCTTCACCGTATCTTTTCCATATGTGGTGTTTAATCAATTGTTCAAGTACAATCACTATTTTGTTATATGGGATATATTTAAGTGTTTAATCCTACTATCTATCAATAAATACATGTGGTCCCTACACTAAATTTTTTACTTTCAAATCGGAAATCCATCAAGCTTATTAGAGCCTATTGGTATTATCTTGATGTGACCTTAATCATAGTTTCAATATGCCTCAATACTTCCCAAAAATTTATCAAGTATGTACTAGAAATTTTAACTCTATTGAAGTGGCCTATCAATATGATAAAGGAATTAGGGGATGATGCAAGAGGGTTTCATATATGCCTTATCCTTTCATACCCTTTAATTTAGAAAAATATAAGTTTACTATGTACCCTACTTTATAGAAATTTTCTTCTCATCATATTGATTAGTATAAAAAACTTAATTTGAATGAACTTAGAATATGATATCCTTAGGGGAGAGTGAGGTAACACTTAAGGAATCTTAGCTACATGTATCCTAATCCTTATGTGCATTTGTATTCTCCTAATGACTTCATTTATATGAATCCATGATACATGAGTGATGTCTTTAAAAGAGTGAGAGAAGATTGAATCCATTTGATTGGATTTGAAGAAGTAATAGAGGATCAATCATCCAACATGTTTTATTCACCAAATGAGACATGTTTTACCTTATTACAATTATTTTTATATGAGTACCTCTAGATTCTCCCTTTATCTCAAGGCTTGAAGTGGCCCAAATGAAAACTTGTTCTACATTCAAACAAGTGTCTCACTAGGTATTTTATCTTCTAGCCTAGGTTTTATGACCATTAATTCATGTGACTATTATTATTATTATTTATCCCATGTTTTATTATCTAATTGTGATAGTTTAGATTGAAAATATGGAGGTTCCAATTATCAGTTTACACTTTCTTTTCCTCCTCAAGTAAGTGTAGGCCAAGGTTTTATAATCAGGTTACATCTCTACAATTAATTTAATAGATGATATTGTTTCAGTTGTTACAAAAATTATATCATTTTCAAAAATGGTTGATCCATATTCCTCTTTATTTCTTTCTTCCATTATTTCCACTCCTTCTATTAGAATTCCATCTTCTTATTTTCCTAATGTTTCTACCAATCTAGTCTTTTGATAGTAACATCATGGCCTAAAACTCTTAGTGTCTCAGTTGTATTTTTTTCTTCCATTGCATCCAACCTCATTTCACTCACAACCCCATTGCCATTAACTATTGCATTCATTTATGTTTCCACTCACCCTCTCATTCCACAACAATCTCTCACCTTGTCTATTATTTCTACTACCACCATATCTAGACCCAGGCCAATAAATACCTATAAACAACCTATATCTTTCATGGAGGTGTTGAATTCATAGGGAATTTATTTATCCATTACTTTATATTCACCCTTTTCGCTTCCTTCAAAAAATATTCCATCCTATATCCCTATGTCTTCACCTACTTTCATTTTTCCCATTACACCCTCTTGTTTATCATATTTCTCTACTCCTTCCCCATCCCATCCTAAGTTGTAATTATCACTATTCCCTATTACCACTTCATATTAGGTTTGCATAATAACTACTACTACTATGATTACCATCCATACTCAAGAAAATGAGGCATATCAAAATATGGGGAGCTAAAATAAGTAATAGATACAACAATAATTGATAAGGATAGCTCAGATGATAGTGTATCATCCACTTGAATTTACCCTATATTACAATAAGAATAAAAATAAGTTACAAAATTTGAATACCAATAGAGTTACTCAGGGTGGTAAGGAGGTTTTTTATATGATAGAATAAGACATCATGGTCCCAACTAAGAAAAGAAGGAGAGATATCGAGTATGCATGTGATTCATTCAATGTAATGAAAACTTATCTAAAAATAGCAAAGGGTGCTATGGATGTGGAAAAGGAAAAGGTTGGTGTAATTAATGTAAAAATATTTGTACCTCCCACCTTATGCTCTAAAATGTACCAAGATATCAAAGAGTTATTCATAAACTTAACACATATTTTACAAAACAAAAAGAAATTATTTGGTGTGATGAATAAACTTAAGGATATTTTGTAGGAAGTAAGTGATTCCAAAGATAATATGACTATTATTTCTAGTATAGTTAGAGATAATATACTTCCTAATTCCCCTCTCATGAGTATAGATGATGTCATAACGACATACAATTACATAGCCAAGACCAATATCTATTTAGGATAGATATCCCCATACCTCTCGATAATAATAAAATGTATGAACTTATTCTATTACAACATTACCTCCTTATTAATATATGTTGGTATATTAGAACTTATGGATGAGAAAGATAGGCTTTACATTATGGCCCAATTTGATTTATCTTTACTTTAGTTTATGGAATAATTTGATCAACATGTGGCGATAATAGAGAACCTAAGTAGCTCCTAATTACATAACTATTTTCATGATACTTTCAGACATATTTATAGGTCCAAAGGTATTATGTTACTTCTAGATGGGATATTGCGAGACTTCAGTCAAGGTATAACTAAAAATTAGGAGGCATGAAAGCCTCTGATAATAAAAACCACTTCCATTGATTAGAGTTACCATCTTTGCATTCTTTCTCAAGATAGGGGAAAATTAGTGATACACTAAATATACAATCAAGTTGAATACCGGAGTATATACATCATTCATAAAGCTATGTATTTAGAAGATAAAATCTAAACATTCAGATTTGTTTACTAAGAGAGATTATTATATACATTTTAGTTAGAGATATAATTAGTATAAAATAGCTTTAAATGAAGTTTAAAAATTTATATTAGATTTTTTAATTGAGGCAATTTAATCTACATGTTCCCTATATATAATTGTAAAACTTTCACTATTTTATCAAATGAGTATAATTTTCAATAGAAATTGGAAATATCTTAGGATGTTCTATGAGTTGTTATTATTTATGTTTCTTTTATCTTTCATTTTAGGATGATTCTTGTGGAATAATTTCTTCTTTGTGGTTATCTAATATCCACAACATTAAAATTACTTTATGACCTGGCCGACTTCATGGAATGAAGAATAAAATACCTCTATGTGAATTATGAAATATTAATCTTGCTAATTAAGAATTTTGAATTCTAAAAAAGTGAAATCTGAATAGTGATATGGAGAGGAGAGAAAGATAATTTTATATACAATGTGGTCCATGGAATCTATGGAACATGTTTTGGCACCTGCAAAGTTTGTGAACTATTTGTCACTTAATGCTTCGTGGTTATTCAGTATCCAAAGAATTAAAATTACATTGTGGCCTGCCCAACAATATGGAATGAAGACTCAACTATATGGAAAATAAACATACCTCTTTACCCAATATATTATTACGCCGCATCTTATAGGTTGTATAAATCAGAAGATTGAAGAAACCTAACTTCACAAGCTAGAATGAAGATTATATCTATAAAATATACTATTATAGGGCATGATTATCATTGTTTTTAATTAAATCAAATCATAAATGTACAAATAAAAATATCAAACAAAAAAATGTTGGTAAAGTGTGTGTGCATGTGATGTGGTGTATATGTAGAATATATGTGTATATGAAAGTATTAAAATAGATTTTATCTATGGAGTAGTATCTATGTAGAATGGAAGATATGTACATGTGTAGAGAGAAAGTATCAACATAATACAATATAATTTTATTAATCGTTAATCCTCAAAGATAATTACAAAATGTGAACATCACAAATCCTCAAAGGGATTACAACTTACTGTGTGTATACTTTGCACTCACTAATGTGCTAAAAAAATAGATCTATTTTTTATTTTTCCTTGGCACTAAAACTCTCATAAAAAACATAGCATGGTGGTGTTATATAAATGTAATTTTACATGTGCCACTTGCTAGTTCCCCTCATGAATAACATAGAAATATTATTGGTCTTGTACAGGTAGAAATAGTAACATTGTCATTTATGATTTTATTGATGTTGAGTGGTGGCACGGGGTGTGATAACATATGTGAGTGAAATAGGAGAAACTCAATGAACCACTCAACATCTTGGCTCACAACACACTTTGCAACAAGGGTGGGTATATCCAAACATCCTATGCCTCTCTAAGTATAAAATCTACCCTTCTTCATGACACTATAAGAGCTAAAAAATCATTGGTCTTCCTATTTCAGTAATGCATGACTTAATAATGTGAATTTCTCCCTAAGTTATGGAATACAATGGAAACACATTATCCCATTTTTGTGAGGCTTAATTTCCATTTTAGAGCTTCATATTTTACACTTTGGTGTAGTTTCACAACTTAAAACAATGCCTATAAATAGAAATTTCATCTTGAGGTTATTTCCTTCTTTATTTGATCCTCTTAGGTACTATAGTCTATGTCTAGTTCCTGGAATATTTATCGTCCAAGAACTAACATATCACAATCCATAGGTATGCATTAAGATAATTCAAAATTAAATATATCCCAGATAATGTGCTTTGTAAAATAGAAAATTCAAGGCTGAAATGTGAAAACTAAAGACTAACACAAAGATGATGATTAAAAAGGGCCATTTTTTAAAATACTTTTCTAGATTAGAGAAATTACACTAGATTCACAATTGCATACATAACTTAGATATATTCACCTCCAAAGAAAATCTAATTTATCAATATTTTCCACCCTTTCTAGATGTTTTTTAGTGGGTTCTTTCAATTTTTCTTTGCAAGAAAGAGGGGGAAGGAATATTTGTTAATAAATTTAAATAATGAATGTGTTTATGTTTGTATGAAAGTATATACATTTGGGAGGTCATTATTCATACAACTCATGAAACTTTGTGTTTTCTATACAATTGTGCATTAAAGAGCATATAAACCATTATATCATAGGTTTTAGATGATACTAAGAAGTGATTGGTTACCATGAGAGATTATGTACATGATCTAGATCATGAAAAATGGATAAAAGAAGAGAAGAATTCAAATAATCCTTCATGTATCTGTACTTATGGAAACCTAAGTCCCAAAGTTCTCACTGATGAGTTGGTTCATATCGTACATGTGATTTGAAAACCCCAAAATCCCAAAATTTGAAAATATTATATAGACATGTCCTTAAACTTAATCAAAATGAATTATAACATTCTGAGCTCCCATTCGTGGTATAGATAGTACGTCATATAATGAAGAGGAATCCCCAAAGATGATCAAACCAGTATAAGAATGCATGGAAGGTAATTATTTCATTAAAACACAACCAATGAATTTAGGTGTAACTCACTAAACTATAAGATAAATAAAGATAATACCTCTGTAGAAAACATAAAGTTCCATGACATGAGGATGGTATCATGGTGAAACTAATCAAATTGGGCATTTTATAGGCAAAACTCAGAACTTGGAAAGAAGTGATAAACCTTTGTAGTAAACCCAATATTTAGGGACAACAAGTGATATATGGCCTTGATTAGTTATGCACAGAGTCGTCACAAGAGCTAAAATCATGAAATGCAGTATAATTTTGACACTGATTATCTAAGTTTTGTGGCTTTGTTCAATAATTGTAGCTTCCATGTATAGGATATTTATTGTATTTCTAAAAAGTGAAATACTCAATTTGGTCAGGACTTCCCTGGAGGTTCAAAATAATGTTAGTCTTGCATTGTGGTCATAAATGAGGTGATGATAAATGAATATTTGTGACATTCATATACATGCATAATAGGTTAATTTAAGACTTGCATAGTAAATAAACCAATGATTAAGTGCATGAAAAATATCAAGAGTTGAAAAATATGATAGTGAAAGATGTTAATTCCTTCAGGAGTTATGAGTAAGGCATATGTTATTGACTTAATATTAATGAGGAAAATCAAAGGTCTTATATTGAGATAATATGGCTAACAAAAAGGACTTGTCAGTATACAAGGGTCAATGAAACTGATTATCATGATCATATGGTAAGGTAGCTTAGTTATAATGGTTACATCAAATTGGATTCATGTAGTAGCTAATAGTGTTTCATTCACATGACCCTATAATGATTCTTTTTCAGGGGATTTATGATGAGCTTTGAATGACCTTGCAACTCTTATCAAAATTTTATAGGGGCTCATTTTCCTCTACACAATTACTCAGTTCCTAATAATAAGAGAATTAATTACTCGTGATTGATAAAAATTATTGGTATGACTAGTCTTGAGGATATCAAATGTATAATTCTAGTGTACACCTATACTAGTTGAGGAAAATTTCAATGCAATCATGAGAAATTAAAACAACACCTATCACCTATACTATGTTTGATGAGAAACTACCATCGACAGTAAAGGGTCAATAACTTACATTAGAAAAATAGTTGGATGATATTTGACAATGAATCAGGTCAATATTTGGTTTAAAATAAGTATGTATCTACGATACATTTATTTAAAATAAATCTCTACCCATGGGTATCCTAAACTTATCATAATAAAGTATACTTAGTATTTTCATTACTAGCTATAATATCCTCTTATACACATTTTACTGATGATCATCAACATAAGTATTAAATTCCATATAAATATCATCACCAAAATATTTACGAGTATATATGGATTAGTAACATTCCATATGAATATAGAATTTTGGCCACTGGTAATGGTCATTTTAACTCACTTATCCAAGAGATTAGGCTGAAATAATCCTCTATATCCTTGAAAATAGTGATCCATAAATGGTATTGTCATTTTGGTTTCCATTGCATAAACAACTCAAGTTTTGGAAAGGTATAAGGATAAGATTATGGAACACCAATAGCTAACATAATGTCGTCAAAATCATATAGAATCAATAATGTAGATTACTCATGAGTTTGAGAAATCATTGATGATACTAAGATAGGTAAGTAAACCTTGTGCTAATATTTCCAGGTGGACAAAAATAAAATGTCGATGACATCCACTGTTTTTGAGGAAGGGAGGTTATATGAATAGGTAAAATATACTTAGAATATATCTTAGTAGGAATAGTAATTTTAATTGATGTGATAAACTATGGAAAATCTATCATAAAAGTTTCTAGGGTTAGTTGTTAGGTTGTCTTCTTGCGTTACATTTTGAATTTTTTTTTGACAATGATCCATAGTGTTGGAATCAGATGGATATTAGATAAAAAAGTTGGTCCAATCATGATTTTTGTTTCAATACCTTCATACTCAGCTTGTAATAGGTGAAGTACTGAGTTATTAGAAGACATGGCTGATGTGGGTAAAGTTGTCATGGAACATATAATCAATACCCATTTTTTACATGATTGAAATCTCCTTGGGTTTAGATAGGTAAGGAGGGAAACCCATTAGATTCATGATTATAGTAAGTTATTGGAATGAAATGATTGACTCCCAAATGGTAGAAACCATCTATTTTGATACATATATCAGAGCACATGTTTCCAAGAATGATTCTAACATGGAACACTATCTTCATGGTTAGACACCATAATGAACTACACACACATATAAAGAATGTAAGAAACAGTGCTCATCCACGAATGTTATATTACCATATGCGGGTTAGTAAATGTGTATGGGAGGAGAACTTATTACTTGAGTCTTTGGGAATTTGTGAATGAGTGGGGCCAAAGCATAATGGTCCAATAGTGGAATCCCAAGGTACTAGTATTGTAGGAATCTTTTGTGCCATTGTAGCCTAATTAAGGACTTGAGGTGTTTTTCTTCCACTTAACACAATAGTTTCGATGGGATCTCCCTCAATTCGATGTTACTTATGACATTATAGGTGGGGTATACTGTTTAATGACATCTATGACTTTTTGTTGAAGAGGGAGTACCAATATTTAGGTGTTCCAGCTTGAATTTTAAAAATGGTATCAATTTCACTGCCTAAGACATTATATACTATTGTAACGTGTGAATATTCTCTTCATGCATGGCACATTTTTTACATAGCATATTGTAAGAGTATACAACAATATAAACGTTACACAAGGACTTTGTTTACAGATATGAGTGATGAATTTTTAGTTGCTTCATGTTTTCTAATGTTTAACTTAATTGATCATAGTTGGCACATGTATTAGATCTTTGGAATACTGTCATACAATGATGCCTCATGTTTTCTCTTTATTCCTCCAATGGTAATTTCAAGCACAATCTTGACCGATATTTAGGCATATTATGAAGTGTTTTTTTGTAGTTTATTATAGCACAATATGTTATATTCAAAAAATGCATTTTAAAAATGTAGAAAAACATGATTGTGTTTCTGAATTGGAGTAGGTATCAAAGGATTGAACTATGTACCACTAGAATAGTAATTAACTAATGGTAAAAATGAATTAAGATAAGTCAACATATAGTAAAAATTGATATATTAGAATAGGGATAACATGTGCACAATACTTGAAATTTATTTTCATCAAAATTATTCTCAACTTTAATATCTTATTATTTTAAACTATCTACTTTTTTTATTAGAGGTAAAAAGGGTTGAGGGGACCCTACACCATACATAATGTTACCATTTCATTACATAAAGGCTAAGGGATATACCATTGAAGCCCTACCACAAAACCAAAGCAGCACAAGACCAGCAATAAGGAAATACAAACATAAAAGATAGTACCAAACAACAAATAAACTATCTAACAGTAGCATAACCAAGAAACTAATAGAAAAATAGTTTAAAACTAATAGTAGCCAGAAAATATCCCATATACGTAGTCACTCTTTTATCAGGTCCCCCACTGAGTTCATGCATCATTCCATTCTTTGACAAGGGAATCAATGGTGGCTTTCCAAACCTTGTAGTTTGGCTCAGGGATCTCCACTTTGGGGCCTTTACCATCTTTTTGCCTTTCATTAGCTAGTTCCATGGAGTGAATCATCTCAGCTAAAATATTGAGATGGTGGATGGTGCTCTTAATGTTGAGGAGATGGACATCATGAATATGGAACACAACTTATTTCATCTTCAGCATGTCCTTGGCCATTTCCAGGCTTCTCTCGTTAGCATTCTTGAGCTTTTCACTAAGGACCAACGAGGAAAGATTTTCCACTTTATCATTCAAATCCTTCAAATCCATGGAGACCATACTAATCATGTGTCTGTTTATGTCGATATCAAGCCTACAATGCTTGAAATCATGCATGAAAGAGTGAGTCTTGACTGCAGAGTCATTGAGCAGTGAACCGTTTAGATTGGGTAGTTTTCAGAGTGTGCAAGCTCTCAATGGCATCCTCTAAATTCTTGGAGCGCTTATCATCTACAAAATCCATATCTTTCTCACTCTCCCCCTCATCACTGTTATCCCCATTAGCAGCAGCCTTGTTTGAATTCGAACCCAAAAAGTCTGGATTCCCATCTTGTTTTTCCCCCAAATCTAAAATCTCCACTTCCTCAACCTGTTTAGGATCCTCCTCAACCCTGCTACATTTGTTGACAACACCATGACTCAGATTGGATCTGGTACGGTTAGCCACAGGTTTTCCAAATGTTTCTTCACTAATACTATCCTCCTTGGTCACTGAGCCATCAGCGACGAAGGCCCCAAATTTTTCATTTTTTCCCAAAAGGGGAGTACCCATCCTGAGCAAGGCTTTAATGAGGCCCTGATGCAGAGGAAGGGAGAATGTCCCTTTCTCAACCATACCAATAGATTTTTCTAGGGAGGTATACAGAAAGAAAGGGAAATTGTAGGCTTTTGCATTATGCACATGGTTCAACATGGGAAAATGGTAGCCACAAATCACTTTATACTTGCCTTCTAAGGTGATGTATGACATAAATGGCTGAGAAATTTCATCATAAGGGTGGGGCATATTTCCTCGAGCATACCCATTGTGAAGAGATATAGGTGTACCCTTACCTTGCATGAAACATTCAATCTCTAGACTATAGTCCAACTTTGGCTTGTAGATGCATATGCCTTCCGGAGATAAACCTGAGACCTTAGAAATAAGCTTAGGAGAAATGGTAAAGGAGAAATTTCTAACTAGAACATGGCCCTCATTCCACATTTTTACCATAGCTTCACTTACCTTCTCATCATGGCCATTAAAAATATTGAATAAGGGTTGCATACCTACCTTTTTTAGCAGAGTTTCCACCTCAACAGACATCTCCTACCTCTTGCAGGTTTCAGTTTGGACTAAGTCTCCCCCCATGCTACTGGATCTATTATTCCTTCTATTCTATAAAATGTTAACTTCCCCAATCCTATCTTTATGCTGCCAGAAAACAAAGATATCCAGCCTGACCCTTCAAGGAGAAGAAAATAAATTTAGCACGCGTGCAGTAATCAAGAAAGAGTGTCACGAGTCTGAATAAAATTTTCCTCCTCATTTGTAGGAGTGTTATAAGTTAAACCTTCCCTTTTCATGATTTTAATAAATTTGGCATGCATTACATTAGGATCCTCTACCACCTTTAAACCCCTAGTATTCACCCCCAAATTGGCCATGCAATCCATGAGAGATTTTCCTTCGTGGTATACATGATGAAAGGAAATGGCCTCAAAAGTGGATGTAAGGAGTTTAGTTTTATTTATGAAGTCCTCAATAGAAATAGAAGGTTGAGAATTTCCTTTCAAACAAGAAATGATATAAAGAGAGTCCCCTTCCACTTCAAGATGTGTTAAGCCCTTCTCCTTGGCTAACTTCACCCCCCAGAACATCACAACAACCTCAGCAACATTATTATATTGGAGGCCCAAATCGAAGAAGTACGCAAGAAGAAATCTACCTTGGGAGTCCCGAAGAACACCTCCACCCCTAGCTTTCCCAGGATTACCTTTTGTAGCACCATCAAAATTGAGTTTAAAAAATCCATCCCTAGGTGAATTCCATTTAATCCCCAAATGAGGATTACATCTTTTGGGTTTGGGGTCACCTATAAGGTTCCAAATCTTAAAGAAATGAAGTTCATTGTTAAGGATTTCCATTTCAATTTTCCTCAATATAGAAAATTTATTTCTAACATCCTGTAGGAGTTTGTTAATAGTCACCATAATAGGAAGTTTCTTATTCTTGGAAATCCTTCTATTTCTTTATTTCCATAATTCCCACCATAGGTGACCCAAACTCATAACCCAGAGATTTTTAAGTCCTCGACTGAAGAAAGGGAAGCTCCATTGAATCCAAGCATCCTTGATCTCATTAGGAATTACCCAGAAAACCAAGAAACAACCCAAAATAGAAGAAAGCATAAGATGGGAAAAAGGGCATTCCAGGAGAAGATGATTTACAATTTCCATATTCACTTCACACATAACACATCTATTGGCCATCTGGAAACCTTTTTTAGCCAAATTATCAACAGTGAGAATTTTATTAATTACTGAAAGCTAGTTGAAGACATTAAACTTTTGGGTTATGTTCTTGTTCCAAATCTTACCAACACTTAAATCTTCTTCACTAGTTTCTCCCTCAAAAAATAGGGAATAAGTAGATTTGACAAAGAAATTACCACTTTGATCTTTATCCCAGACTATTCTATCTTGGTCCTTACTATTAGAAGAAACATAATTTTTTAGGAAATCATTGAGCCTGCTCAAATGATCATTGAAATCATGTCTTTCTAGTTCCATAATTTTCCATGTCTGAAAGCTATCATCATCAGCCATATAGTTAATGATTGTATCCCCATATTTTTCTTCTAACTGACTAGCTATTTGGGGGAATTGATCTTTAAGGATAAAATTCCCATCCCATTTATCTTTCTAGAAGCTTATCTTGTTTCATTTTCCTATTTTCCACCTGCTTCCCTAGCCATTGAAGGATGTTAGTTTGAAAATCCATCTCTTGTCATTAACCTCCATCTAGTATTTTTTCTTTAGAATTATAGTCCAGACTCCATTTTCTTTAGTTAACCTCCATCCACTTTTTATGAGAAGGGATTTATTCATTTTTGTCCAGTCTTGAAGACCAAGTCCCCCAGGATTTTTAGGTTTACAAACTCTATCCCAGGCCACTAGAGGAATTATTTTTTTTCTTTCAGTGCCACTCCATAAGAAGCATTTTTGAATTTTTTCCAGCTTGTCCCCAACACCACTAGGAAGTTGGTAGAGGGACATGGCATACACCGGTAGACTCTGACGAGAACTAATGAGCAGGGTAATCTTGTCGTCCCGGGATAACACATTAGCTTTCCAACAAGCAAGTTTTCTTTCAAATATTTCAATTAGGAAGTTCCATTCTGAACTTAACGGTCTCTTAACCCCAAGAGGGATACCTAAATAAAAGGTAGGGAAAGATTTAAAATCATATCCCAAAATATTTGCTATCTTCTTACAGTGATATCCTTGGTATTAAGGAAGAAGAGAGAGATATTTATGAAATTAACCATTTGTCCCGAACTTCCATATAGTCATCAAGGAGAGATTTTATTTTCTTTTCTTCAGGGATAGAAGCTTCCCCCACTAGAAATGTGTCATAAAAAAATTCTGATGTAAAACATTTTCCATCTCCCTTGCCGGAGAGATCCCTTTGAGAGAACCATTCTTTGTTTCAACATTTAATCTTCTACTTAAAGCTTCTGCTAGGATAATAAAGAGGAAAGCGGAGATGGGATCCCCTTGCCTTAGGCCTTGAAAGTTAGGAAAAAACCCAAAGGGTGACCCATTGATGAGAATAGAGAACCAGACATTAGAAATACAAGCCTTGAATATATTCCTAAAGGAAACATCAAAACCAAACCTATCAAGGATTTTATCAAGAAAGCACCATGAAACCCTGTCATAAGATTTTTCCATGTCCATTTTTAAAAATTGAGCATCCTTCTTGTTGAGCTTAGCTTAATGGATCGTCTCTTTGATTGTAATAATTCCATCCTAGATTTGGAAACCAATGAAAAAACCCCCTTATTGATCAGAAATGATAGAGGGGAGCAAATGCTGCAGACGAATAGCCAAGATTTTGGTGCAAATTTTATAGGATGTATTGCAAAGACTTATAGGTCTGAAATTTTTTAATTCCATAGCATTACCAAATTTTTGGATTAGAGAAAGAAAGGTGCAGTTCATGTCTTTCAGCATAATTTTCTGCCTGAAAAATTCCCTCGTCGCCTCAAAAACATATTTTTTAATAATATCCAAAAAGTGCTGAAAGAAAAAGTCTTGGAAGCCTTCCAGGCTAGGAGCCTTGTCAGGGTTAAGATGTTTGACTGTGAATTCCACTTCCTCCATTGATGGGATTGCTAAGAGCATCAGATTATCTTTCTCAGAAACTAACGGAGGAATGCACTTTAAAAATTCTTGCTAGTTACTCAAATTTGGCATACTATTATTAGTCAGCAGGTTACGGAAGAAGGAGATAGCCTCTTCAGAAATTTCTTCTTTTTCTTCCACTATAAAACCCTCTTCATTTCTAATTTTATTTATTTTGTTGAACTCTCTACATTTTAAGGTGGACAAGTGAAAGAATCTTGTATTGTTATCCCCTTCCTTAAGCCAGGTAATTCAAGATTGTTGCCTCCAAAATATTTCCTCTTTGCCCAGAATGTTATGGCATTCCGCCAGAAGGGACCTTTCCTTTTCATAATCGTCAACATCCATCTTAGATTCCTGAATCTTTGTCTATCTTTGAAAGTTTTGCATTCCAGCTTGGATATCTGCTTTCTTCTAAAATATATTTCCAAAACTTATTTTATTCCAATCTTTGAGGTGGCCTTTGAAATTCTTGAGTATTTTAGAGAGTCTATACATAGCTGTTCCTTTAACCTTCAGTTTCCACGAGTCATTAATGAGGTCATACAGGTCTTCATTCTAGAGCCACATCTTCTCAAAATGGAAAGGCATTCTTCTTCAAGATGGATTCTTGATTTGTAAGAGAATAGGATTATGATCAGATCCTATCTGGGGGAGAAAAAAGAGAGAGATATCTTGGGTTAACCACTCCTTCGAGACAAGAACCCTGTCTAATCTTACTTGGATATGTTGGGATCCAATTCTTCTATTAGACCATGTAAAAATGCTTCCTTTTAGATCAATATCATGGAGTTGTGAAGAAGCTATAAAGTCATTAAAGTCCTCCATGCCTATAGTAAACTCCTTAGATCCACCTTTTTTTTCCCCGGGGGTCCGAGGGGTATTAAAATACCCTAAAACAATCCATCCAGATCCTTTGATGGAATGATTAAAAGACATCAAGTGATGCCAAATATTTTTCCTCTCCTTATGAAGGGTGGGAGCATAAATGTTAGATAGGACCCAAATATTTCTATTTTCCAGATCCCTCATCATCATCGCCAAATGATTCTATTTTAACCAGGAGGGTTCCTTCATAGTGAGCTAGATTCCACACTACTGTTAAGCCTCTAGAGGCACCTTTAGAACTAATAGCAAAAAAATTATAATTATTCCAAAAAGACTTGCAGGAGATTTAGAAAATGTCTTCTTTAATTTTAGTCTCTTGTACAACTAACACATCTATTTTCTATCTTTCAATCATATCTTTTAGAATCCTTCATTTCAATGGGTTATTAAGCCCTCTACCATTCCATGAGATGCAATTCATTTCTACAGATTAGGTTTTTTTTTCTTAAAGACCTTTTGATCTAGGCACATCTGTTTCCTTAAATCTATTTCCTTTTGGGTATTTTTTTTCTTGATTCAAATTTGCTAGGCCTACCATGTTTGCTAGTGGCCACTTCCACATTTATAGGATTCTCAAACTCTTGAGATTTAGGAGAGGATAATTATGTCTCCCCATTTTTTCCTTTTGAATCTACCTTTCTTTTTCCTCAGGGGGTTTTTTCCTTAGAATTTCCTTTGTTTCCCATCGTAATTTCTTATTTCTTTTCTTCCATCAATTTGATAGGGGAAAAATTCATAATCATCATTTCTTCCATGGAAAGATCATTGAATATAATTCCTTTCAAATCCTCACCTGCAAGGGGAACCCTACTAACCTTCTGCCTCTAAATATATTCCCCCTTACTTTGTTCCTTAACAGGTTCCTCCAAACCTAAGTCTCCTAACTTCCCAACTTCCTTTAAATTGTGATCAATCTTAGCTGGTTCCTTGAGAGATTCCTCATTCACTTTTGAGGAAAAAATCTCTATCTTCCTATCCTTCATGAAATACTTAACATGTTCTTTCATTTTTCCCCCTAACTTAGAATCTGACCAGGACAAATTTTTTGATTTCCTTCTGTTTACCACTAGGGTGAAGCCATCCTCCTCCATTTCCATGGCAGATTTAGTAGGAATTTCATTTACCTCATTCTCCTTTATTCTCAACCCTGAGTTTTTCTTCTGTTTACTATTTACTTATTCACTTTTAAACCTTGTATTTTTTCTTTTTTTTTTTCATAAATACTTTCCATACATTTCAAAATTGCTTTAATTTCTATTATATTCCGTAGTTTGATTTCAATTATAGTTACTAATTTTAATTATAATAATGGTGAATACTTTTTAATATGTTCCAATTAATATTATTTCCAATTTGAATTTGTAATTATGATGTGTATATTTTTGTGTAATGAGTTCTAATGACCAAGATGAAGAAGAGAGTGACAATAACATGAATGATACCAATGATGATAATGATACTAATGTATGCAATGATGACGATGACGATGACGATGACGATGACGATGACGATGACGATGACGACGACGATGATGATGATGATGATGATGATGATGATGAAGATGACGATGATGATGAAGATGATGATGATGTTGACGATGACGACGGCGAAGACGACGATGAAGAAGACGACGACGACGACGACGATGATGATGATGATGGTGACGGTGACGGTGATGGTGATGGTGACGATGATGATGATGAAGATGATGATGATGATGATGATGATGATGATGACAATGATGGCTATAGAGACAGTGATGGTAACGTCGAAGATGAAGATGAACATGACAACAAAGATGACGATAAAAAATATGATGATGACAATGATGAAGAAGATGACGAAGATGATGATGAAATTGATGAGGATGAATACAATTATGATGATGACAACGAAAAAGATGTTGATGATGATGGTGATGATGATAATGACGATGACGATGATGATGAAAAAGGTGATGATGAGGATGACAAAGGTGATGATGAGGACCATGAAAATGAAAAAGAAAATAATAATTAAAATAGTCATAATAACAACTACAAAAATGGTGTTGATGGTATTGGTGTTATTGGTGGTGGTGGTTTTTTGTGTTTTTATTATTTTTGTTATTATTGTTGTTTTTGACGATGATGATGATTGAAAAATAAAAAATTATTCGATGGGTTTTCTATTTTCCAATGATAGCTACCCCAAAAACATTCTTAATGAAGATGATATATATTAAAATTTAGTGATATTTTGTAGTGCCCCTATGGTCTATAGAAAATTCTATTTCCTTCAACAAAAATAGGCTACGTAGATTTTTTAATAGTGATCATGTTCTTTTCAATACCTTGTGTTCCATGGAGATAAGGATAAATATCTTCCAGTTGTTGATTAAAAGCATTTAAAATCCTTTCCCAAGGGTTGTGGGATAGTTGTAAAATTTTGCGCTCATTTTGGGTTGTCACTTTGGCCAAGTTTGGAGTGATCGTAAAATAAAATAGTAATCAAATAAATTAAATATCAAAGATAATAAAATGATATAGTTTTTTTTAAATTAAAAAGGCATACAAAAAAAATTAAATGAAAATAATTAGATCATTAAATATGTTTAATGTTGCTAAATTCTTGCAAATTCTCAGAGCTTGGTGCAACCTCATTTCTAGAAAAAAACATTGGAAATATTGTCATTTATTTCTTATTGTGAGAAATTTTAAAATTTTCATGCCACATGTTGAATTAAACTAATATATAGTCTTCTACGGGTTCCATTAGTTCTTCACGGATAGTGATAGTGCTCCATGGTTGGTAGTAGTGTTCTATGGGTAGTGATAGTGCTTTACAAATGTTGATAGTGAGTCACAGGTGTTGGAGAAAGTGTCATGGTAATCGAGTGAAGTCCATGATGATAAAAAAGTCACGGGTTGAAGTTAAAATATAGGATGAACGTGAGTGTTCAAATGAATTACAAAATACAATTTTGCAAAGGCTGACTCATGTCAATTAATCTAAGAAATTATGACTCATGAAAATTCATATATGTTCATGAATTGAACATAGTATATAAATAAATTCAATTATGAATTCAAGGTGTGCACTCATGGGATTATGATGTTGATTTGAAAAAGAAATAAATAGAGGAAGATGTGATAAGTGATTAATGAAGATACATCAAAAATATTTATGAAGAGAGAGGAAGAGAAAACTCAAGTAGATTAGAATGTTGAGTTGCTAAAGAATATCAAAGAACAATAGAGCATGAAGTAAGATGAGTTTGAATCACAGGTGTACATAAGTAACAAGAATTAGTGAAGAGTTATTTATATGCCATCATTAGGTTGAATAAGTAACTACAGAAGGTGGATTATTTGATTTTGGAGTTGGTTCTTTGCCTTGGGGATTGGTTTCTTCAGTGAGTTAGTTCTCACAAATATTTTTTATTTGGTGTTTAGCCTTGGGGATTGATGTCTCTAGTGGGTTGGTTCTCATAAATCATTATTGAGTTAGTGCTTGGCATTAGGAATTGATTTCTTTAGTAGGTTGGTGCCTACAAACATTTGTAAAATAATTAATTTTGTGACTTGATTTGGATAGTACTCCAAATAGTCTTTTCTATGTGGTTTTTCTCTCAAAAGGGTTTCCACATAAATACTATGTTGTGAAATTGGTATATCTTATGTAATTGTTGTTGTTATGGATGTTAATGTTTAAATAAGTAAAAATTGGATTATATTGATTCACCCCCCTCAGATTATAAGTGTTTTTTCTACAATTGGTATCAGAGTGAGGTTCTTTCATAACAATTTGATCACTGGAATGTAGATCATAGAAACACATATGAATGGTTTTTCCTCAAACAAGGATCCTTTGTTTGATGGAACCAATTATTCTTTTTGGAGTATAAGGATGCACATATTTTTAATGGCTTTTGTTTTTGACATTTGGAAATATTTTGTTAGGAGTTATGTAGCTCCAACAACTCCTCCAACATATTAAGAGAAAAAAGGGCGAGTAAGATAAATGTAAAGGCTATGAATGCAATTTTGAGTGGATTATGTGAAGAAGAATTTATCAAAGTAATGCCATGTATTTCTATAAATTATATTTGGGATAAGCTAAATAATTTCTATGAATGAGATGATAAAGTAAAAAATTCAATCTTCAAATACACAGAAGTCATTTTGAGAGTTTGAAAATAAAGGGTGAATAAAACATTGTTGCTTACCTTCTCCACGTTGATACTTTTTTCAATCCTACTATAGGTTTTGGTGAATAAATTGAGGATGAAACTATTGTGTAAATATTTTTTATATCTCTTCCTATGAGATTTGATGCCAACATATCTGTTATTAAATAACTAAAATATTTAAGCATCTTAACAATGGATGAGACACATGGAATGATCACAACATATGAGACGAGAGCTAAAAGTGATAAATCATCAAAGCAAGAGGTGGATTTGAAAGCATAAATGAAGGTAAAAACCAAGGAACCTGAGTCGCATGCATGTTCTAGAATTGAGTCAGATGAAAAAAATCTCACTTTGTTGAAAGTCTGAAGAAAGGATCTAGAAAATATAAAGATAAGTTACTATTCAAGTGATTTGATTATGGTGAAATAGGAAAAATATGCAAACAAATTCCCATATAAAACACTAGGTTGATAAAGAAAAAAAATATTGGAGGAGATTAACATGTGTTATTAGTCCAAGAAGAAGATTCATAATCCTGGGAGATCTGTAATTAAGAAGAATTACAAAAAGCACAAGAAAACCATTTATGTCAAGGATGAAAGTAACTCATCTGAAGAAATTGATGAAAATTTCTCTAACAGTGATAAAGATGAATTTATACTCATGGCCTTAGAGGCAGTTGAAGGAAAAGAAGAATTGGATTCATAATATGATGAAGATATTGAATTTGAAGTTGAAGTGGATCTTGAAGGTGAACTTATTTCTACCCTAGAAGAACCCAATATCCTCAGAAAAAAAAATCTGAAACTTAAATAGAAATTTCAGAAGATAAAAAGTGAGTATGATGCTTTAAATTCAAAGATGATATATGATCTTAAAAAGTCTAATAAAATTATCATTAATCTGATGATTCAACTAGAGGAGATGAATAATATGGATGAAGATGTGATTACGTAGTTGAGGCAAAAAGAAGGAAATTTTGAGAAACTTTAATGTGAAGTTATCTCCTTAAGAAATTGACTTGAGAAATTAAGTCCCAAGTTAAATAGTTGTCTCAAGTTTGGAAAGATATCTAAATTTTTATAGAGCATAATCATAAATCATATATCATCATTTATCAAAATAGGTCTTGGATACAATGAGAATTCTGCAAAACTATCTCCAAAATTGACAAGTCCAAAAAAATTAAGAAGTTATGCAGAACCTATTAAAATTTCTACCAGTGATGAGAGTACTAAGAAGGAATAAGTACATATTCCTCAATTCACAAGCACTTCAAATGAAAGAAACATTAGAGAATAAATTCATGTTACTCCTCTAATGGGAAATAAGGATTCAACAAGAATATATTTCCCTTCAAGGAGGCATTAAAAAATCAAGTTTCAAAATTATTTTTATGGTTATTATTATTCATGTAATTGGTTTGGTCGCAAGGTAGCAGATTGTATATCTTATGCAAGAAGTTTTTATAGAAATATAAATGCAAATGTGAATTCATATGTGTCTTCCACAAATAGGAACTATAAATTATTCTCTTCTGATGAATTCTGATATTGAATTCTATAAGTGCCATGAATTTGGGCATATAGATCACTTTTGTAGAAGTGGGTTTATGTCTTTCACCTAGAAGCTTAAGAACAAGATAACCAAGGATAATCAGAAGGTTGAGTCATAAAAATTATGGAAGGAGAAGCAAGAGAAAGAAACAAGTAAAGATAATTTCATGATTTTTAAGACAACATTTTATACAAAAAAAGGACGGAAATAAATTGTACATTGATAGTAGTTTCTCAAGCCACTTGACTGGGACAAAATTAAGTTTCTCACTTTAAAGAAGGTAAGTGGAGGAATTATAAAATTTAGAGACAATGCTACTATAATAATTTCAAGAAAAGGAAACATTATTTTAAATAATTGTAAATCAAAAATTAAAAATGCCTTGTATATTGAAGGACTAAACCATAATATTTTAAGTGTGAGTGAAATGAGTGATAGGGAATACACAGTAAAATTTTATGCTGGAAGATGTGAAATTAGAAAGGAAAGCGTAGGGAATTTTTTTACTGATGCATGCATGAAAACAAATAATATTTAAATTCTTAGTGAAATTGAAGGTGAAAAGTGTTATATGGGGAAATTGATGAGATTTGGATATGGAATAGAAGAATGGGTCACATGAATTTTGATAATCTAGTAAAAATTAGTTCCAAGAAATTTATTAGAGAAATGTCAAACATTACTAAACCAACAAATACCATTCACAAAAAATATCAATTTGAAAAGAAGGAAAGAGCCTCATTCAAGAAAAAGGATTACTCAACCAAAAGGCTATTGTAATTAGTGCATACTGATCTTTGTGGACCTACAATAACTCAAAGAATACAAGATAAGAGATATTTCATGTTATTCATTAATGATTTTACTAGGATAACATGGGTTACTTTTTAAAGAGAAAAGTATGAAGCATTTGAAAAATTTAAGGAATTTAAATCCTTGGTTGAAAATGAAATAGATTTTGAATCAAGTGTTTAAGATCTAACTAAGGAGGATAATTCAGGTCAAAGGAGTTCATAGAGTATTGTGAGTGTCATGGAATAAAAAGGAATTATTTTGCTGCAAGAACTCCACAACAGAATGGAGTTGTTAACTAGAAAAAGAGAATTGTATAAGAGATTTATTAAACTATGTTAGATGAATCCAAAGTATCTAACAGATTCTGGAAAGAAGTAGTCACTACAACAGTATACATTTTGAATAGAGGGAAGATCATAGTTAATAACAAAAAAAATCCTTATAAAATATGAAAGGGCGGACCTACAACAATCAAACATTTTAGAGTTTTTGGAAGTGTTATATCAAAAATGATGATGAAGACTTGGGTAAGATTGAAGCTAGAGTTGATGACGTATATTTTTTGGGTACTCTCAAATGAGAAAGGCCTATAGATGCTACAATATGAAAACATTCAAAATTATTGAAATTGAAAATGTGAAGGTAGATGATATCAATTACAAGAAGAAAATGGTGCAATAAATTGATTATTCTGAATAATCCAACAATGAAGATGAAAATAAATAACTTGAAATAAAGGAAATAAAAAACCATCCAAATTAGTTCAAAAAATCATATTATAGGTGAAAAAAATCTTGAAGTAAAAACTAGGAGAATATTGGAAAATTTAGGAGAGCATGAAAAATTGTCTTTACTGTCCAAAGTTGAATCTAAAATCTTTGCTAAATCAAGTGAAGACAAGTACTGGATTGGAGAAATGGAAGAAGAACTTGTTTTTATAGAGAATAATGATACCTGGGAGCTTGTTCCAAGACCTAATGACAAGAATTTGATTGACACTAAGTGGGTATTCAAAAATAAATTGAATTAATATGGGCAAGTGGTAATAAATAAATAAAGGTTGGTATGGAATGGCTATGCACAAGTTGAAGGTAATGATTTTTAAGAAAAATTTACTCGTGTTGCATGTTTATAAGCCATTAGGATGTTTTTGGCATTTTTATGTTTTAAGAACATTAAAGTTTATCACATGGATGTTAAATATGCTTTTCTGAATGGAAATTTGTAAGAAAAAGTCTATATTTAACAACCATAAGGATTCATTATATCTAATGATAAGGACTATGTATGTAAGCTAAAGAAATATTTCTATGGATTGAAGCAAGACCCCAGAGTATGGTACTCAAGATTGGACAAGTATATTCAATAGTAAGGATTCAAGAAAGGAATTGTTGACAATAATTTGTACATCAAAACTAAAGTTGAGAATACGCTAATTGTTTTTCTTTATGTTGATGATATTATTTTTTTAGCTAGTAATGAGAAGATGTGTAGAAATTTTGTTGAGGAAATGTAAACAGAATTTGAGATGTCCATGCTTGGTAAATTGTCATTCTTTCTTGGATTAATAATTTCACATTCAAACAAAGGCATATTTATTTCTCAAACAAAGTACATTAAGGAGATGTTGAAGTAATTTAGAATGGAAGAATGCAATCCTATAAATACTCCCATTATCACAGGTTGTAAGTGAAGAAATGATGATGTATCACTTGAACCAAATTAAACTCTTTATAGATCCATGATTGGAATTTTATTATATGTGACTTCATAAATACTTGGTGTAATACAAGTAGTAGGTATGGTTACATGATTTCAAGCTAATATAAAATAAATTCATGTGCAAGTTGTTTAAAGGATCTTTAAATATTATGGTTTTTGGTATCAAAGAGGTGAATAATTCACTCTAAAAGCATATACATATGAAAAGTGGTTTGGTTTTATTGATGATAGATAAAGTACCAGTGGTGGTGCATTATTTTTGGGAAACATTTTAGTATCCAGGCTAAGCAAAAAGTGGGATTTTTTCTCTCTATCTGCTGTTGAGATTGAGTACATTGTTGTAGTATCGTGTTGCACTCAAGTTCTTTGAATGAAACATACACTAAAGGATATCAAGATAGAATTTGATTCTCAAAATTCTATATTTTGTGATAATACTAGTGCCAAAAGTATCTCAAAGAATCCAATCATGCACTCGAGAACAAAGCACATTCCCATCGAGTATCATTTCTTGAGAGAGAAATTTGTAGATTAGTAGGTTAAGCTGGACTACATTGCCACAAAAGAACAAATTGTTTATATTTTAACAAAACCTCTTCCAAAATAAACATTTGAATATCTCATACAAAATTTGGGATTAATATCCTTTTCAATAGGTCATTAAATGGAATCATATTTTCAAGGGGATTATGTGGTGAGATTGTTTTTTTTCCTTTTTCATTGATGTTAAATGGGGAGAATTAAACTTCATAAGAAGTAATACATCAAGGGGGATAAATACGAGAGCTAGAAGAAAAGGAAGTGATAATAGTCTGAAGAAGTAATTCATCAAGAGGGAAAATAGAAGTAAGGAATGACATTCAGAACATATGAAAGGAATTGAAAAAGTGTGGGTTACCATCAATGAAAAAGGGGGAGTTATTAGAAATATTGTCATTGATGTGATATTTTGAGACAATTTAAAATTCAAATTTCACACATTGAAGTAAGCTAATTTATAATGTTCTGGGGGTTTCATTAGTGCTTCATAGATTGTGATAGTGCTCTGTGGGTAGTGATAGTGATTCAAAAATGTTGATAGTGGGTCGTGAGTGTTAATAGTGATCTGAGGGTGTTGGATAAAGTTCCACAGTAGTCAAGTAAAGTCCTAGATGGTAAAAAAATTCATAGGTCGAAGAGAAAATAGGGGATGATTTCAGGTGTTTGAATGAATTACAAAATACAATTCTACAAAGTCCAATTCATGCCAATTAATCTAAGAAATAATGAATCGTGAAAATTCATATTTGTTCATGAATTTAAATATGAATTCAAGGTGTGTGCTCAAGGGATTATGATGTTGATTTGAAAAATAAATGAAGAGAGGAAGAAATGAGAAGCAATTAATGAAAATACATTAGAAATATTTATGAAGAGAGAGGAATATAAAACTATATAAGATTATAATTTTGAGTTGTTGAAGAAGATAAAAGAATGATAAGAGCATGAAGTAAGTTGAGTGTGAAGCACAGGTGTACAAAAGTAGAAGGAAGTAGTGAAGAGTTATTTATATGCCTTCATCAAGTTGAAGAAGAAAATACATAAGGTGGATTGTTTTATTGTTGAGTTGGTGCTTGGTCTTGGGGATTGGTGTCGTAAGTTAGTTGGTGCTCACAAATATTGTTGAGTTGGTGCTCGTTCTTGAGGACTGGTGTCTCTAATAGGTTGGTGATCAAAAATCATTGCTGAGTTGGTTCTTGGAATTGGGAAATTGTGTCTCCAATAGGTTGGTGCCTACAAAAATTTATAAAACACTTAATTTTATGACTGGATTTGGAAAGTAGCTTCAAAAGTTCTTTTCTATGTGGTTTTTCTCTCGAAAGGGTTTCCACATAAATATTGTGTTATGTAGTTTGTATATATTATGTAATTATTTTTTATGGATGTTAATGTTTAAATAAGTAAAAATTGGATTATAATGATTCACCCCATCTCAGTGTAAGTTTCATCTCTACAAATAATTGATGAATTTTTTGGGTATTGTGAGGTTTATGCATGAGAGGATTTTGGATTTTTTGGTTATTGTGTGGATGAATGAATATCAGAAGGATTTTTCATCAAATGATGTATTTTTGTAATTTCTTTTCTTTGTTTTAAAGCTTCATAATAAGCGCATGTTTTGTGTAGGTTTTTCTTTGAATGGGCTTGTTTTGAGTTGAGACGGGTAGTGGAAAGCATTGGAATTGTAAGTTTTATTTTGTGTTAAAAAAATAAATCCTCCTATATCCTACTATTTGAGGTTCCTTTTATATTGCATGGGCATTTGGGGAATTAATGCAAATTAGTAGGTGTTAGCAAAAAAAACCACAATATTTTCTAGATCATCCCTACGTGTGCCAAGTTGGAAATTTGGAACAAGTTATTGACATCCACCAGAATGATTTATTGGTTGTAGGATTTAAGAAAAATGGATTTGTTTGCAACACTTTAGAAACTTCAAATAAAATTTGTTTGGCAGGTGTAAAGTCAAATTTTACAATCTATGCCACCATCCTTTCATCTTATGCCAAAGGTGAAGATTCCAAATAGGTATGGACTCCTGCCAATATTTTGAAGGAGGATTTTTTCATATATTAATGGTTGCAATCGCCCTGGTAGATAAGTATGAAAATGGCGAACCATACACAGGGAACATGAGCTGTTTGATAATATTGGAACGATATAGATAATATAACATGACAATGTTTGATAAGATTGGAATGATATATAGAAGATAACATGGCCGCTTCACAAGGACTATGAATTTTTTGTTAAAATTCCTTGAAATGTGGTCATATGGACTGTGATGATTACAAGTTTTACACAAAAGCAATTTATTTAAATGGGATTTATTTGTCTAGCAAGTCTATAATGGTTGAAGAAATTAAAAAAATGTTATGGTTGTTGGTTGCACACAAGTGAACTATTTGAAAAACTTTCTTGAAGGAATACAGTATCACAGGCCAAAAATGATCATTGGATGCACAAAAAATTTTTTTGTTATGTTTTTACAGGATTTATAAACTCTCATGTTTTTGTTGATGGATGGTGTTAAGACAAAATCTCATAACCATGTCAACATCCATCTTGTCTATGCCAAATGGGGAGTTGTAGAACATAATATAGATTGTCCGCCAAGTTGTAGGATCAGGGATTTTTACCTAATATTTTTGTTTCTCTTATCTTAACCACAAAGTGATTGTAGATGGAACCAAGCACTTCACCATTTCCACCACCACCATACACTCATCTAGTGTGATAATAATATGTCTCAAATAATTTTTGAATGTCAATGAAGGATGAGGGAATATGGCTTCTTGAAAGCTCTTTCAATAGTTGGGTATTTACCCCTTTTCCATGTTGGTGAAAGAAACATGAGGGGATGATCATGATTTTGAAATAAGTGGCCAAAAAAGTATAGGATGGTGCTTAGAAAGTTTTTTCTGGATTCTTGTAATCATTTAATTAAAAGGATTTTCTAAAGAGTGTTAGAAGAATTAAAGGCATGATGTGTAACGGGTCCAAATTAACTATTAATGTATTTGTATTTTTTGGTTACAAATTTTTGGATCTGTAGTGAGATCATGAATTAGTTACAAACCATGCCTAATTTGGATTTCTGAAAAATGCCTTGGAACTCATCGATAAGTGGAATTGGCTCATGTAACATCTAACCCAAAATCTATTGCTCACTAGTTTGATTAGCATGCACATTCATCTTACCCTTTCCTCTTACACGATCTTAAAAATTCTATTTAGGGAAAATTTTAAGGAACCCAACTAAAAAAAAACTTATAGAAATCATAGTGAATATAGTTGGAACCATATTCATTGGGTTGGCAAATTATCTAAATCAGTGTTCATAGCATTGGTAAAATATAATATGTTCTTTGAAGGAAATTTTAGATGGAGTGGTGAATGGAGGATAATTCATTGGCATGAAGGATATTTCTTGCACAAAACACAATTTAAGTCCAAATGGAGGTCTGCCACATGTTCCATAAAATTTCACTCTACATCACCTAGCTGCAGACCTAAAACTTTATTGAATTGGTTCATTCTATGGGCTTGGAGTCCATGGAATTCATTTTCCTTAAGGATTCCCAGAATCCCACCACATGTCTACCCAATAACAAATTTCAGGAATTGGTGATACTTTTTAATACCATTATGCTCAAGTTCCTAGAATGGGTGGCACTTGGACATTCCTCATGTGTCGAGGCTTATCAAAATCTTTAGCGACTTCCTAAGTAGTTATCGAAGTCTTTTAAATTTTTCAAGTCTTAGAAAGGTTTAACGAATTCCAATCTAGATCCGTGTGTCTGTGGAGAATTTAATTAAATTTAAAAAAAAAAATCCTAAACATGTCGGTGAATGAGACCAAATGAGCAGGAAGATTCCATATATTTCTTGGCAATCAAATAATTTTTTAAAACCCCAACCCATCTATCACATGTCGATTCAATAAAAATATATCTGTTGCGATTGGAGATCCATTAGCTATTCACATGGGACAAATTATTGTTTGTGGAATTTTTGGGAGAAATGTGGTCACTGTCATGGTCATAAAAATAGCCAAATTCATATTCCTTAATTCCTAATTTTAGAAAAATTACGAATATTAGCCACTAAAATTTTCCATGTTTCTCGTCCTCCCTATTTTAATGGATTTGAAAATAAAACCAACGAAGAATAATTTTGTGGTGAATTAGATAAGGTGTAGTACTTTATAACAATTTACCTCTTGTTTTCACACAATTGGAAAAGTTAATTTGAACATAAACCCAATTCCCTTTTTTACCTTTTTGAGATGTTTGGAAAACTCTGTCAATACTACTAGATACTGAAGCCACATGGGTGGCAAGTAAAACTTATTACTTAGTATAAACTACTCCTTGGTGACCTTGTGAAATCTTAATAAAACCTATTTTTAATTAGGTGTAAAATATCTCTATAAACCCCAAGATGAGAAAATCAAGCTTAACCCTTGTTCCTTATCACTTGGATTGTTTCACCAAACCATGGGTTATTCCTCAAATTTTATTTTTACCTTTTTTTGTCATGTTTTTAGGATTCCAATGGTCCATTTTATAGTTTAGGACAACTGTTGAAAGTTAAAAATATAGTTTGGGTTTGACCCGCAATTTAGGCCCTGGGTAGAGAAATAGAATTTGACTTTCACATACCTCTAGTATTTCTCCATGATAATCAATACCAACCCTTTTTTTAGATAAAACCACCTTGCAAGCTAGGTTTCCAGGTGGGGTTTTTAGGCCTCTAGTAGTTGAGTGACGAGGCCATTCAAGTGCAATTATGATCAATAGCTCTAGAATTTCGGTTACCAATTGAAATCAGTTTGTTAGTTTTGGGTTATGTTAGCTCTGAGTATTTCCCTATATATAGGGGAGTAGGTAGGAATTTTATTCCTTGTGTGTTTGAGAATTATAAATTTTTTTAATGCATATTTTTGAGTTACTTATCTAAATTTGACATTTTCTAGATGCTTGTAACAAAATGGAGAAAAATGTCGTATGATCTTATTCAAGCAAATTATCTATCAGGAAACCCTATAAAGACTAACACATGACTATAGGAAACTTTATTTTGACACTTTTTGTACAAATAACTTGAATATGGAAAAATGGTGTTTTCTCTCCCCTCTCTCTATCTCTCTCTTTAGCTTTGAAAATGAAATGAAATGGCATTTTTGTTCTTACTCTCCATAGAAGTATGTTATGTATTTTTTCATTATGATTGGAAATCCTTTGAAATCATGAGTTGTGATATAATATAGGTAGATGCCATGTTAGAATTTGTATTGACCGTGTGGTGGTTGCAGGTACTAGGACAAGGAAAAGTGAAGCATTACTTGTGTCTTCATAACAACATGTTAACTGGAAAAAAATGTAATTGTAGATAATAAAGAAACGATATTGTTACAAATACTAATGTTATTTATTATTTTTCATGATGAGTATGACAATGTTAGAATATTGGTATGTTGGAAAATGGGCAATCTATTTTGGGAGTGATTTTAATTATGGGTTTATATGTTTTTTTAATGGTTTAGATGTTTTGAAATAATATTTTACCATGATAATTGTTGTTTTTACCTCTTAATACTTGTATCATTTGGTAGAAATGTATTGTTCCTAAATTGTCAAATTTAGTTGTGTTATTGACCCTTGTTGCATTTTTTTCTCAAGTAATCGAATCTTGTTCATCTTTACAATACCTATATCATTTGAGAAAATATTTTAAGCCTTTCACATTTTATTTATTGTCTTTCACCTTTGAATGATACCATTATGAGATCTAAACGACATGAGTGGATTCAGTTACCAGTTTACCTACGCATTAAACCCTTATGATTAACTCCATTAACCCTTTCTCAAATTTAATTGATCTTTGGGAGGTTGGATTGCTCTAATATTAACTTATATCAATTTGTATATCCCTTGAGTTTAAAAGGGAAAGAAATAAACATAATACCCTATTAAGATTTTAATTGGCAAACAAAACCCATGTTGAGCTTTGTCTATCAAATTGTGTCCCTATAATGTTGAGCTTAGGAGCAAAGAAAACCATGGGAACCATCTCCTTTAACTCATTAGTAGTCTCATCCATGTTTTAAATGATAAGATGAGTTGTTCCTAATGGGAGCACATATTTTTACATTCTAACCTTCTTTCTCAAACATAGGACTCATATGACCCAGGTGTATCTCAAAACACATCCAAAAAATTTTGGACTATAAAATTTTAGTTAAAAAAGAGGAGATAAGATCACATATCCATGGTACCATAAGAATATGTTTTCTTAACATCAAATTTATGAATCCAGTTCATGGGAATTGTAATGGATCAAATCTATTAGGATGTTAATCTATAAGACAACAAGATGGTCTTTTCTGGTAAGCCTTAAGTTATGTTTGGATCTAAACTTCTTTCTTAGTCCTAGAGAATTAGAGGCGCCATAAGAGTTTGTGTGTTGTTCCTTAGGAACCTAGTAGATATCATCTATGTGGGTATGAAATTGTGTAAGATGTTTAGATGCTTAGATGTAACGCATAATGTCACTTTTGTGACATACAAGATGAAATTTCTTGCATGTAATTGTATGGTTGTTCTTTAATATAAACATCATTAGAAGGGGGAGATAATGTAACATGCTTGGGATCACAAGGAAAATTATGATATGCATTAATGCACCATTAATATTCTAATTGTAAATGAAATTTATAACTTTCTCTTAGTTATTGAGAATGTGCCCTTGTGATGTCGGTCTAAGAATTTTATGTTCCGTGGATATTACTTGTAATATAATAAATATTTCTTATAATGTTAAAGTAGAGGTGAATTTATCCATGTGAATTCAAGTAATTGAGAACACATAGTTTATAATTTAGGAATACAAAATTATAATGTGTAAATGTTAAGATACATCTAATTGAAAATCGAATTATATAATGTATTTGCAATAATATAAACGAACTAAATTACATGGAACCATTATAAGTTAAGCATTAAGTGAAATAATAGAAATGTGGCCTAGAGAAAAGGAAAATGTATATTTTCATGTTAAGTTATCTTCAAATTATTAAGGAAAAATAATGAAATCTGATTATAATAAAGTTATAACCATAAAATGTGGTATTTGGAAAGTTCCTATTCGTGATGTTTGTATTATGGTTGGGTCATGGTTTTTTTCTTGTTTGTTATAAAATTGTTCCTTTTACGTTCATCTTGTGTTAGCATATTGTTTGCATGTTCTTCATGTTGGTGTAGACGTATCATGTGATGTGGAACATTTCTTTTGAGCCTAAGTGGTTTCGTAGAGTTATATCAAGTAAACAATAGTAAACAAAATCTTGGTGTTTTTGGTCTTGTGTTTGGTTCCCACATGGGTGGGAACTACATATTTAAATAGATTTGATTGGACTAACACATTTTTATAACATTTTTATACTTATAATTTATCATGTTATTACAAATATTTTTGTTGGAGTTCCTATCATAATCTCTAGATAAAAAAATGCACATGTAGTTGAAATCACTAACAAGTAGATGCAATATGAAAATAATATCACAAAACACAATAATAATGATAAAACACATAACAACTCAATAGGTCAAATGTGGTGTGTAAAAATAGTCCAGAGTGATGAGTAGCTCCACCATGAGAATAGTCATCAAGAGTCTAATAATAGGAAAGGGAGTCACTTTCATAGAATAGTTGTTCAAATGTAACTTCTATGAACACTATGAAAATATATGACATGTATGTGTTTTTTACCACTTTTTAAGTTTGATTAGGGTTTTAAAATTATAACAAAACTAAGAATTAAAGATAATATGCATGGGGTTATTCTGACTAAATAACTTCTAACATTAATCATGTAATATCAAAATAACGTATGAATACTTGCAAATAATATACATAATGCAATACATGCTCACAAATACATGGGATTGAGTGCACTTAGCTGATTAAAAATGATTATGGGCTGATATGGGTATTGTAAATGTTGAAACAAGGGTTTTTGGACCTACATAAGCTTCAGAACTAGAGATGTGAGTTAAAAAAACACGTAGTGTATGACCATAGAGTAAGGGCAGTAATGGTTGTATGGTTTTTCCCTACCTATATGGTTAAACACATATTTATAATTGGTTCATGTGAGTTTCTTGGTTTGTCACTTGTTTTATTCTCTTCATCTTTATCTTTCAGTCACTCTCCACCATACTACAAAGGTCTCTAAATACTCTAATTAATCCGTCAAAACCTTAACCATGGATGAAGTGTTAGGTAAAACCTAGTGGTAATAGTAATTTTCCTTTGTTATTTCATTTTTAATGTTTATTGTGGTAATTAGGAGGTTTCTCTGGGTAAATATTTTTTTATTTGTTATTAGATTGTTATATGATTTTTATAGACACAAAATCATGCACTTTAGATATTATTTAGTCTCGGTCTCATACTACTAGTCATATGGTTTTTGAGTGAAGAAAGTAATAATTAACCCTCATATTTTAGCCATTTAAATTTTTTGTCTATCATCACTTCCGACCTATCACACATGTGTACCTAGTCTATTTTTTTGTCATTTTAGCCTTAACTGGTGCACCCACGCTTATACTAGGGCGCCCATGCTTGTCCTAGGGAAGCCATGCTTATACTAGGGTGCCCACATGCATCCTGGTCCCAATAGGGGCACCCTCATCCTTTTCCCACTTCCTTGCCACCTTTTGGGAACTTTATAGTCATTTGAACATTTTATATTTCTTTTAGTTAGCCTTTTCGGGGTTAATTATGAAATTAGAATAAGAGAAACATATAAATATAAAGTTATGAGATCATAATGAGGTACCAAGCACTAGTCATTACCACCTATATTTTCATCCATATAAGGCATCTAGATCTCATTTTCATCCATCTAGCTCTATCACAAGGTTGGTTCATCTGTATCACACAAGCATAGGAGGTAAGTTTATTTTATTCCTTCCACCATTTTATTACATTTTCTACACATAGTTATAGCTCGTTACTTCACAAAGTGTGACTGACACAAGAGCACCTAGGGCATGATTACAGACACAAGAAAATAGAACTACATCAGGTCTGAGATGTAGTGCATCACTTAGTTAGTAAGTCCACCATTGTGGAAGATGAGGACAATCCAACCCATTCATATGAATCTTTAATTTTTAGGGGTTTGATGCTTGTCTTGTGGTTTTGCAGGTTTCTTCTCAATCATTGATTATCCACGACATACAATCAAGTATAATGAATTTAATGTAATAGATAGCGAAGGATTCATATCATCTAAAGACCCTTCAAGTTTGGTTTTTGGACCTCCTACACAGACCAGGGCACCCAGAATGCAGACTAGGGTGCCCATAGGTGCCCTAATCTTCTCCCAGGTGCCCGATTGCACTCATATTTCCCATATCTACAAGTTTCTAGACCTCAGAATAGCCGTTTCCTCCTCTTATATCTCCAGTTATCTCTGTGACATAGTCCAACAAGCTCACCAAAACAGCTAAGCTCCTTCCAACCCTTATTTACGTATCAGGGTTTCTATTTTCATTAGCCTAGTTGATTGGGTCACTTTCTATATTTATTTACTGTTATTTATTGTTGTTCCTAGTTAGATTAACTTAATAAATACAACATTTTAGTTAATCATTTTGGTGAACCCACATCTTTCACACTTTGGATTCTCATATTTCTTATATTGTGGGTTGTAAATTTCCTCAAGTTCCCTTGTCTGATTTACTTAAAATGTATCCCAATTGCCAAGTTGTTCTACAAAGAGAACTGGACTCTATATATCGTCCTAAAGATACACCATCAAACGAAATAAGTCTTATCTTCCACCACCTATCTAACGACCTTAGTCCTCATGATACTCCATGTAATAAACCCCTATTGGACGTAATTCAAGCTCTACATACTTTATTTCAAGACAAATTTAAGGCAATGGAATAAAAAATTACATCTCTCAAATATGAAATTCAATAACTTAATGATGATTCTCAAGCACATATTTGTTCTCCTTCTACATCTCATTCTCATTCTATGTCTGCTACATGTGCTCATATCAGTTAGCCTCAATTTATACCATTACTAGAGCCTCTCATCCTTGATCGCAATACTAAGAAACATAACATTCGCATTGAGATCCTTAATCATAAATTGATCACTCTATCACCTACTCATTGCTATCCTCCTTACCGACTAGCTAAGTATCAAGGTCGTCTATATTTCAATTATTATTTGATCAATGGACATAATGAAATCAACTTCCATGCTTTACAATGAAGACTCAAACATCATGTCACATGTCCATCTACAAATGCTGCATCCACATGGGCTCCTAAATCTGCTCCTTCTTTGATTAGTCACAAGCCTCCTAAGCAACCAGCTACGGCATCACCAAGTCAATATAATCAACCATCTATTATAATTACTTCACAACATCCTCTTACTAAGTCGTATATTATATTACCAAGTCATCCTAAGCAACCACCTTTAAAACTCAGTGCAACTTGGCCTCCTCTCAAGTGTAAACTCCAACCAATTACTTTCATCAAAGCAACTAATCCTCCTACTAGTGGTCATGACACATTGGAAATTCCACCACAATTGCATGGTCTTATTGTTACTTTTGTTGACCATGCTTCCACCGCTTAATGAAAACTTGGTCTTTGGTAGGTGATGATCTTTTTGATGGCTTCACATGATCTTCTTACACACACTTGGGAGGTATAACATCTAACACATCCCCCCTCATCATCTTCACATAGGTACATATCTTATCCTTACATTTTCCACCATTCATATACTTGCATAGGCATACGCATCACACGTTTTCACATCATCATTACCTGATGAAACACTCTTATGCTTCGGTTCACACTCGACTATTGAGGGATATATACACACATGAACCCTATGCACTACACAGTAGGCATTGCCCATCTCTTCTTCTCACACATCATGTCTTTCATACTACATGCTACATTTCATACATCATATTAGTCTTCATCATACATACATCTATACTAGGATTGATTACGCACTTTTTATTTCATCTTACACATTACATGATCACATAGGCTACACACATTGACTACTCTACATCTACATTTCATTTGCATTTTACACTCTCATTTTATCTACATATCTTTCATATTACATATTTCATTATGTCACATTATTCATGTTTTCACATTTCTATACACCATACATATCATCTACACCACCCTTATATTCATCATATTACATTTCTATTGTTTACAAGGTTAACATATTATACTACTCATCCTTCACATATTCCTCATATGGTCATCTCTTAGCATCACACATATTATTATACGTGTTGGACTCACTGCCCTATGATGTACTTTAGTTCCTCGGTCCATGCTCAAGTGCCGAGGGTTTATAAATCAAATAGACCTTATCATGCACACACGTTCATCAATTGACCTCCTATAATGTGAAATTACTAGGTTAATGACATACGTTATAGGTTAAATTGTCACCTATTTCTTCATTTTGCAATGGTATACGCTTTAGGCTATATCACCACTCCCTCTATTTATCTAGTAGTGATAGACACTTTAGGCTACATCATCACTCTCTTTTGATCATCTTGTCATGATATACGCTTCGGCTATAATGGTCATGCACACATAATTTCTAGGTCACATATCATCGTACATACACATTCTTCACAACGTGTTAGACACAACACACATTTTGACCATTTCCCGATGACGCACTCTCGTTTACGGTTCATTCTTGACTACTAAGGTGGAAAAAAAATGAACCTCGCTGCATACATTTCCATTCACTCAATGGGCACACAAATCCTATCATACATCTTGCATTCCATTCCATCCATCCACATCATATTTCATATCTTGGTTACTTTTACTCTTTCTTTCATTTTCTTGAATATGGTTGCTTTATTACACATGTTAGCCAAATCTCTTGTATGTCATTTATCTATACCATACACACACATGTATTCACACATTTTCTTAGTTGTGATCGTAGATACAGATATTTTACACACAGTACAAATGATCTCCTTCTACACATCCTACATTGGTTGATGGGGGCATCCAAATTCATCTCTCAAAGGTGTTATTGTTTCATTTTGTACTTATCACTCTATATTACATGGTTATACTTGATTTTTACATACTCGTTATTTTTCTAACATGCTAACAGGTGCTTTATGTGCAAAATTTATTTTACAGGATTACTTACTTCAATGGCTATCTATTGTTTGTACTTGTTTATTTTATTTGTTATTGTATGCAAGCCTTGCCCTATGTTTGGTGTGCACACTTGTTTTTGTATGCGGTCATGATGGCCTTGTGTTTCTTGTGACATCATGAGTGATGTCCCATGTTTGCAGCCCACTTTGTGTGGCTTACTTTTTTTTCTTGCATGTTTACATTACTACATTGCTTGGAAGCTTATACCGTATTTGTGTAGATTACACATTACTTTATATATACATGTTTGTTTACACTAACACTTGTCTTTGGCTAGCCTCTTTTTTTAGTGCTTTGGTTTCTACCAAGCTCTTTCCTTTCCCCCTAAAGGGAAAAGTTACAGAGTTCTTGCGGTTGGTCCTATTTTGGGACTACATTCTCCTATTAGTGAAATTGCATACGCACCCAAAGAGGGGGTAATCATGTGGGTTTTACATATTATACATCACTTCTACACCGGTTTACTTCAGTTAAGTTTCCACCCTTAGCAATGTGGGTTCTGCAAAAAGTGGGTTCAGACCAGTCTAATAATCCCATACACAGTGGATTTTATAGGACATAATAGTCCTTAGCATTCTGGGGAGTAGTTACAGGTTAGAGGATACAATGGAATTTCTCTATACACTACTTCAACCAATGGTGTTGGATCAACCAACAAAATAGGTAGTACAGAGATATCTTCATACATGTTTAGGGAAGCACTTAAAGGCTGGAGGATACAACAGAATTCATCCCTATACTTCTTTGGCCTATGGCATGGAATCACCCAAAAAACCTAGGATAGGATATCCTCTTTCTACACCCATTCTGTCATCATGGATCAGATGCACATTTTCTATTTTTCATTTGTGTATTTTACATTTACATACATATACATGTATTTTTACATATATACATGTGTATTTGACTTCTTGACCATTTTCTCCTTACAGGTCCGTCTATATGAGAAACAAGTAGTCAACAACAATAACTACAATAATGGGGGAAACAATAACAACACTTTGTGATAGCACACTACATCACACACATCAGATTTTCATGTAGGTACACTACACTATGTTGCAACTACACACACGTATTTCTCCCTAGGTTCACTCTCATCACTTTTTTGTGCTTTTACGTCTTTAGTTTCCATGCTCCATCATCTTTTTTTCATTCCACACATTGTCTAGTCCTTTAGCATTTTTTCTACTACAATCTTCATGGAAATCAAGTACGCATCTCTATCTACTTTATGTTAATGAGAATTCTTCTCACCAACATAAAGTGGGGGAAAATGTAGACACAAAATCATGCATTTTAGACATTATTTAGTCAAGGTCTCATACTACTAGTCATATGGTTTTAAGTGAAGAAAGTACTAATTAACCCCCATCTTTTAGCTATTTTACTTTGCTTTTTATCGTCATTGTTGACCTCTCACATATGTTTTCCAAAAAAAAAAATTCATTTTATGTCATTTTATCATTGATTAGGGAACCCATGCTTGTACTGGGGCACTCGCAGGCACCCTAGTCCTAGTAGGGGGGCCTAATCCTTTTCCCTCTTTCCTACCCCCTTTTGGGAACTTTCTATCCGTTTGAACATTTTATATTTCTTGTGGTCATCCTTTTTAGGGTTAATTACAAAATTAGAACAAGAGAACCATATAAATATAAATTTATGATATTGTTGGCGAGGAAATTTTTTCGGGTGGACAAATTTCTAAATTCCTTGCCAACGCTTTGGGAATATAAGTCCCTGTACTTAACCGGTGCAGCTATTCTATATGCATGCATGAGAAAACGTGGATTTTTGTGGTGGCCTTTCATTCGGGTATCCAACAAGGGCACTCTACTGACCCTGCAAAAAATGCTTGCAGTTATCTGTAAGGGGGGAATTTTATATGAAGGTGGGAAAGGAAGTGAGAAAAGAGGTAGGAGAACTAATTTTGTAGGTATAAAATCAGATTCCTACACACACTAGTTATAAACTTCAACATATGCATTCATGAGAAGAAATAACCCTGTAATGGAAACAAGATGAGATAAGATTGTGAACTCAAAGTTTATAAAATATTCTCATCAAAGAGGCTATAAAATCCTTCTTCTTGTATTGATTCTTAAACAGAAGTTATACGTAATGTGGGAATGGAAGAAATTTGAGAATGGAGGAAATTAGAAGAAAATGGTTATTTCCTTTGCTTTCTCCAGGTACAATGCACTCTCGAGTCTACAAGATCAATCGCCATCCCTGTACAAAGGTGTGAAGAAGCCATTAAATATCTTCACGAAATAGTTACAACTTATTCTTTATTAGCAAGAAATGGTTTACAATCTTTTCAATCATTTGCGTCCGTTCAGATTCTTGATTCGCAAAGAAACACCAATGGCGGAAAAACTATATTTTTCATAATGTAGCCATTACACTCATTTTGTAACTTTAAATTTAAACCGTTCATCTTTCCTTTGAAACTTGAAACCAGAGCCATCAACATGGGAGAAATTTATTGGAGCGAGCATGGAGGATTCCTTTTGCATTTTTTGACTTTATAGAGATTTGGCATTTGGAACATTTTGGCTCACTCAGCCACTTTTGATATGGTCCTGACACATGGCCTCACTTGAGTGGAGACAGAGTCACAGGAAACTTTTATAATTTTACCCTTTTTCAATGTGGGCTCAAAAACACAAATTACTTCGTCGGCCCATCCACCTGCTTTGACCTTTGATGCAGGCTTAATATTTGAATTTTTATTTGGTGTGGTAGGGCTGTAGGTCACTTTATGCCTTTTAGCCATTTTTACAAAAGGCTCAAAAAATCAAAAGTCTCCAACGATCTGCCTCCCCACTTTGACTCTTTTGATGCGAGCTCAACATTTGATTTTTTCCTCATAGCATGATCAGGGTTGTGGGTCACTTTATGAATTTTAGCCCTTTTTACAAAAAGGCTCAAAACCTCAAAGTCTCCGCCGACCCACTTCCCCAGTTTGACTTTCCAATGACAAGCTCAAGATTTGAAATTTTCCTTTATGTTTGGTGGGGCTACGGGTCACTTTTTAACTTTAATCCCCTTTAATGAAAAAGGCTCACAACCTCAAAGCATGATCAGAGCTACAGGTCACTTTATGACTTTTATTCGTTTTTACAAAAAGGCTCAAAAAAAAAAATTCTCCACTAGTCCGCCTCCAATTAGATATGTCCAACGTACTTGTGGATAATGGGGCAAAAATTTGATGGGGAAGAAAATGCACGTCATTCACGACTCTGGAAAAATGCAAATAAGAAGAAAAATCCACCATTTTTCCCCTGATTTTCAAATTTCTTTCGCAAACCAAGGGATTGAAAACAATACAAGGTTCAATGATCCATGGCCATAGAAATATTGACAATTTCATTCAAATGAGGACAACAATAGAATTTTCACACATCTAGATGGAGAAACAAAAAATTTATCTAACCACGTAGACTAGAGAGTTTAAACAACTGTAAAGCATTAATTTCTCTATCTTTTCAGACTTCCAGCTTTACTTGAGCACTTATGGAGGGCATGAGCTCAAAATTTTTGAATTTGACTTTAAAAATGAGGGGGGGATTATCAAGGCAACAACACCTGGCTCTAGCTTGGGGACATGACATGGACTGAGCATAGTGAAAACATGACATGGGAATCCAGAATCTCAATAGCTAGACCCTATAATTTGTTGACCAGTGCCTTATCCATTGGGCCTTACAAATTCATGTATAACTTTGAGAAATAAATATCAAAAGAAGGAAACACACAAGCACACAACAAGAAGGAAACATGCAACACACAATAGGAAGGGAAACACACCTAGCAATCACCTATGGTACAAGGTGGGGAACAATCCGCTTTCACTGATGATACAATTTGAAGTATTTCTTGCTCCAAGGAAATTCCAGCAGTGTTCCATCCAAATATGAGAGAATAAAAGTGTTCTTACCGCAAGCTTCACAAATCTGGATTGGGCCGAGCCATAATGAATCAAAATTTCCATGGCTGCCTTTTGCTTCTCTTCTCTTGTCTCATAGCAGGATGAAGTCTCCAAATTTGAATTCTCTTGCCTTGGCCTTCTTATCAAAAATATTCTTTACTTTCAATTGGTGCTCCTTAATGCAATCCACCACTTGGAGTCTATTTTCTTCCAGCTTCTCAAGAAAGAGGATTCTCTTATCAATGGAATCCTTGTACTGGCCATCTTCTATTGCATGTAGCATTTTGAGAGCTGGCATCTGGATTGTGAGAGGAATTTCTGCTTCAACTCCATATAGTAGTTAGAATGGTGACATACATATTGCCTTCTAAGGAGTGATCCTATCCTCCCACAATGCATCGTACAACCTTTTGTGTCAATTCCTTTGATTCTCATTTACAAGATTACAGAAAATGGTCACAATGTTCTTGTTGCTTGATTTGGCCTATCCATTTCCTTGTGGATAGTAGTCAAAAGAATGAGATAGGGAGATTTCGTAGCTATAGAAAAACTTGGTCAGATTTCTTGAATAGAAATAGGCAGCATTATCTTCTACAATCTTCTGTGGCACTCTGAAATAGACTATGATATTCTCCTTGATGAAGTTACAAACTGTTTCAGTGTTCGCTTGTTTGGCTAGAATGGCTTTCACCCATTTGGTGAAGTAATCTATTATTGTGAGTACATAGGTGTGCCCCACACTTGATTGAAGGTTTAGAACACCAATGAAGTCCATTCCCCACTGTTGAAATGGTTCTTCAATAACCACAGGCCTGAGTGGTAATGCAGCGATTTGTGGTCTTCTAACAAACTGTTGGCATGCTTTACATTTAGAAACCTAATCTCGAGTTTCTGTAAAGATGGTGGGCTAATAATACCTTCCTCAAAGGATCTTGTGTGTAGTGATCATTTCTGAAAAATTCCCATCACATGCTTAGTCATGGTATGCTTTAAGCAACTTTTTTTTGTTTCTCTTTATCTATGCACATGAGGAAACAACCATCCAGGCCTCTTTTTTAAAGCACATGATTCCAGATTACAAATTTAGCTACCTTCAGTTTAAGTGTTCTCCTTTGCTTGTAATCAAGATGGGGAGGGCATTCTCCATAATTCAGGTAATAGGCAATATTAGCATACCACTCATCAGTAGTGGTGACAAAGAGAACCTGTGGGTTTTCTTCTAAACAAGTTGAGCAAGGACAATTTTATTCACCATGTTGAACTTTGAGTGTTTCATCTTCAGCAATCAACTTGCACAAGCCAATTCCCCTTACCAGATTATAGGGTTGAATCTCCAAGTCATATTATTGAGTCTTTGAAATCAAATTTCCTCTTTTAGCTCTAGGATCCTGTTGTGTCAAGATGGACTTGATTGCACTGCCGGGGACCATCACCACCGTATGGGAATTGAGGATGTAAAACCTAAAGATTTTTACAACCTTGACCACGGCATAGGCATGCTTCTCCAATTGGCTATATTTTATCTTATGATTTTTCAAAGGACAACTCATGAAATCAATAGGTTCTTCCACTTCTTAATAATTTTTCTAAACAAGAATGGCAGAGAGTGTATGTTCTGATGCATAATAATACATGATGAATTCTTTGTTAAAATTTGGAGATACAAGAGTCGGAGCCTTGGCAATAGATTTCTTGATATCTTCAAATGCTTCCTTCCCTTCATTGTTCCATTTGAAGTTTGCTTATTGTCTCATCATGTAAATGATGTGCTTCGTCAACTCAGTAAACTCATGCACAAAACGACAAAGAAAGTTCACCTTTCTAAAGAAAGAATGAACTCCTTTCTTGCTTGTGGGTAGGGATAATGCTTGAATGGATCTAACCCTCTCAGGATTAATGTGTGCTCCAAGTTTGTTCACAATGTGCCCCAATAACTTGCCTTCTGTGACTCCAGAAATGCACTTTTTGGATTTAGTGATATGCCATGTTTCCTACACCTTGCAAGTACCTGTTCCAAGTAATAGATATGATCTCCCCTCTTCTTTGAAAATACTGTGAGATCATCAAGATATATGACAATGCAATGCTTCAGATCTTTGAAGGCTGAATCCATTACCCTTTGGAATGTAGCTCCTGCATTGATTAGGCCAAAAGGCATTCTACTATAGGCAAAAGTGCCCCAAGGTGTTTTAAAGGTTTTCTTGGTGTGGTCCTCCTCTGCCACTTTGATTTGATTATATCCTGAGAATCTATCAAGAAATGAAATTATTTCAGATCTAGTGATTGCTTGCAAGATATGGTCCATGATAAGAAGAGGATAATTGTCCTTTAGTGATGCCTAGTTTAGGTTACGAAAATCTACACATATCCTTATTTCACCATTCTTCTTCTACACTGGCACAATGTTAGCCACCCACGTTGAATGGTGGATGGGAAATATGATCCTTACATTAAGAATCTTTGTTACCTCCTCCTTGATGGTATCAACAATATTTGGGTTTTACAGAATTTATTTCTACCTGAAGGTCTTAACACCTTACTTCAAAGGAATTGAGTGATGCATTTCCTTTGGCTAGAAGGATTTGATTTCATCATAAGAGTATGCCAAGAAATCTGAGTATTTCTTGAGTAATACAACAAACCTTCTTTTTTCTTCAGGTGAGCAACATTTTCCAATATTGACCATCCTTGGCTCCTCTAGGGTACCAATGTTTTCTTTATAAAAATCAGCTGGGCACTGAGAAGATTGCTTTTCTTTCAATTGAATGGATATGTCATGTTTTTCAAAAAGGTCTTCTAAAGAGACTAGGCCTTTGGGAATTTTGTTCCCTTTCAATTTGAGTACTCCCTCATCATTAATCCCTTTAATTCCTTCTTTCTCTTCTTTGGGGACTGCTTCTCGGTGTGGATTTTCACCTCCTTCAAAAAAGAGATTATTGAAATTATCCCTTTTCTCTAAAAAGGATAGAATTTGGTTATCATCAATGAAGACTTGCCAATGATTTACATTGTCTAGTACACTAGGTCTGAATACCATTTTAATGGTCTCTTTGTCTTTACCAAAAGAAGGATGATGTGTCACTAGGGAAGTAGACACTATAGTAGAATCAACCTTTTCATTTTGTTCCCTTGGAATAGCTTCAATGGAAAATGCATCGAAAGATTCAATGCAATCCCACACTCTGTTTCTCTAATGTCGAAGTCTTTTATTCTTCACCTGATATTGTTGGCAGATCTGCTTTACTATAACCTTTGCATCACCTCGGCATCTCAGTTACTTGATTCCCATGTCCTCTGATGCACTCAAGCCTAAGAGTATTGCTTCATACTATGCAGTGTTATTTGTATTATCAAATTGCAGCTTGTAGGAAAATGGGTACAATTCATTGGAAGGAGAGTATAGTACTACACCAGCTCCTGAGCCCGCACTAGAATGACTACCATAAAATTCCATTGTCCAAATTTGATCTTCCTATTCCTCCATGAGAAGTGGCAAGTTCTCTTTTCTTGATGTGAGGAAGTAGTTTCCTATCCCACAATATTGAAAGAGAATGTTTTCTTTTGGATCATCATACTTTCGTACTATGAAATTCATCTTTATGACTGGTAGCAACTTCTTCATCTCACCTTATACTGGGATAGTTATAGATGACCAATCCATTTTTATCTCTCCAGCCAAGTCTCTGTAGAAACTCCTACTAAATATCATACCAAAGGATGGTTGGATGTCTACTACCAGTATGGTTAGTAGTACCTTCTTGTCTGGAAAATCAGCTAGTGCTACTTGTACATCTTTGATTCTTCCTACCGATGGCACTTATTTGGATTCCATTAAGTAGAAGGTGCCATTTACCCTGTCAAGGTGAGGCCTAGAGAATTTTCAACTTAGGCTTGCATCACATTGTCTGAGGCTCTAGAATCTATGATACAATTATTTAAATGGAATCCTTTAATGAGGAGTAACAGGTAGAAAGGTTCAACCCTATTGGTTTTGGAGGAACTAACGGAAAGCATGTTTTTGGAAGGTGGTGTGGATGGTGTGGGAAGTAAGCCTTTAGAATTAGGACTCAAGGATACATGGTTACCACTAAAAACTACATTAATGAACTTGTCAAACTAGGCAAGGTGTGTTTGTAGGTATTTTATTTCTGAGAGTTGGAATTTAGTTTTGCTTACATGTTCCACAAAGTCAAATGGGGTTATAGTGAGCAAGGAAGAGGTTCCGGAAATGGAGGAATATTTACATGGTAGAGGCTTTGCTACTTTGGGTGTTGAATTCTCCTTTTTGGGTGAAGCAATTGGCTTGGAAGGGGGTGAGGGTGTAGCTTTTGATTGGACCTTAGATGTTTTTGCAGGAACAACATTTTAAGGAGAATTGTTCTTAGCAACTTTTGAGCAGGGAGGAGAATTAGATGACTTACTTGGCATAGTAGCATGATCCCTGATAACCAGTGAGTCTAGTTTTTCTTTGGCCAACTCCATAGAAGGTGGTAACGATGATCCTCTGCTGATGATTTTATTTTGTGTGACCTCTAGAGGAGAATCTTCTTTATTCTTATTATCCTTTACTACAACCGTTGAGGATGAAGAACCTTTCCTAGATTGTGCACAAGTGGAAACAACACATGAGAAAATTGGAGCTTCTTCATCATCAACGTACTAAATTAGGCCATTGTGCATATCAACTTCCTCGATCTCAAGATATTTTTCATAGTCTTCCATTTCATCAATTTATGCTTCCTCCTATGTCTCTTTGGTGTCACAGATGACATTTACTTTTGGTGTAAGCTGATGAGGAGGTGGAATAATCCTTGGCCTATCTAGAGGGTTTGGTTTCCTAGAAGCATTCCGCATTGTGATTTGAGATAGTTACTTCTTAAAGGCACCCAATTCATTTGCCATTTTTTGGAACATCAGATATGTGGTGACAGAGTTTTAATTCCAACCCTTTTTCTTTCCATTTGGGCCTTTCACTTTACTAGACAAGATTAGATCATCATCCGTTTCTATTGCATGGTCTTGATCTTCCCTTAATGTTCTTGGTTGGGTTCTTCTGAGGAAGAAACCTACTTCTGATGGAAATGCACTGATGAATAACCTCTTCAAATTATTTTCAGGAGGCACCACATCTTCAGGGATTCTTCTTATCACTCTGTTATATCTTGCTACGAAGTATCTCATTGACTCAGAGGTTTCTTTTTTCATTTTTACCAATTAGACCAAGAGATCTTGACAATATTCTGTGGTCTTGAACCTATGTTTGAATGCACTTATTATATCTACCTAACAAGTGATAGACCCTAGGGACAGCATGTAGAACCATTCGGTAGCCTTTTCTTGAAGTGACTCCACAAAGAGTCAAACTGACACATATTCATCCTCAACACCCAACACACTGCAAGCATTGATAAATGCTACTAAATGCTCTTTTAGGAGTTGAGAACCATCCCCTCTGAATTTTGGGAAGTTTTTTCTTGACCCTCTTGGTAGCTCATGGAGTGGTTAAGCAAGATCCACTGGACCAGTGTTTCCTCCCCATGGTAAAGTAGGCCTACGGGACTCACGATCATGTTCACACTCACGATCATGATCCCCCATTATATTTTTTGTTTCTAGATTCCAACCTTGCTAAGGATGTGGCTTCTGCTACTGCTCTTTCATATGCCTCAGCTTGAAGTCTCTCGATTTCTGTGAGTTGAGATCTTATTTCTTCTTCGCCTCTTGCCTCTCTTTCTCTAGATGCTTCTTCGGTCTCTACGTCAGTGAAATATTCAAGGTTCTTATTGATGTATGGAAATTCACCATTTAAAGGATTGGCAACACTCAAGTTCCCAATGTGACTAGTTACTTGAGAAGAAGGCCTCTGGATTTTGAGTAGCTCTTGTCTCCTTTGAATTTTCTCAAAAATGGGATCGGTTTGTCCTCCTTGTCTCTATTTCCAGGTGTATCTTCTATCCATCAGCTTGAAAATCTATGCTCTTTTTTACGGTTCTGGAATTTGTCTTTGCCTCTCCAATTCAGTAGCGCACTATTCTTCAAGGTCCAGAATCCTCTTGGAAATCAAGTAGTGATTGGCACTTTGTCTATTATGCCAGATAGCTTCCCTCAAATTTGAAGCAACGTCTTCTTGGATGTGGAAGAGTAATTCAGGTATTTTAACAAGATGGTTTCCCAAAATAGCCATGATTTGAATCCATGTAGCTTATATAGCCATTCAAATTCTAGAAATTTTTCTCTTTTCTGAATTTTGAATTTTCTGACCTTGCAGTTGCATTCAGGTGTAGATGCTGCTAAATCTGCTCCACAGTGGATGCCAAAACCTGTTGGCGAGGAAATTTTTTGGGTGGAAAAATTTGTGAATTCCTTTCCAATGCTCTGAGAATATAAGTCCCTCTACTTAACCAGTGTAACTGTCGTATATGCATGCGCGTAAAAATGTGGATTTTTGTGGTGGCCTTTCCGTCGAGGATCCAATAGGGGCACTCCACTGACCCTATAGAAAATATTTGTTGTTATCTACAAGGGTGTAATTTGCTATGAAAGTGGGAAAGGGAGTGAGAAAAGAGGTAGGAGAACTAATGTTGCAAGTACAAAATCAGATTCCTGCACACACTAGCTAGAAACTTCAACACATGCATTCATGAGAAGAAACAACGCTGTAAATGGCAACAAGATGAGATAACATTACAAACTCAAAGTTTCTAAAATCTCCTCATCAAAGAGGCTATAAAATCCTTCTTCTTTTATTGATGCTTAAACATAAGTTGTACATAATGTGGGAATGGAAGAAAATTTTGAATGCAGGAAATTAGAAGAAAATGGTTATTTCATTTGCTTTCTCCAGGTACAATGCACTCTCGAGTCTACAAGATCAATCTCTAGCCCTATACAATGGCATGAAGAAGCCATTAAATATCTTCAAGAAATAGTTACAACTTCTTCTTTGTTAGCAAGAAATGGTTTACAATCTTTTCAATCATTTGCATCTATTCAAATTCTTGATTCAGGAAGAAATGCCAATGGTGGAAAAAACTAGACTTTTCATAATGCAATCGTTACACTTGTTTTGTAACTTTTAATTTGAATCGTTCATCTTACCTTTGAAACTTTAAACCAGATCCGTCCACATCGGAGAAATTTACTCGAGCGGGCGTGGAGGATTTCTTTTACATTTTTTGACTTTATAGAAATTTGGCATTTTGGAACATTTTGGCCCACTCACCCACTTTTTATGTGGTATTGAAATGTGGCCTCACTTGAGTGGAGACAAAGTCGCAGGACACTTTTATAATTTTACCCTTTTCAATGCAGGCTCAAAAACATAAATTACTTTTCCGGCCCGCCCACCTTCTTTGACCTTCGATGCGGGCTTAATATTTGAATTTTTCTTTGGCATGGGTGGGGTTGCGGGTCACTTTATGCCTTTTATCCCTTTTTACAAAAGGCTCAAAAACTCAAAAGGCTCCGACGATCCACCTCCCCGCTTTGACTCTTTTGATGCAGGCTCAACATTTGAATTTTTCCTCATAGCATGATCGGGGTTGTGGATCACTTTATGACTTTTAGTCCTTTTTACAAAAAGGCTCAAAACCTCAAAGTTCTCTACTGACCCACTTCCTCGCTTTGACTTTCCAACGGAAGGCTCAAGATTTGAATTTTTCCTTTGTGTTTGGCAGGGCTGTGGGTCACTTTTTAACTTTAAGCCCCTTTAATGAAAAAGGCTCAAAACCTCAAAGCATGATCGGAGCTATGGGTCACTTTATGACTTTTAGAACTTTTTACAAAAAGGCTCAAAAAAAAAATTGCTCCACTAGTCCACCTCCAATTAGATATATCCAACGTACCCGTGGATAATGGGGCCAAAATTTGATGGGGAAGAAAACACAAATCATTCACGACTGTGGAAAAATGCAAAGAAGAAGAAAACTCCACCATTTCACACCCAATTTTCAAATTTCTTTCACGAACCAAGGGATTGAAAACAATACAAGGTTTGACAATCCATGGCCATAGAAAGATTGAAAATTTCATTCAAATGAGGACAATAATAGAATTTTCATGCGTCCAGGAAGAGAAACAAAAAATTTATCAAACCACGCAAACTTGAGAGTTTAAACAACTTCAAAGCATGAATTTATCTATCTTTTCAGATTTCCAACTTTACTTGAACACTTCTAGAGGGCGCGAGTTCAAAAGTTTTGAATTTGACTTTAAAAATGAGGGGGAGATTTTGAGGGTGACAACAGATATCATAATGAGGGACCAAGCACTAATCATTACTATCATCCACCTATAGTTACATGCACATAAGGAATCTAGAGCTCATTTTCATCCATCTAGCTCCATCATAAGGTATAAGGATGGTTAATTTGCATCACACAAGCATATAAGAGAATTTTATTCTATTCCATGCACCACTCTATTACATTTTCTACACATACTTATAGCTCTCTAATTCACAAAGTGCGAGTGGCACAAGAGCATGTATGGCATGATTACACACACAAGCACATAGAACTACATCGAGTATGAGATGTAGTGCAATGCTCAATTAGTAATTCCACCAGTGTGGACGATAAGGACAGTTTGACCCCTTCATATGCATATTTCATTTGTAGGGGTGTAATGCTCATCTTGGGTTTTACAGGTTTCCTCTCAATAATTTATTATATGCGACACACATACGAGTACAACAAAGTTAATGTGATAGATGGAGAAGGCTTTAGATCATCTAGCGACTTTGTAAGTTTGTTTTTTGGAAATCCTACACAGGTCAGGGTGCCCAAAACGTAGACTAGGGTTCCCACAGGCACCCCGATCCTCTCCCAGGCACCCCAGTCCACTCAGATTTCCTAGTTATGTAAGTTTATAGACCTCAACACAGATGTTTCGTCCTCTTAACAAGCTCGTTGAATAAGCTAAGATCCTTCCAACCCTTTTTTACATATTAGGGTTTCTATTTTCATTATCCTTTTTGTTTGGGTCACTTTCTATATTTATTTACTACTTTTATTTACTATTATTCCTAGTTAGATTAACATAATAAATACAACATTTTAGTTAATCAGTTTTATAACCATATTTGTTATATTATTCATCTATAGTTTTCTTGTCCATTTGTTACACCTATGTAACAAATCCTTGTTTGTATTATGTTGAGCAATATCTATAAATATTGTATCATTCCATTTCTTTGTGGCTTGGTTTTTCCCTATCAATAACATTTATTATAATTCCTCCATGTTTTCTCCTTGTATTTGGTATCACAACTAGTTGGATCCTACACAATTCAGTAGATGTTGGAGGAGAGGTTTTAGAAGTGTGTGAGAAAGATTGGAGAATAAAACTACCCCTTAGGGAGCCTATGTTACTTCCACTAGCTTCCCAACCCACCCCTGCATCCCCACAATCTATATTTTGATTTCAAGGAAAAAGTATTGTATTTTTTTTGCATTGGAAAATAGGGATTCCTCAGGAATTACCTCCAGCACCAAGTAGTTCATTTATAATACAAAAAATATTAAATAGAAATAATTTCCCCTAATGGGGTTTTACCTATAATTCTAGGGGAAATTTTAGTCACGGCTAAGTTTAGTTGTACTACTAGATTTAAAGGTTTATGTTACATAGCTTTGTATCAAGCTAGAGACTGAGATCTACAGTGACCTTGTTAGAAAATATAGGTGTGTAAAATGGGTGCGATTTACAAATATTTGGGAGGCATCGAGTCAGAGTATGAAGTATCACTAGGTCGTGTTTCCTTGATTACATTTTTGGGATATTTGTGTAATTCATCCAACATTTATCTGAGCTTAGTATTTTTTGAAGAAACATTTCCCACTGATTCACCTCATTGGAGTCTTGATCAAAGTGGCTAAGCTGATCTACGGATCAACCAATCTCATGTTACATGGATACCTATATTCTACCAAACTGTTTCCAAAGCCACCTCACCAAGCATTTGGGTGAAAAATATTAACACCTACAATGATCCCACAAGCATTCTTCAAGCTAAGTATTGAGGTGGGGTCACATCATATTAGCCACTAAATTGTGAAAGAACATATTATGTGTATGCAACTAAGCCAACAATATACCAAATAGGGAAAACACAAAGCGACGACGAAAACAATAAAACAAAAACAAAATAGTGGGAATTCAATCCAAAAGCATATCAAAATGGAATAGATATTTTTTATGAAAAATCAAAAACCACCTACACTTTGATCATGCCATGTGACCCTCCAATTCAGTGTCATGTCTCCTTTGGTAAGGTGAGTCTATTTTGAACATTATTTAAATATGTATTCTTTTATTTTACAACACATACGCAAGACACGATGAATTATCTAGCTGAAGTGTTTTGGGAATTGCAACATCAAGGGGTTGAGCCCCCTCTACACTCCTTTTGATTAAATTTGGAGAAACATTTATCATAACCACCAAAGTTAGTGACAAATACCTCTACCAAATCATTTAGTCACAACTAAACCTACCCTAAAATTTAGCGGGGTAAATATTATTTTGGGAAAAAATATCCCCCATATTTCTTAAAATTTGATTTTGAGAAACTTTTACAAAAGGAGGGGTGATTCAAATAATTTTGTGTTTTTTATTGTTTGATGTACTTTCATATTTTCAGTGTGTTATTCTATTGTATTGTGCTAATGTGCCCTCTATTTGGAAAAATCTAATAACCCACTATGGAAATCAATGCCCCCAAATTTTTCTTTCCTGACTCACATCTTCTCCATAGTGACAATTACATTGCATGGAAACCCAAAATTTGAACTCAAATCAAGTTTGAAGAAATTTGATCACTTGTAAATCGTTCAACAACTAGATCGGTAGATGCCTAACAACGTTATTTTTATAGGGCTAATGAGAAGGCCAAGTTTATTATCTTGGTCATAGTGTACAATGATGTGCAATCCCACATTCGAGATGCCAAAAAAACTAAAGAAGTGTGGGACAAGATAAGTACAATATATAAGGCCAGATATAAGAACACCAAACTGAATTTGTAGAGTTAGTTTCATACACCGAAATTCAAGCCAATTGAGAAAGTTACGGGTTTTTTTTGTATGGTTTCATATTTGATTACTTCAAGCTAGCCTTGGGAGAGGATATTTTTGATACTACTTTCATGCCTATCATTTTGAGAACACTTTCTCCCTCTTATAGAATTTTTGTGAAGAAATCAGCTTGTCAGATCAGACCATCAGTTTTGAGATGTTGGTGAATTTGTCGTAGAAAGAAGAGTTACTCTACAACAAGGATTAAGAAGAAGATCAGACATTATCTTCTCATCAAAAAGGGAAGAATAAATTAAAATATCCCCAAAAGTCCCAAAAATAGCATCAGTAAGGGGACAAGAAAAAGAAGAAGTGTTCTATATGCAAAAGAGGACATGAATTGAAATATTTTTGGTACAATATGTATAAGAAAGGTTCATCAAGAAATTCTGGACCTCACAATCAACAATCAAAATAGTGACAGTCATATTACAAGTAAGGGTAGAAGAAGGGGAACTAGAGAAATAAATCCCATCAATAGTGTAATGTAGTTGAGAAAGAACACCATTAGGAAGATCATGACTTCTTGTACATTTCCCATTTTAGTGAAGGAACCATGTTATCTAGTGAAATATGGTACATTGATTTGGGATCCACTTGACACATGACTAGATGCAAAGAATACTTCACCACAATAAAAGACACACCCTCCAAAAATCATGTATCATTAGGGGATGAATCTTCTTGCATAATCTACTATATTGGGAACATTTATTTTCCTCTTAGTTCATGAAAGACACACCCTCCAAAAATCATGTATCATTAGGTTATCATATGTATTGTATGTTATTGGTTTAACAAAGAAGTTACTATTAGTCAGTCAATTTCTAAATCATAATCTGAAGATTGATTTTGATAGTCATTTTGATAAGAAAGTATATCTAATTTGAGATAAATCCAGAAGTTCGAAGATTGTTACTAGAGCTTCAAATGTGGGATGGACGATCCATCTTAATTTTATCCACAAAGATGATTAGGAACTTATGGCTAATAATAATTCCTTTGCATAGTTATGGCATCCAAGACTTGGTCATATTAGTTTTGGATATCTCGATACACTCCTCCAATATAATGTGGTGAAAGGTTTGCCATATCTCAAGAAGGATATATACAAGTTTCATAACTTCTTTATAGGAAAACAATATAGAGCCTCATTTCAGAAGAGTACTTATCAAGCTCTAGGTAAGCTTGATTTGGTTCACACCAATATTTATTGTCTGATGTAGTGTAATCATTCTAGATTTCAATATTTCATGTTTTTGTTGATGATTATTTGAGAAAATTGTGTATCTTTTTCCTTTAAAACAAAAGTGAATCTTTTAATAACTTTAAAGTGGTTGTTGAGAAAAATAATGGTCACAAAATTAGATCTCTTTTCTCAGATCGAGGGGGAATTCAACAATAATTAGTTTAAATCCTATCTAGAATCTCATAGGATTTGTAACCAAATTTCTCGTCCACATACACCATAGTATAATGGTTTTGATGAGATAAGGAATCATATTATCATGGAAATGGTGTTTTGTACAATCAATGATTCAGTACTGGTGAAGACATTCTAGGCCAAAGTAGTGAATACTATAGTATATTTGTTAAATAGAGTGCACATAGTTTCTCTTGAAGAAGTAACTTCACATGAGACATGATCTAATCAAAATCCATCCATTACACACCTCAGAGTATTTGGGTACAAATCTAGTATGCACATACACGAGAAAAAGAGAAATAAGTTAGATATTAAATCACATAAACTCATCTTCATTGGCTACAGAGAAGATGCTATTGGGTATAGATTGATGGATTTGAAGAATAGGAAAGTCTACACCATTAGATGTGTTAAGTTATTTGAGAATAAATAATTTGAGGATCCTTTTAAAAACTTGCATGACATGTAGATAGCAAACCTGTTGTGAAAATAGAAGTAGATGTTCCCACTAATGATGATAGTGATGATGGGGATGATGATGATTAGAAAATACCACAACCCATGAGAACAATATAGTGTATGCCTAAGTGGTATACAAACATTATTTGAGATGTGAAGTTGGATGATCCTCTAGACACATCCACCACCGGATCACAAACTCATAGTAAAGAATGTGAACAGGTAAAATTTTATTTGATGACTATATTTTTTGAGTTTCTTGAGTCCTCTACTATCTCATAAGCCCTATAGTCAAAATCTTATAAATATGTCATGGATGTTGAGTACTAGTCAGCGATGAAAAATAACACTAGGAAGCTTTTCGATCTTATACTAGGGAATAATCCCATTGGTTATGTATGGATATTCGAAATAAAGTACAAAGTCTATGGGAATATTGACAAGTATAAATAAATAATCATTGCAAAGGGGTGTGAAAAGAAGGAATACATAGACTATAAGGATACATGTTTTCCTACATCAAAGATCAAAATTATCAGGATGATATTTTATCTAGCTACACAGTTTGGATGGAAAGTCCATCAAATGGACATGAAAAGTGACTTTCTGAACGGAGATCTAAAAAATAATTCTACATGACTCAACCTAAGAATTTTTTCATACCTATATCAGAAAAAAATGTGTATAGACTCATCAAGTATTTCTCTAGCCTTAAACAGGAACCTTGGGCTTGTTACATCAAGATTGATGAGCATCTCATTCAAAATGGATTTTTGATAAATTTGCATGATCCCAATCTATACCTCAAGAGGCAAGGAGGATATATTGTGATATTTTTTGTATATCTCAACAGTCTACTCATCACTGGCAGCACAATGAATATGATCAATGCAATGAAGAAATATCTTAATCGATCATTTGACATGACAAATCTTGAACTCATGCACTATTATCTTGGATTGGAAGTATGGAAAAAGGATAATCATATATTTATTTCTCAGTTGAAATATACCAAGATAAAACTCAAGAAATTCAGGATGATGGATTACACACCAGTTTCTATACCCATGGAGATGAGACTTTAGTTATCTCATATAGACCCATATCCTCTGGTAAAGACATATCCCTATCGATAGTTGAATCATATTCTCATTTAGCTGACATATACAAGACTAGATATCAGCTTTACAATTATCTATCTTTCCTAGTTCATGCAAGAACCTAGAATTTTTCATTGGAAAACAACAAGGCTTATCTTGAGATATCTCAAGGGCACCATGGATTTTGGTTTAGAGTAGAAGAAGAATTATCAATTCTTCTTGACTAAATATTTAGATTCAAATCATGTAGGTAACATTGATGAAAGTTAATCCATTTATGGATTTGTATTCTTTTTGGGATATGGGTCAATGTCATGAGGAAGTAAGAAACAACAATTTGTTTCTCAATGTTCCACAAAGGTCGAATATCATCCTACCAGTGGAGTTATCTGCAAAGCAATATGGCTACATCACATAATATAGGGATATGGAGTATCACATGATAAATCCACCACCTTGTATGTTGACAATAAGGGTGTTCTCAAACTATTTTGCAATCCAGTGGTTCACGAGAGAACCAAAAACATTGAGGTATAGGTTCATTTCATTCACGAGCATGTTTTGAAACACAATATAAAGCTTCAGTTTTTTCCAACAACTGAATAATCAGCAGGTCAAAGCATATAACTGTGTCCCACTTTTTTGTAGTTTTTGTACTTGTCAATTTTATCCTCTTAGAAAAGATAGGACAAAGGTGGTAAAATTACCCTTGAGACCAAAAATTCTTTTATAGAATGTAATAATTGCCTTCGATAGATAAATAATGTGTCATGGCTCTTATTTTATTTTCAATTACCTTTTGGTTTTTGTTATTGTGAGATGAGGTAACTCTATTATAAACCGAGCTAGTAAGTGGTTCATGAGTTAGCGCTAGTGGCTAAATTTATGGATCGGGTGGATGAATTATGCTCATCAAGTTTTGAAGGTAGATATCTTGGGTGCTCATATGAGTGATTAAGTTATATGTTGGATCTTCTTCATTCAAATTTTTTCCGGTATGGTCACAGTGACTCCATGCGAGGCATTCATCGTTGATCACATGTATTGGATGAAGCATATACCACTTGACATCGACTTGTGAAGGGAGTCAAAGAGGAGCTCAGTTGGGAGAGCTCATGGCTCAAATCATATGGCATGAAAAATGAGCTCAGTCGTCCGAGCTAAGATGAGCCAACATATGTTTGACTTCAGTGATAGGAGATGTAAGTGAGCTCCAAGATGGGTTCTACTCGGCATAGAGATGGCCTCCACTCGCAAACTTTAAATGTGAAACTTGGGTTATGCATGAATTAGCCTATCACGTAGGATGTTATCTCATATATAGGCTAATACAGAATAAGGAGAAGACAAAAAAATCAGTGTGAATAATTCAAGGTTACGAGCATTAAGTTGTAGGTAAAACGAGCTCGATCGGCTGAGCTAAGACAAGTCATTGATAAAGAGGAGTCGAGGTCAAACTCACCGGGCTTGTTCGGGTTGTATTTAGTGGAGGGAGATGGTTGCAACTCTCTCACTAGTTGATACAAGCTCAAATCTATCATCACTGATCTACGTGGATGAATATCAGGGAGTTAAGTAATGAAAAAGGCTTAATGTTAGAATTTGGATGGAGCCCAAGCAGTTACAGTAGTTTTCTGAGTTAACAATAGCTCAAGAACCTGAGAGGATATTAATCAAGCTCATTTTGGGAAATGAGGAGGCCAAATTAGTTATGACACAAGTAGGTGAGCTCAGAGCATAGGAGGAGGATGAATGATAAGGAAGTGGGCCATTTAGTTCTTCACAACCAGAAGTTGTGCAAAGGAATGGAGAACTACTCACCCAAGTATTTCTTGGGGCTCTGTCAAGATAATAAGTAATAATGAACAGTTGGGGAAATGACTCACTGTATGTTTAGTACAATCGATAACAGTGAGTTCACATGGGAACATCATGCAGGGAGAGAGACACTCGTTTGGGGGTTAGTGTGTTGGTATCTCATTAGACTTGAGTCTAGATTGGAAGGGAATCCCGATGCATGATGAAAGGATGCACTTCATGAGTTTTGATGCTCATCGATGAAGGTAGTTGGAAAACAGGTGTCTGTTTTAGTTCAAGATAGAGCACATGAGATGAGGTTGGTGTGATATTTTGAGGCTTGAAGGAATAGAAGCGGGGGGTGATCTAGGTGAATGAGCTACCTAGGGTTGATGTGGGGTTTTGACCTTCTCTCGTCTTGAAGAGTATCTTGGATCGGGTGAAGCATGATGAAGCTGTGACATTGGTGACATATCAAAACTAAGGTGGATGGCTACAACACAAGCCCTCATAGATGGTGAGCTCAAACCCAGAGAAGAGACATGAGGGGATCAACTCAGGGTGACCGAGTTGGATCCAATTCAATTGGTGGAGGCTGTATCATAGTTTTCCTAACTTGGGATTGATATTCTAAGTAGAGATCGAGAAATTTTCATGAGGATACTTGAGCTTGGAGACTCAACTCGATATTGGATAGTTGAGTTGAGGATACATGGAAGCAGTTCATAGTTGAGAAGCAAAGGTGAGCTCGGTCAGCACTAAGGAAGCTTTTGGAGTTTGTTTCGGAGGTAGCCCCTTCAGGATTTTAGATATTTTTAATTCAGGGTTCACACCACTAATTTGATGAAAATAAGTTTGAATATTATGAATCCCAAAATCCTGAAACTCTGAAATTCAGAGTTTCAGGTTTTTAGGGTTCATAGGTTTGGATGTTGGGAGCTCTATGTGGGTAGGAAGTTCTATTTCTAAAGTTTGAAAGGTGAGCTCAATTAGGGTCCAGAGCCGAGTCAATGGCCAAGTTACCTGATGATTCGTTATTGATGTGGAACCAGTTGGCAAAAAGTTAGAGGAAATAATTAAAGATATGCTCAGGTAAGCTATCGTGATGATAGTGTAACAGGTGGTTCTACACGGTAATGGAAACAAGAGTGAGAGCATCGCCAGGAGACTCATTTAAGGAAGGAGCTCCCAAGGACCAGGAAATTTGGTGATGCGTTTAATGCCAGGATTTTTGGTAGAGAGCTCAATGAAATGGTGGATTGACATTGAGTTAGAAGTAGAGAATGGAGCTAAGTTGTTATCAAGTTATGAAAGGGGTGGTTTCACCACAAAATGGTTGTATGAACTCCATCAGTTGTAATTGCATCAAAGGCATGCCATAGCATTTGGAAGAGCCTCTTGGCCCTTATTGAGTTGTTGAAAACCATATCAAGCCAGGAATCAATTTAGATTTTGACCAAACATGATGGATTTGAGTTCATTGAGCTCAAAAAACAATGAACCTTGGTCATAGTATGTTGAATGATTGGTGAGCTCACATAAGGAGTAGGTAACTCGGTCATGGAAATTTAGAGAGATATAGTGGATGGTGAATTCACTCAATGTAGTGAGCTAAGAGTTGAAGCTCATTATTCAGCAATGGAAGAATGATGGTAAGCAAGATAGAAGTCTAAAGGGAAGCTCAAGTTGGGGAATAGCTCAAAGAGAGCGGATTATGATTGAGCTCAACATGGTATTGGCTTGCGTAAAGCAACAAAGTGATCTCACTCAAATTGGTTCACGAAATGAATGATCTTACGTGTATTGGAGGTGAGGACTCATTATAAGTACAAATGAGCTCAAAAATAACAATACAAAATTGGAGCTCAAAAGGAAAGGAATCTCATGGTTATCCGCCAAGTGAATATGATAGTAAGAGTATCTTGATGTGATGAGCTTGGTTAGTTTAGAGAATGTCAGTCAATAAATAGCCTGGTGGTGGAAGGATTTTGGGCTCGTAGAGCCGAGTCGTGAGGTGACAGGGATCCACGAGTTGAACCATGCACGAAGAAAATCAAGGAGCTCAGTTTTTTGTATAGTCTTGTTGGTTGATCAAGGAGCTTGATTCAAAGTGGGCTCAGCTCGTTGAAGCATAAAGGAATTCGATTCCAACTCGGTGAGCTGGATCGGAAAGCTAACCACCAAGTTGGACTCATTTTTGGCCTTTTCTTCATGATCCCTCCCTCTTCGAGTCAAACTGGTCAACAAGGAGTTCCACCTTTTTTAATTTAATATTTTTATTTAAATTTTTTAATAATAATATTTATTATTTATTTAAATATTCTTTTAATTAATTGAGAGAAATAGGGAAACTAGGTATTAATGGCACATGGTGGAACCTTCTCAAGTGGTTCAACCGACTATAATAAATGATACATCATGTACTTTCAATTTAGGAAGGGAATTTGAATCCTTCTCTCCTCTCTCAATTTCTTCTATAAGTGTAAGTTGTAAGATCATTCCAAGGGGTTCCAACAGGTCATACAAGTTGGATGAGTTAGACACTTTCCAAGCTTCCCCTTTCTTCACAAGCTGAGATGTTGTGAATTTGTAGGCTCTCAAGCCTTTCTTCTCAAATTGTAATGGCATCCTATGCCTTTTCCATGATGTAATGATGCACTTTTCAAGTGCTTGAAGTAATGAAAATTATGTTTTGTGATCAATTATATGTCCTTTCATGATTTTGTTACTTCTATTTTCCTCTCTCATGTTTGCAGGTGAACTGTGCAACTAGGGTTTCTTTTTCAAGTTTTGGAGGTCATTGTGCTTATCAAGGAGTGAAGTATTGTATGTAAAGTGGGTTTGTAATGCATATCATTCTTTCCCATTATCATCTCTCTTCATCGGCAGGCCGGAAATTTATCTAGCAACACCCTTTCTTGGTGCATCACCACTTCTAGTATAGGTTTTATTTCCTTGCAAATCTCTCTCCCTAATCCCTTGGAATATTAGCATAGGTCTAGTTAGCCATTTTTATTGCATTAGGAGTAGTGTAGTGCTTAGTTTAGGAAGAGGAAGTAGGCCTTCTCTGGAGGTTCATCTCAGGCCCAAGTCCCACCGCTTGAGAGGTGATCCCATGTGTCCCAATCACACTGAATGTTGTGTTCACTTTCAGGCCATTCGGGGGGTGCAGTGATTTGGTGACAATAGTACTTTTAGCCAAATATATTTGACAACTAAAACATGACCAAACACATATTTGATTCAATAAAATATGTTTATTTTAGTAAAATTTTAAAGCAATGATTACTACAATGATATAGAATGAAATACAAATGTTAGGCAATTTATTTGATATAATTATGAAAGAAAATGAAAGAAATAGATCACTTACCTTGATTTCAATTATCCCAAAGTATTTATGGAATGGATGAACTACTGGAATTGAAACTCATACTATCACAATCCCACTCAAAAAAATTCATAGGTGCTAGAAATGCCTATGCATGGGAGCCTAGATAGGAGCAGGGGCGCCTGCGGGTTCCCCAGACCTTTGGTGGGTTTTGTAGTGTGCAAAAATCACCAGGATCTAGTTCTGACACCATCATTCGGGTTTCACACTTTCTCACCTTAGATCGCTTGTGTGTTGCACTTTAACAGCCACAATACCTATAAAATTTTAATACAAAAACCTCTTGTAAAACCCTAAAAAAGACATAAAATCATAAAAGAGAAAGATATAAAATGAGGGTTAAAATTGTCCTCAGTTTTCAAATAGTGAACTTACAATTGAGAATTACACTACATCTCATACCCAATGTAGTTCTATGTGATTGTATGTGTAATAGTGCTCTTAGGTTTACCTCGCGCCGATGATACCAATATAACGTGTGATAGCTAGATAGAATGTAAATATATGGTATGGAAAAAGTAACTTCCCCTTTTTATGCGGTGTGTATGCAAAATAATGAGCCCAAATGCAGTCCCTTTGATATGTAGATAGATATCCCTTGATATATATCTCCCACCATTATAATGGTATGTCTGTTGTGTTTATATAAGGATCTATTGCTTGAATTTCGACACTAATGACCCGACATGCCAACTAGTACCTTGGGGTATGAGTCAAAAAACTAAAAAGACAAACCTAAAATGTCAAAAATAAAGAGGATATGGGTGCCTAGGATGGATAGGAGTGTCTGGGTGCTAATGTCAATTCTTGGGAACTAGTGTCTAGTCGTGGGTACTAGTGTCCAGATATAACTGAAAAAAAATGTGTGACGAATGATAAACAAGGATCCATGTGACCTGACTAGAACTAGGTGTATGAGTGGCAAGTATGAAAGATAAATTCAATAGAAATAAGAACTAGAAGTGGATAGACTAGGAAGTGAGCCATTAGTGAATAATTTTCTTATGCAATATCCATATATAAAACAACATACTTTTCAGTATAGTAAATAGTAGTAAGTGTGTGATTTCGTGTCTACATTTTTCCCCCTTTATGATATTTGAATGAAATTCAAGTAGTGTAAAAGAAGTAAGGAACATACCTAAGAAAATTCCGGAGAAGCCCTATTGTGGAAGTATATGCAGATGTTGTAGAAGTACGTGCAGAATAAGAACATATAGTATGGTGAACCATGGATTGGCGTGTCGATCCATGTGGTGTAAAGAGAGACGGAAAACCATTATAAGGAGAACTAGGTGAGATTTATGATTTAAATTTTAACTTATTATATATTTTGATATTGTCGTTGATGGATATTTGTTGGGGGTAGGGAGTGATTAGTTCCCAACCCAATTTTGTGTGTGTGAAAAAATTAGGATTTGGGAATCCTTCCACTAGAGGAAGAATGTAGAGATAGAGGTCTAGTTTTACCCTCCAACTTTAACTACATCCTCAAAAGGCATAGCCCCTAAAGATGAACAAAGAAAAAAATTTATTCATTTCGATATTTTTTTATCTAATGTGAATAACCCATATAGGATCAGTATAGGAAAGGAAATGGCATCTCATTTCCCCCACTCTAGGGGTGCCACTGTATGTATGAGATGACTTCCATGTTAGTTCATCTAGAAGCGGTATAAACTATAGAAATAACTTCCCATATTAGGTCATCTAGGAAAGTAGTGATATAACTCCCAAGTTAGGTCATCTGGGAGGAAACATAAGTTGTGTTTGTGTCGATTGATTTATGTGATTCAAATAGTAGGAGATTTATGTTTGATATTTGAATGTGTTTGGTTGATTACTCATAGAGATATTTTACGCTTGTTTCCCCCAAATTAGGTAATTAGGGGGAATTGATAGAAAGTGGTGCAAAATGTCATATGATGTACAGGAAAAATTTTGATAATGACAAATGAGAAATGTAGAATGATCGTGTGATGGTGTTATGGGAATTTTAGGATGACCCTGATTATATGCCCCCCTTTCAGAAGAAGGGAGAGTGATGCTAAGAATTAATATTACACCGAAAGTAAATGCGTGATGATGTAGTTGTGATCAAATTGTAATATAGTATATGTTGTAAAATTGTGTGTATATTGAGTTGGAGTTATGTCGAGTAGGATTATAAGGTTTTTGGAATGTGTACAATATGGTAGTAAGTAGAATTTTGAAGATAACAATGTAAACGATACAATAATCTGAGTAAAGAAGCTCAAGATATGAGAAAAACCATGTAATGTGTATTAGTTTGAAGAATGAGTGCAAATAGTTACAAAAGCGAGGTAGGAAATTGAAATTTACTATAAATAGTAATAAGAAAAAGTGAATAAGAATTTTATTTTATCGTTGCACAAGTGTGAATTTGAGTTCTAACTGTGTGAAGATGCCACAAGTGAGAGCACTGCAATTCAGTCAATTTGAGGTGGTGGTAGCAACTATGGCATCACATATGATAATCGAGTTGGTAAGTGTGATTTTTTTTCAAAAATTGTGTTGAAATTAGTTGTTTTTCATGAGTTTTTTTTTTTAAAATGTTTTTGAGTTTTTAGGAAATTCTTACCTGGGAAAGAATGACAAACGCAATAATTACCTTCAAGACACCAGTGCCCACATATGGGCATAGGTGACCAGCTCATTGGATTAAACGAAGTAGATAAGGGTATGGGCCAAGGAGGATAACCTATTGTGATGGTTGGTTGGAGGTTATGCACGTGTTCTAAATACTTAATCTAATGTTGATTGTGTGAGCTTCCTTTTGGCTAGGAGGAGCTACCTGAAATACAAAACAAGACCACAAAAGAGAGTTAAATAATATATGTCAGTGGGCTGCCTACTGTGTCCTAGATCCAGGAAGTGAGGATGAGTATTAATTTAATTGTAAATAATTAAATTATTATTAATGTGGGGTAAAAGGGTCATGGTTAGGTGAATATGTTTAAGTTAGTTATTCGAAAAGGGACCAAGGGGAGTGTGACCCAATTTTGGTGTCTAAATTTTACCCATTTTTGTTGCATAGCTTGTATTGGTAAGCGACGCTAACAAAAATAGGAAGTGATTGCCCCATGTGTGGGTGAAGGTGATCCCCCTCAAACCAGGCACTGATTAGGTGTAATACAAAATCGGTGAGTGGTTTGATAAATGTGTAGTTGGTGAAGATAGGTGGGGAATGGTATGGGTACTATGGGACATGGTGATGGTCAGCTCGGGTAATAGGTAATAGGCTGGGGTCAAAATTGGGTCATGGGTAATGGAAATCAAACACACGTACATGTATAGATGGAAACACAATACCAGGTTGAAGAGCTTACAAAATCTACATCGTCCAAGGCCAATAGGTTTATCCAAATAATGGTGAAGTTATTCAGGTATCCAAGGTATAGGATATGGTCTAGAAACACAACGTAGGTCAGGTGCAGGAACTTTTAGGTATGTTCCAGTACACTAAAGGTTTTGTTAGGATAAATGGCATGGTAATAGGCAAGGTATGGTTGTTAGGATAAAAAACATAGGTAAAAGCATCACAAGGTATAGCAAGTACATAAGTTTAATGGTCACACCAAGTAGGTCAGGTTCATGCAAATAGGTCATGGCATGCGTAAGGCCAAGGTATAGGTGAAATAAAAAATCCCAAGATGCAACAAAGGAATTATAGGGGTAGTGTGGGATCGTAGGTATGGTTCCATAGGTGTCTAGAATGATAAAATTTGTGTGATCACTAATGGCTGTAGGAAAAAAGAAGCTTAGCAAGGCTAAATAGTTATAAGGGTTTACCGATGTCAATTATACGGTGACTAACGTCGGTTAGCTAGGGCACAAATATGACTAGCATCGGTCATGCTGTGTTGGGCTTATAAAATAAAAATTCCATATTTTATAGAATCATTATTATATTATGACTTTGGAGAAAACAAAAAAGGAATTTGTCCTTTTGTACCTTTTTGAGAAAGAAGGATAAGGCATCTTATCGGGATAAGGTGGAGATTACAAGTTGGTGACAGGAGCTAGTAGACAGGTCCATGAGAGCAGAGTGGTCGATTGTGATTAGTTAGAAGTGAGAGGTGGATTGGGACATGGAATATGTAGGAGAGAGCTTGGGTGGGCCACTGGTATAGTGGCCAGACTTACCACCACACCAAAGGAACCAAGATGAGGTAAGATTCAATCCCAATTTGTCATTTGTTGTTAAAATAGGTTGGTAAAATTTTTGTTGGGTAAAACCATGTCGGGTGGGGGGTATAATTTTGAATTTGAGGTTAAAAATTTGTAATTAGGGAGGGGGAGGTCTAAGGTAGGGTAAAGATGGGTGGGGAGGGGTTTAGGTTAGGATTGGGTAAGGTAGGATAGGGTTCTAGGTTAGATTTGAGAATTTTGGAGAAATAGGGGGTTTTTTCATATTCGTTCACCATGACAGTGACCGACGTCAGTCAATGGTAGTTGACATTGGTGTGCTATAGCTGACATTGGTCAAAATAGTTGGTGATTGATGCCAGTCATGATGGACCGAGGCCGGTTGGATTTTGAGGAAAAATAGGTTGAGAAAGGGTTATGGTGGGAGTTAGAGAGGAACCAAGGTAGTGAGGTATAAATTTAAGTGTTTTGAGAATGGGTAGGGTAAAAAGGTATATATGATATGAGTTGAGGGGTGGGAAAGTGGGATGGGGGAAATGAGGAGGTCATTAGGGTTGTGGGGAAATAAATAATAACCATTTCAGGAATAGGTTAGTCGGGTAAGTGAGATGTTAAGTGTGGTCAAGATTTAATAATGGTGTGGTGTGCTGGGTGCAGGCTAGGGACCAGTTACGGATGAGAGACAGAGTACTACCTCTATTACTAGTGGTACGAGGGAGCGTGAATAAAGAGGAGTGGTGGCACATTACAGATGTTAGCCTCATTGGGGTCAGATGGTATAGGCACATAGTTTGGGAGCTGATCTTGATGATCACACTCATCAACAGATGGGATTCAATGACTTACACATTTCATCTGCCAATGGGTGAGATCACAGTCACCCTAAAGGACGTGTATAGGATCATGTGGTTACTGATAGTGGGGACGCGTGTGTATTATATTTATTCAAAGGCATTAGAGGAGATGATGTTGACAGTGTTTGGATAGGGGATAATAGAGATGAGGTTCCATAACTCAAACCTAAGCTATGGAGAGATGTACGCGGCCCATCTTAAGGAGATGAGGCTAGTGGTCTTGATTATGGAGGCAGTGTGTTGTTTTTCACTATCAGATACAAAGGGTGTGAGATTCCCATAAGAACTGATGGTGGTTCCCATGACATGAAGGAGGATAGGACCCGGTTATCTTGGGAACCAACATACTTAGTGTAGCTATACAGGGAGTTATAGGCCTACGGGTGGTTGCGGAGGTTCAGCTTATGCTACACCTTTATTTTACATTGTTGGGAATACGAGCACATCATATGTGTCCATCTAGTTGGTATGCCCTGACCAGATGCATTCAAGGTGGGATTTTTTTGAGTTGGCTACAAGCATTGGGTGCTTGTTGTTGGAGAGCACAGGGCTTCCTAGGCTACTTATGGTGTAGCATATTAGAGGCGGGTATTGGAGAGATTATTTGGGGTTGAAATTATTTGGAGGTCATATGTTGGCTTCCCTTTATACAGGAAGATGGCAATAGAGTTAGACGAGATACAGCTGCTCTGATGGATAGAGGGGCACTGTGTTGGAGAGCACAAGATGATACCTGTAGATAGGTTCTGATGGCATTTGGGGCTTTCCTAGGATGTGCCTCCACCATTCCCTCAGTATATGAGAGATGACATGGAGAGGCTTATGCCTCTACCATAGCCGAAAGTTCTGATAAGGTAGCAGGAGTAGGCAGTGGACTGGAGGATTGAAGATGTTAGGGTTACAGATAGATATATGAAGTGGTGGGAATTCCATCTACAAGTAGCACTAGTAAGGCCAGGGCAGCCAAACATGGCCACCCTTACAGTTCAGAGGGATTCCTTACAGGGGTAGGTTTCTACCTTACAGGCTCAGATTACAAGTTTACAGGGGCAGTTGATAGGGTCTGAGGCATAGGTGGCCACATTACAAGCATAGGTGGTGGCTTTACAGGCCCATATTATCACCTTATTGCTAGGAAATAAGGGATAAAATATGTGGAATAATCCCTCACAGAATCGCAACAGTAGAAATTAATATGCAAAAATTATTACAGATCTCAAATAAAATTGCAGAATAAAATAACACAACACAAAGAGACAATATTTAACATGGTTCACCCAATTTGGGCTACGTCCACCAAGAATCACTTGCTCAAATTTTATTATAATCCACAACTCTCTCGATACAATACCTAGATCCTTTTAGAGCTATGCTCAACAAACTCTACATAATTTACATCCAAATTCAAAGCACATCTACAATGTTTTTCATTATTTCCTACCATATGCATAAAACCATATAAGTAGGCAACTGCTTAAGCAATTTTACAATACCGTGGGTATCAAAACCATGGGCCAAAACCAGCCCAAAAACCTATGGGTCAAAAATATTGCCCATGTGAGAAGAGAACATTTCTTGATATGTCGGGTGCATTTTTTTGAGGCCAAAAAAACAATTTACGCCCATTTTTTTTTTCGGGGATTGCGCCCCCAAACCCCTGCTATCAAGGGATGTGCCCCCAAACCCCTGCTATCGGGGGTAGCTGCCCCTGGACCTTCGCTCGGGACCTAGCCCGGCCACGAACCCCTGCAAGGATACATGAAAAGTATACAATACTCTTAGTGTACAATCTTTAACACTTTCACACATGAAAACAGGCTCCACAACCTAACAATCTACCACTTGGAGACTAGTTTTCCTCTGAGCAAGCTTCTCAACCCTTCACTACTTTCCATGAAAACCAACCAAGGCTGAACAAAACTTCAGTTTTTCGCTTGTGACCGCCTTGGTCATCATGTCTACAGGATTATGACCAGTATGAATTTTCTCTAGCTTCAACTTCTCTTCCTCCAAAGCTGTCCTAATGAAATGGTACCTTAACTATATATGCTTCATCCTAGAGTGGAAAGAAATTTTTTTAGCTAGGTGTATAAAACTTTGACTATCACTATGTAGCTTTCCTTCCTCTTGCTTATGCCCCAACTCCTCAAGAAATTGTTGTAACCAAATCATTTCTTTACTTGCCTCTGTGGCAGCAACATACTCAGCCTCCATGGTTGACAAAGCCACTAACTACTGTAGTCGTGAAATCTAGCTAACTACTATTCCACCTACAGTGTAAACATAACCTATTGTGCTCCTCATATTGTCTACATCTCCAGCCATATCTGAATCTACATAACCACACAAAGTGGTGTTTGATCCACTGTAGCACAAAACTATCCCCATGGTCCCTCAAAAATACCAAAGGACCCACTTTACTACCTACCAGTGATCTCTTCCTGGATCACTCATAAATCTACTCACCGCTCCCACTGTATGGGAAATATCAGGCCTAGTGCACACCATGGCATACATCAAACTGCCAATCACTGATGAGTAAGGTACCTTGGACATTTGGTTTCTCTCCTACTCTGTCTTGGGACACTGCTCCTTTGAAAACTTAAAATGGCCTACCAAAGGAGTCCTAACTGGTTTAGCATCCTGCATATTAAACCTCTCACCTTCATACTAAAGGATTCACTTAGCTGCTTCTTGAGTACTTTTATTTCCTACATGCTTTTACCTGTAACCAACATGTCATCCACATATAGACAAAGGATAATATAATTGCCATCCTCAAATTTCTTTGTATACACGCAATGGTCAAAATGACATCTAATATAACATTGCTCCATCATGAAGCTCTCAAATTTCTTATACCATTGACGTGGAGCTTGTTTCAATCCATACAAGCTCTTCTTCATTTTGTACACCATCTCCTCTTTACCTTTGACCTCATAGCCCTTTGGTTTCTGCATATGTAGTTCCTGTTATCCAAAATTCACCCTCAAGGGTCCCCTCATATTTTTTTTTTAACTCCCCTGTCCAAGTAGAAGAGAGCAAGTTCTGAGAAAATGTGAAAAAATTTGCAAAAACAAACTCGGGCCAGGAAAAATCATGAAAAATGGCTAAGTCCTAGTCCTAGAAGCATTTGGGACAAGTGGGACAAAAAGGCGCGGATCGGCCGAAATGAGCACAGGCAGCCCCGGAAGCAATTGGGACATCTAGGACAAAAGGACGCGCGGGACGCGGAAATCCGAACTGGCCGAAAAGAGAAAAAATTGGCTAACTGCTGAGAGGGTTGCCTTTGGGACAAGCAGGACAAAAAGACGCGAACTGGCCGAACCGGGCGAAATGAGTCAAGGCAGCCCGAAACAGTCTGGGACACGCGGACCAAAAGGGCGCGAACTGGCCGAACCGGGCGAATTTTTCCCAGACGGTCCGAAACCAAATGGGACATATGGGCCAAAAGTACGTGAACCATTGCCGGTTTCGGCTGAAATGGGAAATTTCAACACTGAAACCAAATGGGACAAAGGGACGCGCGGGACGCGAAAAGCCGAAATGGCCGAAGGCAGGGAAGAAAAGTCAACGTTTGGTCCGGAAACTTCAAACGTCCATAACTTTTGACTCCGAGCTCCGATTTTCACAAAATTGGACTTTCTGGAATGAGCACGACATCATCTATGCCAAAAAAAAAGGAAACATTTTCGGCTCTAGTCAGTTAATGCTCATTCCCGTCAAATGACAGAAAACACCTGCCAGGCCCAAAAGAGCTGCCCGCACTCAGAAGGCCATAACTTTTGCATTTCTCAACGAAATCACACAAAATTGGTACTGTTGGAATTGTGGTTCTGAGCCTGATGTAAATCAATCAATAAATTCTAGATTTGATTAGAAATTTATTGAGTTTTTTTAAGGAAACGTGGCCGGTTTCAGAACAGTGTTTTATGTGGTAGCTGAGAGTGCAATTAAGAGGCATGGTCATCATTCCTTCTCTGCTGCAGCACATGGGACAGTATGGGGAGCCTTTTGCAAGTAATGTATACCCATTCCACTCAATTTAATGCCTCTTACAGGTGGTTGAGGGACAAATTTCAGGATTTCCATTTTCCCTTCCCTTTTCCTTCTCTTTTTCTATAAATTGGAGTGTTGGGCTCATTGTAAAGGGAGAGTTTTTGGGTAGCAAAGCTCTGTCAAAATTACTTTGTGAAGCTAGTGTGTTGCAGGCCCTTGTAGTGGACTCCTTGCATGGTGATCCAGGCCCTTATCTTGTAATAGATTGAACTGTGCATACCAGGAAGCAATAAAATACAAGTTTGTGGATGTATCTTCCCCTGCTGTGTTTTCTTGCATTCTTCTTGCCCCTTTTATCTTTCTACAAGAATATTGTGTCTATTATTATGTTCTTACAGGAATTCATTATCATTGTGTGTGCTTGAAATATTACTGTGAATGCATTTTGCTAGATTATGGAGAACTGTCATCACCTCTTCTAGTGTGCACTTTGCCTCTGTATTTCACACATTTGGAGACTACTCTCCCATCCTCCTTTTCTGGTGTATCACCGCTTTAGTGTAGGCTTTCATTTTATGTATTCTCTTTCCCTGGTCCCTTGTCCCAACTGCTGCGCAGACTAGGACTTAGCCAATTTTCTTCATTTTTTCGGCCCCAAGCTTGTTTTTTTTGCAATTTTTTCACATTTTTAAAACTTGCTGGGTTTTCTTCTTGGACATAAGAGTTAGAAGGAAGCCGAGGGGACCCCAGAAACATGATTTTTTGCCTTGAATCAATATAATTGCACTTGGGACTAAGTGAATTTGATGCATGTTATCAAAATTACCTTGAGGGGTGAATTTTGGATCAACATGTTCTAAGTGCAAGTCTTCTGCTACAACTATTCCTAGAACAGTTCTAATAGAAGTCATTTTTACTACAGGAGAAAAAATCTCATCAAAATCTATACCTTTTTTCTGTGCAAACCCCTTGACCACCAACCGGGCCTTGTATCTTTTCTTTCCTCCTTCTTCCTCTTTGACTCTGAACACCCACTTGTTCTGTAATGCTCTTTTTCCTTCGGGTAGCTTCACCAAATCCCATGTCTGGTTCTCCATGAGAGCCTGATGCTCCTCATCCATGGCTTACTCCCACTTCTTCCTGGCATCTACCTACATTGCTTCATCAAAGCTCTCTGGATCTCCACTATTAGTGAGTAATAAATAATAAAGAGAAGGAGAAAAACATTCAGGTTCTCTTCTTACCCTAGAAGACCTCCTCAATATAGGAGTTTGGGGTTCTTGTTGAGGGGGTTCCTAAACTGATTCATGTGTCACTTTCCCATCCGGAAGATCCTCTACCACTGCATATTATTTCTTGGATTCTTCCCTATTTTCCTGCAACTGCTGCTTATACATGAATTTCTCATTAAAGACCACATCCCTAGATTAAATGATTTTCTTGTCCTTAATACTCCAACATTTATATCCAAATTCATCACCACCATAACCAATGAAAGTACATTTTTCTGATTTAGCCTCTAGCTTGGTCCTATCATCCTTGTCTATATGAACAAACACCTCACATCCAAAGACTCTAAGAAATGAATAATAAACTTTCTTACCATACCAAGCCTCCTCATGTATGCCTCCATCCAAGGCACTTGAGGGTCCTCTGTTTATCAAGTACACAGTTGTGCTCACCGCTTCTGCCCAAAAAGAAAGAGGCAGTCCTGCATGTAACCTCATGCTCCTAGCACGTTCCATTATTGTTCTGTTCATCCTTTCTGATACCCCATTCTGCTGCGGAGTTCCTGGAACCATATTTTGCCTATGGATTCCATTCTTAGAACAGTAATCATCAAATTCATTACTGTAATACTCCCCTCCATTATCTGACCTGAGACATTTTAGCTTAAGACCTGTTTCATTCTCTACCAAGGCTTTCCATTTAACAAAAGTGTCAAATACATTAGATTTGTTTCTAATACAATAAACCCAAACTTTCCTTGTTGCATCATCAATAAAAGTAACATAATAACTTGAACCCCTAAGAGATGATACCTGAGCTGACCCCCACACATCAGAATGCACCAGCTCTAACTTACTCTCTTTCTTTATAGGTCCAACCTTGAGAAACCTTACTCACTTCTGTTTCCCATATATGCAGTCCTCATAGAACTCCAAACCTGTTTCTGTATATCTAGGAAAATCCTTCTTTATGATCTCCATGCCCTTATGGCTCATATGACCGAGCCTATAGTGCCACAATGTTGTATCTACTTCTGAAGCCACAAGATTACAAACATTAGTGCTATAAGTGGTTAAATACAAGGTTCCAACCTTCTTACCTCTTGCCACCACAAGAGCACCCTTGGTAACCTTCCAAGAGTCCACTGTAAATATCACAGTATAACCATCACTTCCCAACTACCCTGCCGATATCAAATTTCATCTTAATGTAGGCACATGTCTGATGTATCCTTCAATAGCTAAATATTCACATTCTGTATCTTAACATAAATAGAACCTTTTCCAAATATGCTGTAAGGCTCATCATCACCAAGAAAAACATGCCCAAAATCTCCTTGAACATAATCAACAAACTAATGCCTATGTGGAGAAGCATGGAAAGAAGCCCCCGAATCTAAAACCCAAGATTCAGTAATATTGTGCAAAGAAAGAATCAAAGCATCCTGACATACATTACCCATTGCCACATTTTCCTCCTTGTTTTCTTCATGTTGTTTCGTCCCGAAGCTCCCAACAGTCCTTCTTTGCATGCCCAGAACTTTCCACAGTGCTCAGCATACTATCTTGCTTCTGGATTTTGAGCTTGCCCGATCCTTTAATTTTCCATGGTTTCCTCTATTCTTCTGTCTCCCTCTAGTTTCCACTGTCAAAGCATTCCCTGAAGTAGAATATTCACAAGAGCTTTTTCTTCGCATTTCCTCACTTAGAATCACCCCTACAACATCCTCAAACTTCAACTTTGAGTTAGCAGGAACCGAGTTGCTTACCGCCATTACTAGGCTATTCCAACTCTCAGGTAAAGAGCACAGAACTAATAAAGCCCTAACTTCTTCATCAAATTCTATTATAACCAAAGCTAGCATATTTACAACCATATTAAAATCATTTAGATGATCTGTTACTGAACTATTCTCAGACATCTTCATATTAAACAAATTTTCCATTAAAAATATCTTATTAGAGGCAGAGGGTTTTTCATACAACTTCCCTAATGCATCCATCAGTTCTTTTGTAGTCTTTTCCTTTGAAAAATTAATTAATACCCAAGATGCAAGACACAGCCAGATTGTCCCAAGTGCCTTCCTATCTAGTAAATTCCATTCCACATCTATCATGCTCGATGGTTTGTTCACCTTCTCAAACAACGGAGTATAAAGATCCTTCTGATAAAGGTAATCTTCCATCTGTATCTTCTCAAAGATTGAAATTCTGCCTGTTGAATGTATCAACCCTATATCTTTCATCATCTACCATAGCTCCCACTGAAGATAAAACTTTCCCTGTGATTCAACACTTTAGCAAACCAATCCAGGCTCTGATACCAATTGTAAGGAAATAAGGGATAAAATATGTGGAATAATCCCTCGCAAAATTGTAATAGTAGAAACTAATATGCAAAAATTATTACAGATCTCAAATAAAATTGTAGAATAAAATAACACGACACAAAGAGACAATATTTAATATGGTTCACCCAATTTGGGCTACATCCACCAAGAATCACTTGCTCAGATTTTATTACAAGCCACCACTTTCTCAATACAATACCCAGATCCATTTGGAGCTATGCTCAACAAACTCTATAGAATTCATAGCTGAATTCAAAGCACATCTACAATGTTTTTCATTATATCCTACCATATGCATAAAACCATATTATGTAGGTCAACCTGCTTAAATAGTTTTACAATACCATGTGTATCAAAACCAGCCCAAAAACCTATGGGTCAAAAATCTCACCCATATGAGAAGAGCACGTTTCCTGATATGTCGGTTGTGTTTTTTCAAGGCAAACAAAAAATACGCCCAAAAAAAATAAATTTGGGGGCTGTGCCCCCGGACCCTCGCTTGGGGCTCAGCCTGGCCCTAAACCCTAGTGAGGATACATGAAAAGTGTATAATACTCTTAGTGTACAGTCTTCAACACTTTCACACATGAAAACAGGCTCCACAACCTAACACTTACAGGCCTAGGTCACAGCATAGGCACCGACACAAGCTCAAGGACAAGGTCCCATGGTACAGGAAGTAATGGGATAGGATACCATAGTACATGTATAGGGTCCAAGATCGATGGTGCCATTGTAGACATGACCAATGACCAGGTTCAGGGATGCCCTAAACAAAGTGTGGTATTATCAGGACCATCTAACTACTGCGGGGATAGATGTTCCCTCATGTGTAGAGTATAGAGCACAACAGACCTCGAGTGAGAGGACCGTATCTCACACACATAGTGTAAAGTGTATAAGGGAAGTGGTCCCAAAGATAGGTTCAGGTTGAGGCGACAAGCTCACGGAGGCCATGCCTAGCCACGGGTCAGGAAGAGGCTGCACTGAGACCCATACAAGGAAGAGAGATGATACCAGGGTGTCGTACTGGGGCAGAAGAGGAGGAGATAGATGAGACTAGCATGGACATCCGGGGGGGTGATGATTAGTCACCCTATATGTTCATGATATAGATTTTGTATATTATGTATTTATTCCAGCCTGCGTGCCAAAGATAGGGGGATGTACATGAGAATTTTGTGATTTTTTTATTATTATACCGGCTTGCATGCTAAAGATGTTGAGACTATATATGAGAGACACGTGTATTGATTATGCTTCTGTGCACCAGTGTTATGTATGGAAACATGATATTCTAATGATTTATATAGATATGGTGATATTCATGGTATGATGTTGGAGTTGTAGTTATGTGTGTAGGTCATTTTTCAGTCTTATTATTTATGTGATGTAAACTAGGTAAATTAGGCATGATTCATTTAAGGCCATAGGCATGATTGAGTGAGGTCACTTAGACATTGTGGAGTCAGGTTGGTTTAGGCATGGTGGAGTCAGGTCATTTTAGGCATGGTGGAATCAAGTTAGTTTAGGCATGGTGGATTTAGGTCAGTTTATGCATGGTGGAGTTAGGTTAGTTTAGGTATGATGGAGTCAGGTCAAAGGCATGGCTGAGTCATGGTTTATGGTTTTGATTTACTATCCAAGTGAGTGGTAACATGGGAGACAAATGGTGATGTATATGCATGTTATGGTTTAAATTTTCAAATATATGCTATGGTGGAAATATAAAAAATGATAAATGAATTATTTGATGATGTGGTAAAAATGTTTGTTAATTGGTGTTTGTTTAGTTTAATTTCCAATTTTTGATATAAAATGGAAAATAAGGTAGAATGTGAATAGGAAAATGAAGGGGAAATTGGTTAGGGTAAAGAGAGGCTGAGCTAACCTCTAAGGGCCCCATTCCCAAGGAGTGTTGCCTACATAGCCCGGGTAAAAAAGGGGACTCAGGTTGATGTAGTTCTCCCATAAGCAAGGGAAGAATATGATGAGGAAGAGGAATGGGTTGATAAGTTTTAGGTATGATTGAGTGTAGGTAATAGGCATGGTTGAGTCTTAGGTGATAGACATGGTTGACTCTTAGGTGATAGGCATGGTTGAGCCATTTAAAATGTAGGTGTTGATGGTCTGGTCCTATATAGGATAATCAATAAGTAATGAGGAAGGTGAGTGGTAAGAGGTGATAAAAGAGTCATGTAATTGATAAGAACCCTAATGATTCTACCATACCCAAGATGGGCTTATGAATGTAAGACCCTAAACGTGTTACATAATGGACTATTATAAGGGTGAAGAAAGTCACATGATCACGAAATGTCACAGTTGTGGAAAGTCCCTTGAGCAGAGAGGAAATTAGGGTGAAAAGGAAATGAGGTGAAAATAGGTGGTTAAGGATAACTTAGTGTATGGAAACATGTTTACCTAGTAAGAAACCCATGATCAAAATAGGCAAGTTCATGACAAAAAGTTATCACTTTATTCTTTTTTGTTTGTTTTTGATAGATTGATTGATGCGGGAAGTCTATATTTGATGAGTATATTATCTCCTTGAGGTCTTTGTGAAGTTGATCGATGTGGGAATTTTCTGAACATTTTATTGTATTTTTTCAATGACTTTATATAGTTGTTCTTCGAGGGAGCATTCTATATGTACTAGTGAGATAAGAGATGTTCTTTTTGAGGGAGTCATATGTTTTCTGGAAGTTTGACTCAAGGAGTTGAATCCCATTTTTTTTTCGGACATTTAAGTCATGGAAAAGGCTATAGAAGAAGATTAAGTTCTTGTTGAGAAGACAAAACCATAGTACACAGAGGTTAACTATGAAAGAGGTGGTTTCAAGTGATGAACAACCATGGGATTCCATTTTTGAAAAAAAGAAGATGAAAAGTATCCAAGAGAATCATGTGATGAGTAGAGCAGTGGTACTCATATTGAAGATAAGGATGACATGTAACATATAATCACATGGTTCTTTTTTAGTCATTGATCCTCAAAACGGGTAACATATAAGGTGAAAAATGCTCGAGGGATGAGCAGTCAATAGACAAAAGACGATATAGCACTTGATGTCAACAATAAAATGGTCTAAGATGCTAGGCATTGAGGGGCTCAGGTTTAGGTTTACTTGCAAGTGAAGAAAAACAATAAGCACCTGATCCTTATGCATGAGTAACGATATAGGGTCCAAGCCAATTAGGAGAAAATTTACCTCGTTTACTTTTCTCTTCTTTGATTAAATGTTTATTTTTATTTAGGATGAGGTCATCGACCTGAAAGGTTCATTCATGGACACGTTTGTCGTAGGCACACTTGATAAAAATTTTATTAGATTTGGAGATGGTTAAGAGCATTGAGATGATGTTCATCTAACAACTCAATTTGTGTTAAACGGTCCTGGAGAAATTCATCATCATTGAGCATGTCTTATAGTGAGATGCAGAGACATGGAATTTGGACTTCGAGAGCTAGGACAGCCTCGGTACCGTAGACCAGAAAGAAATTTACGGCGGTAGTTGAAGTATGAATACTAGTGCGATAAGCCCACAAGGAAAAAGGAATGTGTGTATGCCAATCCTTCCCAATATCGTCAACTACTTTCATAAGAATTTTGTTCAAGATTTTATTGGTTGATTCTACTTGGCCACTAGTTTGTCGATAATAAGGTGATGATAAATTGAGTTAGATGCCAAAATCATTGCAATGTTTTCGTAGGGTTTTGTTTTTTAATTTATTTCCATTATGAGTGATGAGGTGGTAGGAACACCAAAGTTAAAAATGATGTGGTGGTTGATGAATTCACATATTTTCTTAGCTTTTGTAGAAATGAGGGGAATTGCTTCTACCCATTTAGTATAATATCCAGTAGCAGTTATAATCCATTGATGGCACTGTGAAGAATGAGGATTGATCTCTCCGTAAATATATAAACCCCATTGAGAGAAAGGCCAAAGCTATCATGCAACCTATAAGGCATGACTATGGGTGTGATGAAGATTAGAATGTTATTGGCATTTAACACAATGTTTGACATAGTCGCAACAATCATGGTTTAGGGTTGGCCAGTAATAGCCTAGGAAAAGAATGTGTTTAACGATAGCTAAGCCACTAAAGTGGCCTCCACAAATTCTGTCTTGAACTTCCTTGATGGTGTATGGAATTTCAGAGCTTGTAAGGCATCATAAGAGATTACCGTCGAAGCCACGCTCATAAAGGAGATCACCCATGATGACATAGCGAGAGACACTTTTAAGAAAGGCACGTTGTCCATTATGAGTGAGATCAGGAGGTAGAATTGAAAGGGAAATATAGTCTACAAACTATTTATACGAAAGGTCAAGTGGGTCAGGTGAAACAGTTCTGACATAGTAGACCTCATGAGGTAAATAAGAGGGTGATTGTAACCTTTGTATTGTGACAAAGATTTTAGAGTAGGCACACAAAGCGGGTATCTAAGAAGCCAAGCAAGCCATGGTATCTACAAATTTATTGGTAGAATGTGAGGCAGTTTGAAGTTCATAACGGTCAAAGGTAGTCAAAAGTATGTCTACATGATGTTTATACTTTTTAAGTATTTCATTACAACACTGGTATATACCATTGAATTGGTTTAAAACCAATTGGACATCACCAAATATATTGATTTACTTAGCATTTAAGGCATAAGCATCCTGGAGACCCAATACAAGTGCTTCATATTCGGCGATATTTTTTGTACAATCAAAATCTAGTTTGAAGTATAAAGGCATGGGTTCACCACCAAGAGGAATGAGGATAACACAAGGACTACCCCCACGCTAACACTTGGAGCCATCAAAGAAGAGGGTCATTTGGTAAGTAGTATCATCCAGGGAGAGGGTAGCTATGGATTCATCTGAGAAATCAAAGTTATAGGGTTGATTCTTGAAAATAAGTGCATCTGCTAGTTGGTCAATGATGGTTTTTCCTTTGATGGATTTTTTATAAATGAATTCGAGGTCGAGGTCTGTGAGAAGCATGAACTAACGTGTGCCACATTGATGTTAATAGGGTTTGGCATACATGTAGTGTAGAGGGTCAGTGTTAGTGATGAAAAATGTTTTGTGGTTGATCAGGTAATGACGAAGCTTGGTGGTGACAAAAACTAAGGCTAAACAAAGTTTTTCGGCATGGGTGTATCTAGTTTCATAGTCTAAAAGGGTACGTCCTATGTAATAAACCACTTTCTCTCTGTGTTTCTCATCGTGATGAGTGATCATGACACCTAAAGAATGGTCAATGGTGGAAATGTATAGGTAGAAGGGTTAGTCATCCTTAGGAGGAATGAGCACTATTGGTTAAAGAGGGTTTTTTGTAAGGTGTCAAAGGCTTTGTGGCATTCATCATCCCATTTGAAGGAGACATCCTTTTTGATGAGATGATGAAATGCTTGACAACAATCAAAAATTTGTGAGATGAAATGACAAATAGATTACAGCCTACCTTGCAAACTTTGAAGTTGACAAAGATTAGTAGGCGGAGGCATTTTGAGAATAGCTTTCACTTTAGCAGGATCAAATTCAATACCACACAAAGAAACGATGAACCCAAGGTGTTTTCCTGAAAATACAGCAAAGACGCACTTCTTAGGTTGAAGGCAAACACAATATTTGATGAGGTGGTCAAAGATGACCTTAAGGACTGTCAGGTGTTTTTCCCTATGTTTATATTTGGTAAGAAGGTCATCTACGTAATCTTCCAATATGTGATGCATGATGTCATGGAAGATATATGTCATGGCTCGCTAATATGTAGTACCAGCATTTTTAAGGTCAAAAGGTATGACTCGATAGCAGAAGGTCCCCTAAGGAGTGATGAAGGTGGTTTTATGTTGATCTTTTGGAGAAATTAATATTTGATTATAACCTGAGAAACCGTCCATGAGTGAGAACATCTCATGGCCTGTGGTGAGATCAACTAGTTGGTCAATTCCTGGTAGAGGAAAATAATATTTGAGGCAAGCTAGGTTGAAGTCATGGAAATCCATGCAAATGCAGAGTCACCCTGTCACTTTTGTGACAGGAACAATATTAGAATTCCATTGGGGATATTCAATGGGTAGGATAAAGGAAACTAAGAGAAGATGTTGAAGTTCTTCTTTGACCAAAAGAGCAATGCGAGGATGCACTTTCTACAGCTTTTTTAATGGGTTTGGCAGCAGGAATGGTTATGATATTGCGGACCATAATGTGTGGGTCTATACCAGGAATATTAGCATAGGACCAATAAAATGTGTTGATATGGTCCCAGAGGAAAGAAGTTAAAGATTCCTACTCAACAGCATCTAAATATTGGCCTATCTTTAGAATGTACGGGTCATCTTGAGTATTAATGTTTATTTCGATAGTCGATTCATTCAATATGGTTTACGTCTCAAAGGGTAATGACCAGTGAATATAAGAATCTTCCACACCCATATAGGTGAGGATAGACTTATCATCCTAAAATTGAATGATGTTAATAGAAGGTGTATCGTCATCGATCATGTCAGGATTAGAAGGGATATATTTAGGATCTATGGACTCCATGGGTGAAGGTGGTGATGTTGGTGAATGGGGTGATTGTCTTCTTCAATGAGGTTTACACAGACCTTCTTGGAAGGTGGTGCGGCAAAGCCAACAATACTACAATCGTTGCGCTTATGGGTGGTATAAGAAATGATTGTATGGTGGCCTTGTTCATAAATACCAAAGCCAAATCCTTTTCATGCATAGCAATGAAGGAAAGTGTGGGTGAATTAGTGATTAGTAAGGGATTAGAGGTCAGATGAAAACAATTGTGTTTAGGATGGAGGTTTGGTTGAATAGGTGGCAGTGGCAAGTCCCCCATATGCTAGGTTAGTGTGAAGGTGGGGAGGACCATAAGAGAAAACCTTACCTATATGGTGGTCATAATGAAGGTGTTGGTGCAGTTTTCCATACTCTTGTGAGTGAGTAATGTGTCGATATTGTATAGGTGGTACTCGCCTAGAGCGAGGCATTGAAAACCACCTTCTAAGTGATTAGTAGTAGATATGTGGGTAGCAGAGATAGATGATTCACTAGATGATTGGACATGAGGGGTATTGGTTGGTTGGGAAGTAGAGTGGTAAATTGTGGAGGTTGTGGGAGCACTAAGAATAGAAGAATTAGAAGTGGGAGATGTGGTGGCAGCATTGGTGGATGGGTTCATGGGTGAAGGAGAAGTGGGGGTAGTGGCAGATGCCTTTACTGGTATAAGTACATCATTGGGTTATACAACATGTTACAATTTTTGAATGGCGACTGGTCAGCAGGGATGGTATAGTTATGTCATTCATGTTTGAATTTTACACAGTGTTGTAAATTGGAAGGAACACAACCCATGACATGAATCTAGGGTCTGCTGAGCAATATGTCATAATAGAACTCTCCCTTTATGACGTAGAATAGTTCTAGGATAGTATGAGGGCCTACGTAAACGTGAAGGATAATGGTGCCAAGGGTGGAGGTGATGGCATCGTTGAAGGAATGCATCATAACTGGGTTATTATGCATACAGTTAGAAGGGATACACATTTGATTGTATGCATGGGAGGAGATGATGTTAATGCTAGCACCACCATTGATCATGATGCATTGTACGTGTATGTTATCAATATAAACGGAAATGAAAAGGGTGGGATCAAGGTCATCTGACTGGAGAGGTACAATCTACTCATCAGAGAAGTTGAGGGTGGTGACTTGAGGAGTCTCCATGGGGGTAGAATAAGGAGATGCTTTGGTAAGTGAGGCCACATGGTTAGGGGTAATGATGGAGGCCACTGGTGTGGGATCATCGAGTAAAACTTAAATGGAATGTAAAACCTCAATAAGGGATTTTCTATGAGATTCATAATTTTGAACAAGATCATATAATGACATCATTAGAGGGGACTAATGTAATTGTTTTATCATTGTGTGATGGGTGACTCTGTCAAAGATAGGGTATGTAGGTCCGCAGATGGTGATTTTGGGTGTGGGTGCAGATGGTATACTGGGAAAAGGGTTGGTTTATTTTTCCTTTCCCTTTTGTTTATGAGCATGGGTGACAACGTGAACCATGTTAATCTGAGGGGAAGGGGGAAATGGAGAAGGTGTAGGATGAGTGGTGTAACAACATGATGGGAAAAAACCTACTGAGTAGGGAAATCCTTATGAAGTGAGCTAGGCGCAATAGAATTTAGGTGGTGATTTGGCTAATTCTCTAATACAAACCATGTTGATCTCAAATTTTTGAGGTGGATAAAATGGTTGTGTGGGTAGAGATACTGATCACTAAATGGGTAAAGGGAGATGATTTGTGGTGATAGGTGAAGGTGGAACATGGTCCTCATCAAGAAGGTCATCATTATCAATTTTTTCTTTAGGAGGAAAAAGCTGGAGAAGAATGGTCTTTAGAGCCTTACAATTTTCTACATTATGTCCTAACACACAATGATAGGAAAAAATATTGGTTTCATCCAACCCTTTTGGTTTGGGTATGATAGGATCATAAGGTCTAAGTAGTGGTAATGTGATTACGAAAGTATCTAATATATTAGTTAAAATGTTGGCATAGGACCCCGCTAACGAATCACAATGGGAAGTGAGTGTGGGTTTGGGTAAAGGTGTGGATGATTTTAAGGGAAGAGGATTTATATGAGGGGGAATGGGTTGGCCCATGGTTTTGGTAGGTGTTATCATTTTAGGTTTTGGTGGCATCTACTTGGGTAAAATCCTGGTAGAAGAGATAGTACTGGAAGATTTTTTTTCTTGACTACCTTACTGGAGGGTAGTGTGTTCTTATCTTTGGGTTTCACCTTCTTGGTTAAAGGTGACACAGGGGTATGGGATGCAGAAGGGAGAGAAGATGGTGGTAGAAGATAGGTTACCCATGGGGATAACTGAGTGTTGGTGGAAGTGGTCAGTAAAGGTGGGGTAGATGGCAAGGGTTGGGGTTATAGTAACTAGCAGAGGTATAGGTGGTAAGGATTTCATGGGTGAGGGTGAGGGCGCCTAGTATTTGGTTGAATGAGGTGTAATGAAGGCTTGTGATGAAGAAGTAGGTTTCTTATCTTTTCACTGGTCTTGGGTAGTAGACAGTTTGGCCAGGGTTCATGGGTGAGGCCCTAAGATAGACAAATCATACATTTTCTACATCCTAGATATGATCAACAGAGGTGACTTGATCCTCACCAGTAAAGTATGGAATACTATTAAGTGTAGATGTTGGCATATTATGTTACACGTTTAGATTGAGAGGGCTTCCACTAGTGAATTTGGAAAATTCCTCATAGGAGGATGTGTTAAGAGCTTCATGGTAGGGTGTGTGATTCTATTTGGAGGAGGAGCGGAATGTGCAAGGCACACTGGAGATAGGGATGTGTGTGGGTGCGGTCTTCTATGTATTCTCCTTAGAGATAGCTAGAGGTACTCAAAATACACTTCATCTACAACACTATGTCTGGTATGCACTCTTCTCATAAAAGGTTCATAGGACTACTAAAAAAATATGATATTTAAATGTTGGGAGTCACTAGATGTGTTGAAACAATACCCCAAAGGCTAGAAATACCTAATGCACACACCAGGACTTAACAAAGTTGAAATTTGAGCTTTTAATGTTGGTCCCACTAGGCATGCCAAAAATTATTGGTTGTTAAACTTGCACCTATGTATTAGATTTAGAAGATCTGAGTCATTTGAGTCAATAATGGGACTGTCTCCAAGCTATGGGAACTTACGTGCTTGAGACAGACCTTCGGAGAAGGTTAGTTCCTCTACCTATATCTATTTCTATTATTGCTCCTAATGCTGAAATGGAAACCTAAGCTAACAAAGCCAAGGGACCAAGGATAAAAGGATAACATAAAATTGGAAAACTAAACTAAAGGAGGTGAAAACACCAAAAAATTGGGATGAACACCATATTTTCTGAGTGAAAAATAAAGGAGAAAGCATGAAGGGAGGCTAGGAATGCATGACACATGCCAGAATACATTCACATGATCAATTTCATGAGACATAACAAGAAAAAAGGAACTGCAAGGAATTTTAAATGACACAACAAGCACATAATGTAAAAAAAAGGTAATAAATAATAATATAGACACATTAAGGAAGAGAATAGCCACAAAAAATGCTTTTATTACTTCCAGGTATGCACAATTGATTACAATGATGTCTGAAGGTTGATATACACATGCACAAACTAGATCTAAATGTCTACGACTCAAAATGAAAAGATATGGAATCCTTAGAAAACACTAAAATATCCAAAATTTCAAACCTTTTACAAAGAGCAAAGCTCTTACATTTATATACGAATCGATGAGAGAAAAGAGGAGGAGGGAAAATAAGATTTGAAAACTCAACCACTAACTATGGATACCTGCAAATCCTCCTGCAATTCATCAAATACACATCTACAATTCTATATGTCATGTAGGAGAGAAAAGGTGGAAATATCCATATTAAATCGAGTAGTTAGAGCAATCATATCTACTCAATAATGGTGTGATAAACATTTTCTAGCCTCTCACCTACCTAATCCCGCTTAGACTTGAATTTGAATGGTCTAGAGTGTAGCCCACATCAGAATATTTCCAAAAATTCTGGGAGCATGAGGATATGAGCACTGGAGTAGAGGTTTTGACTGTTAGAAGATCCTTCATTCAAACTGGAAGTGTAAGACATGTTGTGTACATTGATTCATTGAGAGATTGGCCAACTATATAACTACTTTATCATTTTCTGCAATGTGTCAACCACTGGTTCATTGGAATACTTTGGTGCCATGTTGGCATGCTCTTATTGGTTGTGTGTAGCACACTCAATGTCTTATACATGCCACATGTAATAGTAGGGCACAAAAGAAGTTACAAAGGCATACAAGTAGAAGAGTGAGGTGCGTGAGGAAAACAAAAGTAGGGCGTGTGAAATGGTAACATGCATGGGAGAAATGGGATAATTACCCAAGGGATAAGTATATGGTGAAGGAAAAATTATTACAAAAATAATGTGTAGTGGAAAGGAAGAATGGTGTCCGAGGAAGCCAAGGACTTAGTTATTTTTGAAAAACATGGCCAAGGCACATGTGTGTAGGATGTATGAATTGTTGGAAATAAGGTGGATACGCAGAGAGTGCACATGAGGAGAAAATGGAACAAAGAGTAAAAGGAAAAGGAGTAAGGCATGGAAAGAAGGAGCGCGCAAGGCATGTGAGGAATATTCAACCAAGGGGATATGTCGAAGGAGCAATTGGAGTGTGCACAACCTGCAACGTAGAATCTTCAAAGCCATAATGAGGATGTAAGTTATCCAAATAACTAGGGAATTTATTTTGGATAGCATTTACATTATCATATTGTTATTTATCATATCTTAGATCTTTATTATTTACGTAATTTTATCAATCATCATTTATATATATTTATTATCTAAGTGGGTTAACATCCATCCTTGGAATTTATCACTTCTCGAGACTAACTTTGTTAGGGAACCCATCGTCTTTTTCACTAATAATTTTTCATTTTTAGTTTCTCCTTTTTGTGCAGGTTGTCGAGCTCATAGTGGAGAGGATCATGTGTTCCTGTCCCTTCATCATCACCATCATCATCCACATCAGGAGGTAGCCTTAAACCCTCTCATAGTTTCAAGTTTCTTGATTTCTTGTAACCATTGCATAAAATTGTAACAGGAGTGAGAACTCTAATCAAACACAGGAAGTACTTGAGTTAATACCTTGATCTTTCGTAACACCTTAAGAATATCCCTGGAAATGATGCCAAAAATATGATGAGCATCATTGATACTCACACTTTAATTATCTCATGATTGTCAGTCTAAGGTGGTGTTCATGACTATTTTCAACAAAAAGAATGATTGAAACCATGCTCAACATGTATTCACTATTGGTTTTTACATGTTCAATAAAATACTACTTCTAAATGCAATTAAAGAATGACATCTATTTCTAAATCAAATATTACTAAATTCATAATGGAAATGTTGGAAGCAATGAAATTCTTGTAATTTAAAAAAATGCTGAATAAATAGAAATTAAACAAACAAGAAGTGTTACCTTCACATTTAGGAGGAGTGACCCTTTTTCCTTCCATCTTATCTAGTTTAGTGTTATAAATCACATAAGTTGATCTAACCTAGAATCGTGTACTTTATTGAATAGAATAATTTCTTCCACAACAATCAACTAACTCCATAATTCTACTACAAATACTCTTTTATATCAAGAGCAGTCCTTTTCACTCTAGAAGAGGATGGATTATTTGCAATAATTAACTACTACTTGAATGAAATATCTCTATAAAAACTACTTGTCAAGAGTTACAACTTTGAGAGAACAAGTTCATGTTGAATTTCAATTAGATTTCATCTTAGTAATAGATCATATTTCATCTTTTTGGATTTGAGTGGAGTCCTTAATTAACTCTTAGTTGAGATAATTTAATAATCCCAGCTTATTCCAAATATGATGTGTTAAATTCCTTAATTCGTGGTGAATTCTGGTTGTTCTATTCATTTTTCCCATGTTTCTAGTTGAACTGGATGTTAAGTAGGAGTTGCATAATACATATGAGTCTCGTGATGTCTAGATGGTAGTCCATGTTCAATGCTCTTTTCATGACGTAAACTTATGTGATGACTAAATGAAGTCACCTCCTTGCCATCTAATTCCTTTGCTTCCTTCACATGAGTCATGCACTACAAATTGATTCCTACACCAATGCATGGGTGAGTCCTACACTAATGTTTGGGTGAGTTATGCACTAGTGCATGGGTGAGTCCTTCACCAATGCATGAATGATTCTTGTGCTTTGTCATGTATGATTCATGTGCTAGCTTAATATATTATCTTCAAACACATTGTTAATGCACATAAATATTCATTTAAAATCATTTGATGAAGCATATAGAAGATGAAAATAACAAATTTATGTACAAAAATTCCTTTCAAATATATTAAAGTATTAATTACAAAATTATAATATCAACCTTAGTGCAAAATGATGACATAAAAAAATGGGGTTTTGCATTGGAATTAATAGGGATCATCATTGACATCAACACACTTTCAATTATATGCTACATGAGTCATGAAGAATTGATTTTCTATGTGAAGTTTCTCTCTTTTGAGAAGTGATATTTTAGTGTAGACACCAATTTTTAGTATTGCTACCCCTCACCCCACATTCATTCTCAATCATCTTTTCACATACATACCTCTCTTCCCATTCAAATCCCTTTCCCTCCTAAATTCAATTTATCCCACTTACCATTATTTCCCACCATTAATTAATTTTCCCTAATCATACCTAATCCTCTTTAATGTGTTAGTATAGGATATTTATTTTCCTTGTATTTTTTGTTTTACTTAGAGCTTTTCTACACTCATGGGATATGTTTTCTTAGCTGTAGCGGTTAAGTTGAGTTAGCTTACCATTTATGTTGAGTTACTGTAGTCACCTTTCCCTACTCCCTTTATACTCCAAGTGCACGTCGGCCTATAACCCAACATTAGCTGGAGCGCGCACCCAAAAGCACACGTAGGCACTGAACCCCTCCTTTATGTGAGCCTCGTAATGAGAATGTTCACCATTAATGGAGGAATGTTTACAGAAATAGTAATAACATGCATTCATTCTAACACAGAAGTAAAGATACTAGATCTAAGCATAGATACACCATGAAAACAATATAATTAGTATAACAAAATGAAGGAATCAGATCTAAACCATGATCCATATGAATAACATAATGGTTTGTACCCATAGACACAAATATATAGAACAACCCATCATATATTGATTACAAAATTTTTACAGTATCCAGATTACATCAAAAGGGTCATAGCAGACAAAATACATCATGAAATAACATCTTATCCCTACAAAATGACTCTGCTCAAAGGGTTTTATCCATGCTCTCTCTTATGCACCCAGAATAACTTGTACCTCACATCACAGATCCTCTCCCTCTCACATCATCTCTCATTTCCTTGCAGCTTTTCAAAACATACACACCTTCACCTCTGCTTATCCTTACACACCTTGTTTTGGACCCAAGAAAATTCTTAAATAGAGTGGGATCTGTCCTCCACCACCTCATATTCACTCATGAGCAGGTCACATGCTAGATGGAATCATGTTCCTCCATGATTGAATGTCTATGCTAGCTCACAAAAAACCTAATTAGCCTCCACTAATCATAATGATTACATCCTAGAATATTCCTTCCTAGAATATTCTTTCCTTGAGCTACAAGACTCCAAGTTATAACATTATCCACTCATCATGCCTACTCACATCTCCACATGTTGTCCACATAATTCTATATCCCAAAATTTGGTCGAGTCTCAAACCCTTTTCTGCTTCTATGCGCAAACCTTTGTGCGCTTTAGTTCCAACTCAAACCCTTTATTCCAAAATAGGTAATTGCTCAACCTATTTGCATGCACATTATTACCCTGTGGGATTTTCTTCAAGCACCTTCTTCCTATACTACCTTCTGTGCACATTGCTCCTCTATTCTGGGACTTGGCCATTTTTCTAGACTCAACATTACCCCACACTAAACATGTTTTCCATCCTCAGAAACACTCTGTTGTCTTGAAAAAGAATAAATAATAGGAGAATGAACAAAAGAATTTTTCTACTGTTGTATAAGGATCATGAAGTCCTTATTCAAGGATGATTCAATCTTATTCCAAGCATCCACCTCCTTCTACACATGTGTAAACGGATCTCCTATCAACATGTTTACCTCATCAAATTTCAAATCTTCACCCTTAGCTTTCAATGTATCCACAATATCTTCTATTTTCTTTCTAAGGTCGCTCAACGCATCCATCCTTTATGTAACTTGGGGATATAATTATTTTACCTTATTTTTAATCAAGGCCCTTAAACCTTCAATTAAATCAGATTTATTTTTAACCTATACAAGGATCTTATCGTGTTCCATCTGATTTCCTCTATTCTTGTCCTGGAAATATTTTAGATCCACCTTGTCCATAGAAACCAACACACTTTTCACTCTATCTCTATCTTCACAGTTGTCGTAGATAACCTCAGCCATGTGCATTGTGGTCTTAACTAAAGCAAGGAGTTTAGAGTAATGAATTATGGTTTCCTCAATCTTGTATTTCTCATGTTCCTGCTATCACTCCATAACTTCCTCCACTGAGTCCAGTGCAAGTGGTTGCCTCTCTATTGCAATTAAGCACATAAAATCCTAAAGGCAGTGGAAAGATGACTCATACTTTTATTCAAGGGGGCTAAATTTAAGCACTTCATAATAATGGAGTCTAAGATAGTGTCTACTTTCTTGTAGGCTTTTCACACCTTCCATTTTTCTTCTCTCAACTTGGCCTTCAGGTGTGCAACCATCAAATCATTCTCCTTGATCTCCTTGGTTCTCTCTATAATATCCCTATTCTTTTCATCCAATTCTTTTTCTAATGCCCTAATCCTGTTATTCCTCATGAATAACCTTTCTTCAACCTCCACTACCACCTTTTTTAGTGGGTTACACTCCTTCTCATCAGTTAGCTATTGTGAATTCACAATATAATTTTTCTCATTGGGGTTCTGTGTGGTTATTAATGCTCCTGCATTGACATCGAATTTTGGTTCATTAACATGGAACTCAAAATTCCATGATAGCATCTTCCTTGTGTGCATGTATGCACTATCTTTATCAAATGATGACTAGTAGAAGATTTGGTTTGTAGGCACCATGCTCTAGAAATGTGCACGTAAGACCTTGTTTGGATCATTGACATAAGTCATTATGGGTCTTTATGTTTCCATCACGCCCTTGCCACCTATGTGTGCTCCTGTTCATAAACTAACTACTAAACTAGGATCTCTACCCATAATTCCATACTCTTTCCCTACTTATTCCATGTTGTGCTCCACCTCATACCCTACCAAGTCCTTGATGATACCTGCCACTTCCTTCTCCACCATGTTTTCTAACTATTCACCAAACATGTGAGGGGTCCCATGCACATTTGACCCAACTTCCTCTTCACTTTCTTATTTCTCTTGAGCACCCTCAAAAAACTCATCTCGCTCTTCATCATCTTCATATATATCAAACACAGGGGGTTATTTTCTTTCTCGTGCTTCTCACCCTCTTCTCCAGTCTCATCACCTTCTTCAATCTCCATTTTCTCAGAGTCTGAAATTTATGCTACCTTTCACTTCTTCTTCACCGAATATTCCACTACTAGGGATTTATCCTTTGTTGGGCACTTCTTCGTATGAGAATAGGTTCTCATGCCCACACCCGAATCTTGTGCCCTGTGGTCTGAACTACCCATGCACTCAGTACCCTACTTTCTAGAGTTTCCTCTCTCTCTCTCTCTCTCTCTCTCTCTCTCTCTCTCTCTCTCTCTCTCTCTCTCTCTCTCTCTCTCTCCTTCTCGTCTTTGGCACTACCTTATTTTTTCTGGATGGTTTTTTAGGGATGGAGACATCATCCTCAACATACATCCCCTTTTCAAGCTTAGGCCTTAGGTGTATGTGCACCCTTTTCATTGTTCTTCTTGAAAGTGGTAATGTTACGAGCCTTAACATATGTATGTCATGAGAGACATACTTCTCCACATATGCACACTTCTTAGGATACACTAATGTTCCATGCAACACAAGTTAATCCTGATCTACTTTACTTAGATTGAACATCATCTTATTATCCTCCTTAAATCTATTAACTGTGCTTTGAAAATATTATGTTGTGAAGGAAAAAGGTAGTTTGCACCATGGGATTTTGGTGCCATCAGTTAACATGAACATGTCAATGTAGAAGCTCTGGTATACTATAAATTTAGCCTCATCCCCTACCAAGGTTGGAAGTTATTTAGTAATTCTCCATTATGCTCTAAATACATTTCACATCTGCTTGTACCACTTATCCAAGTGGCCTTGTATGTTGATCTTATTGTCTCACAATTATATGCCTCAAACATCTTGGCTGGGGAGGCGTTTTCCTCTAGGTATTATCAAATGCTATTATTCAGACCATCGGGCACCCCAATATCAAAAAACAAAATTGTAAGAAGAATATTACCATACATAATTGTATCTCCATTGTGCTTGGAATCAATAATATCCTTTGCAATGAAGACCAAGAGGGTATAGATTTTCCCTTCTGAAACGTTCAGGTAAATGTTCAACCATTTCCTATTCACTTATGTCCATCATTTTTTTTCAATTCAACTTGGTGAGAAGGTGCATAACCATTTTTATAACTGGGTCAGTGATCTTGGCAATATATAAATAGCACCCATCTTTTTGTATTCATACTCCTTAGTTGTTTCCTTGATAGCATCCTTATCGCTGAAGTCATCATCCAATGAATATCCTATGTGATAGTTCTAGTGTATCTAGAAATAAACTGCATGGTTATGCATATCCTCCCCCCTGCAAAGTGGAAATAATATTTGTGTACACACAACATGAGTGATTGCTATAATCTCTCAGGTTTTCTAAAAAATGGAAACTCAAAAAGTTGTAAAAGCCCATCCTTCTACAATTCCATCTTCACAGCATCATCATACACTGGTTTTTCATCCATTGTTCTTTCTCCTATAGGGAAAACAAGCTTCAACACCATCTCATTCTCATTGGTATCTGTCCTATGGTTATAATCACTTATAACCATATTCTGCACATCAAAAACCCAATCCATCCCCAATAATACCTCATATGGCTATTGCATCTTTGCATACCATTCTTCATTAAATCTTGTCAATGCTACTGGTTTTACTTTTCCCTTTCCCTTCCTTTTGGGTGAAAATTTTGATCCCTTCCTTGGTTTCATCTTCTCTTTCAGGTCCCTAGAAATCCTTAATTTTATTTTTCTTTGCTACTACTCAAACCTTTGATTCCAATCCCTCTACGTAACTTCTTTGAACCCATGCCCTAGCTTCGTAAACCCTAACCTGGAAATCCTTCCTTCCACAAGAAAGCATAAAAACTCACAGGAATCCTTCAAACAACCACTCCCCTATACAATTTACTCCATTCCAATTTGGTTCGCAAATCTAGAAAATTCTTCACTTCGCATGTAACTTTTGCAGATTTTTTGCAAGGATGCCCTAGTTTGCAAGAGTTCTTCAAAAAATAAACGGAAGGTAAAAAATAACATACACCCAAATCCTTATTTATAGTTTTTTTATTTTTTTGCATTAATCTCCATGCCACCTACCACCATACTTCGACATTAATTTTGGATTTTTCCAACGCTTTCATCCCACACATTCTATCTAGTTCTTTTTCTTCCTCGTGTACACTTGTGCGTAACCTACTCAACCTTATGATGTTCCAAACTATATTGACCACAGATCCTTATGCGCACTCATAGCGCCGAAGTCCATCTTATTTTGTGTCTTAAACCTAGTTTTCCCTACTTCTTCATACCTTATTTTGTTGTGTGTTTATTACTATATGTGGTTTTTATAAATCTTTCTTGACACCATTCCATCTAATCGTTAACACCCTTGTTACTCACGCTCCTTCTCAGATATCTCATGCTTATGTTTTTCTCTCCAGAGCCACCAACCAACATTTCTCCAAGTGTGTTCCACTTCTGCATTCTCCACACTCTCCTACCCCATACAAAAATAATGTGTTGTCCTGTGCCCATGAAAACCTCTTTCGATAGTAACTCACTAAAGGAATGCAAACACACTTATTACAAAACAAAAAAAACTAAAATATAAATCATAGCGACGACAAAAGGAAACACATATAAAGGAAAGTGCACTAAAGGGAAACCCTAAGCTAATTGGTGATATTACCTTATTTACAAACACCAAGAAGGCTTATTTATAGTAGGGCTTCAACCTACTCTCGTTAAAGGAACCAGGAAACTGTGTGCCATCCAAAGCTTCTAACTAATAGGCACCTAAATCAAGTATATGTGTTATAACATACTGTCCCAAGAAATCCACTTTGAGTTTCCTAGGATGGCACATAAACTTTGAATCATATAGAAGAACCATCTTCCCAACCTCAAATTTCTTGTTTTTAATATGCTAATCATGACATTCCTTCTTCCTAGCTTTCTCCATCTTCTAACTCCACCTAGTAATGGCTCGTCATTCATCTAATTGCATAATTTTGTCTATGTGCTCTTCAATTTCTTTCTCATTGGTCAATCCTCTTACACATGCAATACATAGGGATGGTAACATAAATTCAATAGGAAAAATAGCTTCCGTGCCAAACACCAATTGAAAAGGTATGGCCTTTTTTAATATTTTATAATTCATTCGATATGCCCATAATATCGCAGAGACTTTATCATCCCATTCTCTCCTTATAACATCACAAATATTATTCAATGTATGGCTCAATATCTTGTTAAAGGCCTCATCCATCCCATTATCCTAAGGGTGATAGGGCATATTTTTGTGATGGGCTACCATAAACTTGTCAATAAGATTCTAATAGTTTCATTCAAGAAATGAGTACCCCTATCACTTGTTAAACTCAACAGGTATCCATATCTGCTTATTATATTCTCCCAAAGAAAATGTGTTGCAGTAGATGCAATGCAATCCTTCATTGGTGCTACCTCTACCCACCTGATAAGATAATCTGTACAAGTAATAATATAGCATGAGCATTTCCTATGCATCAGTGGGGAAATAGTCCCTACAAAGTTAATTGCCAATTTTCCAAATGGTTACGTAATTTTTATAGGCCCTAATGAAATTTCATCTCTTTTCCCAGGCTTCCCAAGACACTATCAATGATCACATGTCCTGGCATATTCTGTGCAATCCTTGTATAATTTCTCCCACCATAAACTAGCCATCAGAATCTTACATGTAGTGGCTCATCTTGCATAATTTCCACCAGAAATCCCTCCATGAGATTCCTCTATAATACCCATGTGCTCATGCTCTAATACACATTGGTGCAAAACCTCATCCTGGCCAAGTGAATAGATCTCCACCAATTATCATACAATGCACAATGCAAATGACAAGTTGTTTCTTCTCTATACTCTTCATTCCTTTAGGATCCACACATATTCATAAAAAGATAGCAATATCTTCCAAATCAGAGGGTTTACATTGTAATCTAAACAACTGTGTATCTTGCATTATGTCTTCAATTTTTTGTGCATCCTCACCTAAATTAATTATAGAAAGAATGTCAATACCTAATTTTCACTTCCCTAGTTTGACTACCACTGAAAAGTCAAATTTATGAAATAACAAGATCCACCAACATATGCTCCCTTGAAAAACAAGCTTGTTCACCAAATACTTAATTTTCATGTGATCTGTGTAGAAGATAAATGGATTATCCAACAAGTACTACCTAAATTTATGCATCTCATAAATCATAGACATCGCTTCGCGCTCTATTGTTGTGTAATTTTTCTCAACTGGGGTTAACTTTTTGCTTGCAAAACAAAAAGGGTGATTAAAATCCCTTCTCTATGTTATGCTAACATTGATCCTATTACCATCCCTGACGTATAAACATGTACATGAAAGGGCTTGTCCCAAGAGAGAAAGAACAAAATGGGTGCAGTAGTAAGCTTCTCCTTCAATGTATCAAAATCTATATGTTACGCCTCGACCCAGTGAAACCTTCCTTTATGCCTTAACAATTCTTCTAAGGGCATGGCTATCCTATAACACCCCTTGATGAATTTCCTATAGTAACCCGTATTCCTCAAGAATCCATGCACTGCACTTTGATTGGTAGGCTCCTCCAAACCCAAAATAACAACAAATTTGGCAGGATCCACCAATAATCCTTCCTTACAAATGATATGACCTAGCAATGTGTCAAAAGGAATAGCAAAAACACATTTCTTAAATTTTTCATAGAAATACTTAACTGCCTACATCTCTCAAATATCAACCACAATTTATCATAGTAGTCCTTGAAAAATCCATATATTATCCAATTATCTAGGTAAACTTGTAGAAATTTATGAATAAAGTCTTGAAACTCTTGTACCAAAATGCGCAAAAATACAGCAGGTGCATTCTTAAGTCCAAAAGGAATAACCGTATAAGAAAAAATTCCCCATTCAGTGGTGAAAGTAGTTTTTTCCTTGTCCTCCATCAATCTCTTTACCTAATGATATCCTGAGAATCCATCTATAAAAGAATAGATCTCCCATCCTGCCACACCTTCCAATATATCCTTAGTGAAAGGTGTTGGAAAAGGATCTATAACACATACATCATTCAAATATCTATAGCCTATAGATATCCTTATCCTCCTACCTTTCTTGATACTAATCACCATTGGGATCACTCATTCATATTCCTCAATTACTTCAATGATGCCAAATTTTATCAGCTTATCAATCTCCTCTTTAAATTTTACATGTAAATTCAAATTCATCCTATAAGGCATCTTCCTAATTAGGTGCACATATTCCTTCAACTTAATCTGCATCTCTCCCAATGAGTGATGAACCCCTATTAACTCATGGTATCCGCATGGGCACAAATCCTGGAATTCACACAGTAGCTCAATTACCTTTGAGACCTCTTGGTTTGTCAAGTAATATCCAATGATTGTTTATTTTGGCTCCACTTCTTTACCAATGTTAAAATTATTCATTTTCAAGGTCTCATGGTAAGTACACACTTACTCATCTTCACTTTCCAAGACTTCACACTTATCTTCCATATGATTAACATCCAAGTTTTCTACTTCCTTTTCCTCTATGAGGTACACCAACTCTCCCTTTTCCTTCTCCAGGTAGGCACGCCTAAATTGTCCTTCTTCTTTGAAGTGCACCTCTAAGTCAAGTTCCCCTAGAAAATCTAGGATATGGTCTTCATCCATAGCCCAATCTACCAGAGTAAGGTGCTTAACTACTTGTAAGGCTTCATTCACCTATGGTTTAGAGGATAGATACTCAAATCTCTAAAAAATGCTTTCTGTCAACTCTTTCCATTTTCTTGTCTGATGATGCAACTCCGAATGGATGTACCATGTGTACACATAACCCTGCAAGGTGGAATAGAACTTATGTACCCATAGTGAGGGAGGTAAGGCTTCTAGGCCTACCATCTAGGCTCTCTCACATTCTTGGACATGAAATGAGGCAAATTCCTTCCCATTATAGTCACATATTTTAGAGGGTGCATTTCCCTATAGAAACATAATAGAGAACGTGATCCTCACTTCGCGTCATTCTAGAAGATTATCTCGATGAGTCGCCCACCAATGTGCCACTGTTGCGAGAAAGGTATAAGTTAGAATATTCCTCCTCTCTACTTGACATTTCCACTAGACCTCCATCACACACATAAAGACATCATTGTTACCTTCCCTAGTATAACTTGGTAACTTTCTTCCTCTGAAGTTCCTAACTGAGTGTGCTCTAGAAAATTGAGTTACATTTCCCTTAAATTTAATTCCAACTAACTCATAGGTCTCATGCACCCAATTTTTGAGTGCAATGCTAGTTGTATCACTTATAGATTGAGCATCTTCCCATTGAATGACTCCTTCTCTTGATGCGTGAATAGCCTCAAGGTCTATAATGGTGTGCACATATATTATTTCTAGGTCCTCCTCTCTTAAAGGTTCTACATAAGGTGAAAACCTCCCATCTATTAGTGGAATAATGACGCACTCCTCTTTGTTATCAAAACTAATGTGTTCCTTGTTAAATCAAAAGTCAAAATTTGTTGCATAACACCAGTGGCATACAAGTAATGTTGGGAATTTATCTGCCTTGGAAAGTGCTAAGACTTTAAAATACCTAATAAATTTAGTCCCTTAAATGGTATGGAAGCATCCTTCAAGACTCTGATGGGCATAGCCTTTTTCCTTTTTTCCATATACAAAAAATTTGAAAATGGTTGCAATGGAGGATTCCCCATATAATTCCATGCATAAAAGCTAAGGAAATTGACCTCTAAACCCATATTAATTAGTATGTAGCTCAGGATCGATCTATAAAAAAGTGCATTTAGCATAATTTCCTTGTCATAATCAAGACTTTGAGGGGGAAGATTAATATGTAATACCTACCTCTCATGGTAACATTTCTCTTAACCACTCTCCTAACAGAGGAATAATGTTCTCCTAGAGTAGCATCTTACATACAAACTTCTCTGACATCATCCATGTATTTTTGAGGGACTTTAGTGCCCTTCTTCTACTCCAACTTCCATGATTGCTCCTTCAGACCATGAATTTCCCTTTGCAGGCTCCTAATCACTTCCATGGTTTAATACTAAACCTCGTTCTGATGGGTTGGATCAGAATATTTCCCATGTAATCTGTTTTCTCTGTAATGAAATGTCATTGTTTTGGGAATTCTCTAGTGTGTACAACCTCAACACATGTAGTTACTAAAATAGGTTCTAACTCGGGTTTAAGCGATGCCCTAGGCATCAATAGCAGGTTAGTTCTCTTCACACTAACAATCCCCATGCCTTTTTCCTTCTTCTATTTCTATTTCATGTGGTCATACAATTCAAGTCAATCGTCATACTTGTGTTTCTTTCCACACCATGACCACTATATTAAATCTAGACATTTGCGCTTGTAGTGTTCAGTAGATCCACAAGTGTAACAAGTCCCATGGGGGAATTCAATCCTTCCTCCACGACCGCTACGGCCTATGAATCCTCTATGAAAACCTTTTCCTCAACTCTCACCATCTACGTGCCCTTCATACTGATGACCTTCACCCTTAGAACTACTCCCAATGTTGGTCTTGCACACACCAATATCAAAGGAATCACAAATTTGTTCTATTAATTGGCAGTCCTTTGTATCATGATTAGTAGATGTGAAAATCCTACAATAAGAAGACACATTCTTAAGCAGTGTGCACTGTAACAAAGGGCATCTACTTTTATCATGATCCCTGTGGAAAATTTCATAATCTACTGACATAACATGTAGTGATTTTCAAGGGAAACTATCCTTGGTGTGTCCTTCTATGTCATAGTATGTACACAAAAATCCACTGCAAGTTTCATGAGATGAATTTGTAGATATTTCTCAATCTTCTTTGGCATGGCAGAAATATGTTCTTCTAAAATGGGCTTCCCCTGTGTCAATGCTTTTAATGGCCTTAGCTTGCAGAGTATCCTCCAAGGCCTTGCATGGATCCTTGAAAGTATAATGAGAGAGCACTTTTCTGAAATGTGTTATCAATCCTCTAGCAAAGAACTAAGCATGTTACGAGGGATGGATATCATAAGATAGTTTTCACAAAAGATTCATAAAGCATGCATCATACTCCCACACACTCTCTGACATACCTTGTTGAATATCCTTGAGAGCGTTAATGCTCTTTTGCTCAAATTCAAGAATGTGGAATCATGCCAAAAAGGCATCACATAACACGGTATAATCCACCATTGTTTGATGTGGGTCATACTTTCAGTACCAGCTATGTGCACACTTACAACATAGTAACTCAAACTTGTGTACATACTCTACAACATCCTCAACACCTTTGTAATTAGGTAAATGCAAAGACATCTCATAAAACACCTACTGAGGTGGTTGAGGTCCTTTTCTACCAGATCTAGAACCTTGGGTCCCTCCTATGTCTCCTCCACCACCAGTACCACTAGCTCTTATCTCTCTAGATCTAATGGATCCTCCTTCTGTAGCATGTAAAGGGCCTGAAGTAGTTCTAATCTATGTCCCCGTCGTCATGTTGAACTACATGTTAACATTTTTTGATGTTGAACCACTTCAAGATGTGATACCCAAACTTTTAGTACCTACACCTTGCCCAAATGATGTGCCTGATAGGATTCCACCAAAAACTTGTAATGTTTATGTGGCCATATATGGATGTAATCTAAAATGATAACTACGTGATGTTGTTTTCTTACCAATTCCAACTGAATTAGAAATCCTTGTCTTAGAAAATTAGGAAACTAAGTGCAAGGGTTTGTTCACGTGGTGGGTTTAGATGCACACCTACAATTCTTCTCCTTTCTTCATACAATGAGCTCTCATCAAAATCCGAGGGGTTTCTTCTCCCATTTTTTCCAAGATGGGGTAACACAGACTATTCAGGTTCCACCTCCTCCGCGTGAACCTCAAATCCTTCCCACATCATCTGGCTCTATAATTTAATCAATCCTATAACTTCGCATTGTCTTGACAATTCCATCTCTTGTGCTTCATTATATTTGATTTGTCTCTCCTCTCTCTCTCTCTACTTATGTCATAGGTTTCACCATCTCTCACCACACTAGCTTCTGTGGCCCTTGCCCAGTGGGAATTTATCTAGCCATACAAAATTCTTCCAAACTCAGAGTGATGATCATGATCTTGATGGCTAATTGTTTAACGTACAAGAAATATCCTTTTGGTTCTCACAAGAACTTGAACTCAGCAACCTCTAAGAAAGAGTACATAGAAACCACATACTCCAACGTATACCTAGTCAACACACCACTCCACCAATGATCAACAACACGATTCCAGGTAAAATCAGCATCATGCAGCTGTTGATAATATTCTTGGATCCAAACACAAGGTCGATGAAAGGAATGATAACCAGATCATACCAAGCCAAGAACAAAAATGCTAATCAAACACCATGATCAATAAGATGAAAGCAATTCGCCAGAATAACTTTACATAAAACCTTTGCAAACAAATGAGAAACAATATCATATATTATTATGGAACTCAATGCAATACATTGAGAATGGGCCTTGCTTAAATAGGAGAGGAATAACAATCTAAGAACCAATCAAGGTCGTAGATCAAGCCATAAATCAAGTACATTACTAGTCATCAAAGAACTAGTCAAGACCATAGATTTAGGAGAGAACTAGACATTAAGGATCTAGTCAATACCATAGATCAAGGAAAGAACTATACCTAACAACTAGATAATATCTCCTAATATCTAAATAAGATAAAATAAATATCCACACACATAAGTGGGTGAGGATAAATACAATAAAGGTAAATAAAGTACCTAGGTGAACATGAGCTAAGGTAAATACCTACTCTACCCAAGTGAAGCTTGGAGCCAAAATAGATGTGGCATGTCCACAGTATGATTCCTGGAAACTAGGCCTGATGAGGTACTCATGTACAATAACTAGGAAAAAAGGGACACCGCATATTACCCAAAACCTGTAACAATAAAGTAAAGAGAGTAAAGACCCGCTCCAAGGCATCCCAAGAAGCTTGGCTCAAAAAACTCGTATAATGCTAAAGAATTTTGGTGTGCACTGTGGTCTGAATCCATTACTTGATCACAAAACTCAAAACAACTGACACTGGGCTCCACCAGAATAGCTCCATACAAGGAGACTGTCAACGGAGTGATGTCGAAAGTGCAAAAAAAAACACCAAACATAATTTGATCAAGTGCTGCAAATAGGTGTGCCACGATCTAAGAACAATAACCAAAGAAACAAGGTAAGGACACAAAATCCAAAGTGTCATGATCCAAGAAAAGCCAAGGTAACAAGGCAAGGACACAAAACCTGAAGAAGCAACATCAACACCACACCCTCCCATACTACTGAATGGGTGGAGTGGTGCTACAAATCTGTATGAGTTGTCAAAACAACTACTTTAACACTAATAAACTAACACTGGGCTCCACCAGAATAGCTCCCCCACAAGAGAGACTATTAACATGCCAAAAGTGTTGAAAATATAGATACAAAATCTCTCAACAAACAAGAGAGATACACTACACCTGCTAAATAAAAATACTCAAAACAAGAAACATCACAATGCAAAAGGTATAGAAAGTGGAGCCGAATGGTGGAGGAGCCACGCCTGTAGAGTCCTCTCAATAAATGCCTATGTCGCCACCATGAGTGATCAGATATCCACCCCAAATCAACATGGATGGATGATGAAGATGCCTGCATATGACTTGGTGCAAAATGCACAATGGGTGCATACAAAAGAACATAAAATGTGTGTCAGGCTGATTGTGTCTGACAGCTAAAATCTTAGGTTTCTCAAGCCTGAGTGAAGGTGCAAAACTCATGTGCTGCTCATGATCCTTAGAAAGATTCGAGCGAGAAAAAAAAGGAGCTCTGTCAATGTGTGATCCCAATGAAGTATCTTCTCGAAAACCAATGTCATGATGAGAATTCCACTTAACATGTGGAATCGAGGAAACAATACCCTGTGAATGTTTGCTAATGACTTTGCTAGTGAGACCCATAGAACAAAGCATGTGAGAATGGAATGCAGTGGTATGCTTCTCAAAAAAACCATGTAGCTGAGCAGAAGTAGGATACACAAGATGTGGTGTTGTAATAAGCACAGATGTGGAAGAGCATGCAGTAACAAGCTTCATAGGTGTATGGGCATCAAGAGCACGAAAAGACTCAAAGACTGATAGATCAATGTCAGTGGGTTCAGGAGCAATAGTTGTAAGTGGACTAGGAGCATGGATACAGTTGTCCACAATATTATGGTGATGTTGTAGGCTAGCAAGTTTGTTCTGCAGGGAGTGTATTATAGTTTCCTTATCATAAATGAGTGATTGTAGAAGAGAATTTCACTTCTTGAGCGATCTATTTTCTTCCACAAATTTTACAATATCCTCTTGAAGTCCACACACTTCATAGAAAATCATATCATTCTCAGAATCCACGATAGGTACAAATTACAACTCCCAAAAGTTTAGGACATCGGGCTCAGCCAAAATTCCGTCCATAATTTATTACAACACTCCTCCATATTTGGCACTTTATAATTATAGTGCAAGTCTAAAAATGAATAACTCCAATGGAAAGAGCATGAAAAAACAAGCACTTTTGCAAAAAAATGACACAAAACTGAGCTACCAATCAAAATTTCCAAGCTTTTTACTATTTTTCTCTGTTATTTATTGTAGTTTCCACTAAAGCAAAATAAATTGTTGTTTCCTTCACCACACAAATAAAATTAGAGGGGGCTGAAGCTAAGAACCTACTAGTAGGAATCACAAGATTTAAGCCCTCATATGACTATACCATATGAACAAGGGCTAAGGATTTTAATGACAAGGAATACGTGTAGACACAGAAATACATACATTCATTCTAGCACATAAGTAAAGACATTAGCTCTAAGAATAGATGCACCATGAAAATAATATAAGAATTATAACAACACAAAGGAATCAGATCTGAACCATGATCCTTATGAATAACACATGGGTTTGGACCCATAGACATAAATATATAGATCAACCCATCATATATTGACTAACAAACATTTACATTAGCCAAATTATATCAAAAGGGTCATAATAGACCAAATACATCATGAAATAACATCCTAGCCCTAAAAAAATGACTCTTCTCAAAGGGTTCTATCCATGCTCTCTCCTATGCACCCAGAATACCTTGTGCCTCGCATCACAAATCCTCTTCCTCTCGCATCATCTCTCATTTCCTCGCAGCCCTTCACATCCCCATACACACCTTCATCTATTTTGACCCAAGTACTTTCTTAAATATAGTAGGATCTCTCCTTTAGCACCTCATCTTCACTCATGAGCAGGCTGCATGCCAGATGGAATCATGTTCCTCCATAATCAAGTGCATATTCCAGCTCACCAAAACCTTGATTAGCCTCTACTACCCATAATGATTACATCCTAGAATATTTATTTTCTAGGATATTCTTTCCTTGAGCTGCAAGAATCCAAGTTCTAACATTATCCACTCATCATGCCTACTCACATCTCCACGTGTTGTCCATGTATTACCATATCCCAAAATGTGGCCAAGTATCAAACCCTTTTTTGCTTCCGCAAGAAAACCTTTATGCACTCTAATTCTAACTCAAACCCTTCATTACAAAATTGGTAACTACTTAACCTATTTGCACATACATTATTACCTTGCGTGATTCTCTTCAAGAACCTTCTTCCTATACTACCTTCTGCACACGTTGATCCTCTATTCCAGGACTTATCCATTTTTCTCAGCTCAACATCTACTAGTTGTGTGGAGTCAATTATACTTCTATTATCACTTAGTGAGATTTATTCCCCACTAATCTAGGAGGAGGTTGTGTATTCACCACCTATATGTACTTGACTTACATCATTCCATCCTATGGAATATGGAGCATATGCAGCATTGAGTTGATTTGAAGTCATTCTTGCCTTCTAAGTTCTTGATCATATTGCATGTTATTTTTCATTATATCAATATCTGCAATTGCTCATGTATTCATTTTTCATCAGAGATCTAGAAACTCTAATATGGTATCATATTGATTTTGGTGATACATTTTCCATTACTGTGTTATTTATAGTTTTTGAATACTTCATTTGTGAAACTAACAGTTCATGTGCAAATAGTTCTAATTCTGTCTTGGTTCTTTATAGTTGTGATTTTTTGTGTTTTCCTAATTGATGAATTGAGGGTTTACAAATTTTGGGGTTCAAAAATCATGAAATTTGTGTTTTCTGGGGGAGATTTCAGGGAGTAAATGGGATTTTTTTCTATTAGAGGGATGTTTTATGCATCTAAAGCCATGAATCTTCTCTTCTAATGCACTTTCAGCTATTATGAAGATGTTTTTTATTCTAAGGGTGTTTTTACTGTTCTGAGGGTTTTTTGTTGTTTGGAGCCACGTTTATGGCTCATTTGCAGACCTGGGATACATCCTTTCCCAATAAAACAGTGTTGGAGGGTTAATAAAATCCTGGGGAGGCCGTTTTTAACCTGTGCACTTTTTTTCAATTGAGAGCAAATGTACTGATGATCTTCCTCAATTTATTCTTTCTCTACTATTGTTGCAACCTCATTTTTTACCACTTGCTTCTGAATCTCAACTTTCACTAGAGACTTAACCATTAATGTAATTTTCTTGATATTAAACTTGGTAGCCCATATTTTTATATTTCTTGTCAGTTATTCCTTGCTAAGCTCTTCATTATTCTCCTCCCCTTAGCTGATTTGTTGGATGTGCTCTTCCCAAACTGGATTTGGGACCACAAGAGGAGGGATGGGTTGGGATTCAATTATTTGTTGCAATGGTTAAGGTGGTGGAAGGGAAGGTATGGTTTCTTGTTTATTTGGAGGGGACTTGGGTTTGGAAGGGAAAAGGTAAGAGAAACTAAGATGGGATGGAATACTAGAGAATTGGGAAGTTGATTCCATAATGGGGGCAGCTTGTAATAAGCTTGGATATTGAGGCTCCATCTGAGATGGTGTTAATCTGGGAGTGGGGAGAGGATTGTGATATGGAAATTCTAGGTTTTCCCATTGATAGGATTGAATAACATTGTCAACAAAAACTCCCATCTCTATAATCCACTATGTGAGCCTTGCAAACATCTCAGCTATAAAGTCCAGTTTCTACTTTGGGTTATAATGTTTTGGAAAAGGGCCCTCCCATGGACAAAGAGTCCTAAATCCAACCTTGAATTCCTGCATGCATCTGAGACATAGCCCTCAACTACACCATTCTATCCTCCAATTCTTTCACCTTCAATTACAATTCAAAATCCTCAAGCATAGGATATCCTCCATAATTTGCATACTCTTGTTCTTATACAACTGCATAGTTCGGTGGATGACCGAATTGATCTGGATATTTCTCATATGGGTATGCATATTGATGATCTTTATTATAGTATGGATGCAGAGATATTTGATGGTAACCTAAGAATGAATCTTGTAAGCTTGGAAGTAGATATAAATGATATGGATATTGTTGAAAGTGTGAATTCCACATAGGGAATGAAGTCATGATTACACAATTTCATGGAATGGAATAAATTGGAAAGACGTGGGAAGAAAGATGAATGAAAATGGATGGAAGAAAGATGAATGAAAATTAATGGATGAAAGGTCTACCATTCAAATAAAATGGGTTTTTTTATCAATGGAGTCACTAGATGTACTTGAACATGCCTCCAAAGGATGATATTTCACCAAGAGCACAAAAACTTGATGAAATAAAGATGTAAATCTCTTCAAAATGTCCCACCAAGCATGCCAAAACTGTTATCAAGTAGTGGATGTATGCACAATGGCTTTAATAATGTTGCTTGAATTGAAACACCTCTAAAACATGAAACTCTAACTTATGTGATGTCCCATCGGGCGTGCCAAAACTGTTTTCACAAAAAAGTAGCACCCTAATATTTGGCAATGCAAATCTCTAATTTTTTCTAACATTGGGTTACCTCTCAAGTTGTGGGACTTGTGGGCTTGAGATAACCCTCTATAGAAAGATAGTTCTTGCTCATAAACTACCTTCCACAATCTACTCCTAATGTAGGAAATACTATCTAATCTTATCCTAATATTCCAAGGGATCAGGGAGAGAGAGTTCATAAAAATAAACCTACACTGAAAGTGGTGATATACCAGAAAAGGAGGTGAGAGATAATTTAGTGAGGGAGAAAAAGAAGGAAACGAAGAAGGGAGAAGCTAGACACAAGTGACACAAACCTAAGATTCATTTACCATCTATTCTCACATGAAACACAACATAATGAAATTGTAGATGAAGAAGACATGCACATCACAATGCAATAAGTAAAAGAGAGGAAAATTTGTAGCTAAAACGAGAAAGGACAGACAAATGTGTCATAAAATAAGATTTATTGCAATAGAATTATGTAAAAACCATTATAGTTGCAAAGGAAGGCACAACAACACATTGTCAAACCCAAAATGGAGGTTTGGTGGCTCACATATGCTTTGGAAATTTTTTTACAGAGTTCCATTTCAGTTTTTTAATGTCGTCATTCATCATGAAAGATTGTTACAATATATAGCTCGAATGAAGGAGAAGGAAGAGAGAGAAGAGGGGGGACGGGTTTTTTATCGTCAACCATCGAAAATATTCCTTAAATACCTCTTCAAAGCACATGGTAACTTCATAGATCCATTATTTTTTCAATTCCATCCTTGATATGGAAAAAGAGACATGTTTCATCAATTCTGGTGGTCGAGCTATCTGATTTGATCGTTTATGTGAATAAACAGTCTTCTCTTGTCCCTGAAATTCATGTTTTCCATTTTAACACACCAAAAACCACCAAAATCATATTTTTATGACGTCAATCTGAATATCTTGATGAGATATTTCCTATTATATAAATTTTGTCTTATTTGGAGCTCAAGTTTGAAAGATATGGCCATTTGAAGATTTACCAGTCAGGATGCATAGGGATTTGACATGTGGCAGCTTTGGATTGGCTCAAAGATTGAGCTCTACTAATGTGCACTTTCTTTACTCTTTTCCAAGTGTCAGTCTCCCATTGGGTCGCAATATTGAGCTTTACTTCTCCATCTGCCATCTATCCCTTTTACCTTGGTTGGGTTGCCTTTATCAAAATACAGGCCAATTGAACTTCACCATGTTCCTTCAAGATGTCAGGATGTCCTTTACCTTTTTTAGTCTCCATAACACATGGACCAATGAAAATTCTCCTTCAAATTTCAGACCCTTCAAAATGTGAGCCAATAAATAAATAGCCACGTTTCTTCATAATTTTTTCCTCAACTGACAAATGCGAAATGTGAGCCAATAGAAAGGCTCCACGTATTTTACATGTCAATCCTTTACTAGTCTCTAGCCTCTAACATTTGCAAACCCTTAGCCAATGAGGAAGCACCACACCTTAATGTGTTCTCAAACTTTAAATAATCTCCTTTGATAATCGTGAAGAGTGAGCCAATAGGAAAGTTCCACGCTTTGACGTTTTCAGTCTTGTTAGTATTTTACTTTGTGTTTGGATCTGATTGGAGGAGCCTTCACAAATGTCATATTTGTGAAAGGTGAGCTAATGAAATAGTGCCACGTATCCCTTTGCTTTCCTATTTATCATGGCTTTCTAATACCCCATGGGTTTAAATGAAACCTTCCTAAGTCTTCAACTGATCTCCTTCTTTTTTGATTGAGCTTCTTTGTTCTGCAGCTTTTAAAACATAAAACCTACCAATATTTTAAACCTGATTATCTTGCGAGTTTTCAAATACCAATGACCAGTACATTTGGGAAGTTCAATTTGACAACGGTTTGACCGTCACAGACCTATAAAAATGGTTAACTCCATTTTTTAATCTTGTTAAATCCAAAATAACCCAAGGGGGGCAGTTTTGGATAACAGGAGCATTGCTTGCATAATTTAAAATTTAAAATTTAGATAAAAAGGAAAAGTGTTATCTAGGTATTCCTCTTTTTATTAGTTACTCCTTTTGCATCACACTTTCTTTTCTTGTTTGATTGTCCTCATAAAATTTACACATTTCATTTTGGATCTCAAAAGAACCTTTCATATCTTCTTGACAATCTAGTCTAAGTAGGGGGTTTAATATTTTCCATACACCTTCATCACACACATCTGAACACAAAAATAAATACTACACATCTAAACATCTCTTACCATGAGGAAATATTGGGATTTCATCACCTGATAGGAAAGCCACCGTGGTGTTCTAGTACAATTTTTTTTTCTACTGGTATATTGGTTAAGTACCCAACTCCCTTATCATTGCAGGACTGTGAAGTGAGGGGGTAGGCCCCAATACCAAGCCCCATACCAGTAGCCATCACATATTTGTACCTCATATCTCTTCAGGTATATAGAGGAAACCAACCAAAACTACTTGAAACTATCCATATATTTCCATTTCCTAGGTTCCCTTCAAGCCCATTTTAGGTTCTTTTTCACATCTTTAATAATAAATATAATCAAAATTTTGTTGTGAGACTTGTTTGATATAATAAAAAAATAGCATGGTTTTTTTTTTTTTTTTTTTTCATGTCAGTTATTACACGTTCCGAAAAAAACTAAATGGAACAAAACATGTCATCTAACAACATTCCTATTTCCTCTACTTCTAACAAACCTTTGTGCTTTCTATCCTTACCTCCCCCCCTTTGGTCACCTATTCTACAGTTACCCAACCAATGGTATCCATCACCCATCCTCAAGAGACTCATTCAATCCAACCTAAGACCCATATTGAAACCAATCCCTTTCTTTATCATCATTATGTCCTATCTAGACCAACGATAACTCCTTCCGCCACCTCCATCGAAGCTTTTTGGCCTCCTATCATCCCTCATGGGTGTGTGGAATTTTAATAGCTTCTCGATGCTAATTTAGTTTCCCTTCATGACTATGTCATTTGCAAGACTACTAACCTCCCCATTGAATGACTCCCTTTACAGTAAATTTATACCTACCATTCCAATCATGTATCTACTCAATTCCTCACTTCTCAACTTCATATATACTTTCCTAGAGATATGAATGAACTTGTTAATTTTCCTTGTGTTAATATTTTTTTCACCTCTTGTATCCCCATCACCTCATAATCCACTTCAGTTATTAGTGGCCCATCCAATCATCTCAAGAGTCTCACTTTCTTCCTCCTCCATCTGAAAAATATAATTCAACTTTACCCCTTATTTTCACTTCCCATGTCCATGCCAATGTGATCACTTCACAAACCCATCCTTGTGAAGCAACTCAAACCCATCAACCTTCACCTCAAGGTGCTTATCATTACATATTTCCCAATCAATCACTTTAAATATCCCAACTACCCACTACTTACATCCCAACTCATCTTATATCAAACCAACCAAATGTCCCCACTTCTCAACATCCAACTCAATCTCATCAATCTTATCACATCCCCATTTCTCAACAAAAACCTTAATCTCAACCCATTAAATTACAACCCTTCAATTTCATTCCCCCATATCAACCACTCCCACTAACACCTATCCATATTAAAACATATCAAACTTATCAAAAACATAACCCATCCACCTCTTATGCATCACAATCTCACCCTTTAACCACTCAACCCCATCCATCTAATGATCCCATGAAAGTATTATTATGTAGAATGGATAATATTAAATCTGCTACCTTGGGATCTAAGACCACCTTTTCATATGAGAAAATTTGTAATGAATCTATTAATCCATTCGTCCATGTAAATCCTTATCCTCCTAATTGGGAATTATAAAAAAATTCCAAGTTCAAGCATGATATCCTTCCTTTTTCGTTCTTAATTTTTTGCAAAATGATATTTGATATTAGAAAAATCTACAAACATGGGGGACTAATTCCGATATGCTATTCTGTATACAGTTGAACATACATGTACATAACTAAAAGGGGAAGAAAAATTTTCTGTGGTATTGCAGCGGCATTGGTTGTCATGATTTTGCTAATGTTTAATGTTTTGATTCATTTTGTTTACTGGTTTTTTTGGATGTGCATTACCATGTTTTTTGTTGATGATGGTTTTGTTTTATCATCTCTTGTCCATGAATATGTTGTTATGCTATTAGAATGACCATGTTTACTATTGAACATTTTTTTTTATGAGCATTTGCATGTATTATATTAGCACATAGTATCTCTTTCAATCTACTTCAATTGGATGGTTCATTAACCATGATGTGTTAAAAATATTATATTGCAGATGATAGTAAAAATTTTAAGTTGATCATTTACTCTCTCTGCTAAGATAAGTTATTATTCACATACGGGTAGGTGGTCATTGATCCTAAGACACATAAATGATTACTGGAAGAAATAATGTTATTGTTAATACAGTAATGGAGGGAAATGTAATGATTCCAAATGATTTTATAGCCCATGGTTAGGGAAAGAATATCAAAAGGAAATATTTCCCTAAGTTCGTATATATAAAATGAAATATTTCTTTGTTAATAAATGTGGTCTTAGATCATTTCTTTGGGCACACAATGTGAAATTATATGGCTCTTTACCATATTAGAAGATTAAGATTAATAATGGATCATGAGTTATGTTTGAACATAGTCGATGGATGATCATTGACTAATCTCATGGCATAAAAATTATTAAATGATTTGGATTTTTTAACCTTAATTTACTAAAACCAATCTAAATCCCTTATTAAATATAAACTTATCAAAAAACATGTCGACTTGGGATTGAATATGAGTTTGACTGACTAGTCAAATATTAACTACCCTGTAATTATTAACCAAGTTAAGTTAATCAAAGTTATAGAGGGAAATATTGGTAGTTGTGAGGATCATGAAGCCACTACGTGGTGTTTCAGGCATTAAATGACATTAAGCCTTCCTTGGTAAACCTGAAGCTTCCTCTAGAAGCTACCGACTTGCATGGGTTTAATTCGTATTGTTCTACTAGTATTTCAGGTTTTCCTTTTCTCATCCTCTCAAGTTTCACTTAGTTGAACTCTGCATATTGGTTTAATGAGCCATTTTGGGCTTTAGATAATGTAAAAGTTAGTGGCTTAGATGGTTATAAAGGAATGTTGTATGAAATTGGAAATATGTTAATTCTTTGCAAAAATGGAACTGTATTTTGCAAAGTAATTGTGCCCTAACTGCTATAAGAAACATGGCTAGTTGAGCAGTGGAAGTTTTTAGGGAAGTGCAAGGAGATAGTGGAAAAATGATACCTAGTAGGAAGGATTTTTCTTATCCTCTTATAGTTATTTCATTTCAATTTATGAGTGTTTATTTAATGTTGTTATAAAAAGAGAGAGATATTTAGTGTGGTTTGTGTATCATATATTTAATTCTTTGTATTGGGTTTATGCACGTACCTGGGTGTTCAAATATTTACCTGAGAAGGTGATTTAAGTAAGAGCTTCTTGTTCAGATTTTGGACTATGTTTATTTTCCCTTTATATTGCATCAATAGATTATATCTATTTTGGATATGTGAACCTTTCCTAAGCTGGGTTGGGGCGAAGAGTCATTAGTACTAATGATAAGTGCTTGATTTTGAAAACCCGAATGGATTAGGTGTAAGAAATTTTATTGGGATAAATTCTTAGCATCCTCGTTTGAGAAGACATTCATTTCCCTTGTTAACCCCCAAGGCCAAGTTATAGTATCTTACTTATTGAAAAACACTAGTGTTATTGTGGAATGAGTTATCAATTGTCCAAGGGTTTTCTATCCTTAGTAGTCCTGAATAAGGGTAAATACTCTGAGGGGCTATGGTTTTTTGGGTTAAATGTTATTCAAAACCTACTAAAACTTTGATCATTATCCCCCTGACTTTAAATTAAATTTTGGAAAGGTAATGGAGGATGATAATGTGTTTCTCACTCTACTAAATTAATTATTTATCTCTTAACATAAATAAATAAGTGGAGGATATTTAATGAATGTTTACTTAAGGAAAGGTTTTTAAACTTAAACTCATGTACGATTACTTTCAGTTACGTAATAATATATTCTTTACAAGTAAGGATACAAACATATAATGGGGTCAGTTGTAACATTGGTTTTATATAAAGTGATAAGGAGATTATTTTATAATTGTGCTCAGGTTATCTTTCATAACCTTAAGATACAACTTCTCCTCTTCTGATTTTGAGTGCCTATCATGTTGAAAAACAAAGGATGTTGTTTCAAGTTGTTGTTAACTAACTTGTGTTGCATAGAATGTTATTGAGTGTAACTGTATAGTTAGAGATATAGTAGCAAGTTGGTATTAAAATAAAACTTAGTTTATATGTAAGGATATTTCATTTTAGTTATATGATAATGCATTATTTAGGAAGTGTTGTTTTAACATCATAAATGTTCAATTATTCATAACAAAATAATTAGAAAGAAGAGAAGTAAATTCATACCAGTACATTCGAACTGACTATTTGTAATGTTGAATTTTTTATTGTGTAGAGGTGTTAGCCTTACAGGTCGATTAAAGAAGGATATTAACACTTGCATTTATTTTCTCGTACCCATTATTATGAAAGGAAATAATTTAATATCTTGATGAAAAAGTAAAAGAATTTATTATGTTTTTTAAAAGAAAGGGTTCTTTTGGCCTAATATACATTGACGCTCTTGTTAGACTCTTTTAGCTATGTAAGAATTTTTGAATTAGAAATTATCATTGGTTAAATGAACTATAAGATTTTGTTTAAGTTTTGGTTTAGAGAGGATAATGGTATCTTCTTGGTGAAAAGTGCCTGCAATGCCTTTTTCCTTGATGAAGTTGATCCTGATAGCTTCAAATGGGAAAGTGTATGGCTCAAAGAAGATACTTCCAAGATCAATATGTTCTGGTGGTTAGTTATCCATGATAAAATCATCACTATCAGCAATCTTAATAAGCAAAAATTTCATATGGTGAATATGTGTGTTCTATGTGAAAAAGATACTAAAGACTCTTTACATATATTTCTCCTTTGCCCTTATCTAATAGTGGTTAGAAACACCCTTCTTGGCCTATTTGATATCAAGTGGGTCTTCCCTTATTCCATTAAACAAATGTGGTCCCAATGGTTTACCCCTTTTAGGAGTCAAGGACTCAAACATTTATGGAGTATTTCTATTATACACCTAGCTTAGGGTATATGGAAAGAGAGAAATAGACGGATTTTCAAAGGGTAGAAGGAATTAGAAAAGAATGTTGGAGGTCATTGTTATAATGTTATTTTGGCTAACTTCTTAAACATAGCCCCACATAAGAAAACTATTCTTCAAATTGGGAGTAAATTCTCTAAGAATTGGGGTTTAGGCACTACTCAAAAAGACACTCTAACACAAAATCCCAGGCTCCAAGGTTGGGCAAAACCTTGTAAGGAAGGGATAAAGCTGAATTTTAATGGGGCCTCAAAAGGAAACCCAGGTAAAGCTGGGTGTGGAGGAGTCTTTCGTGATTCTGGAGGAATATTCATTATTGGGTATCATTGCAATCTTGGCACAAAAAAAATCACATTGCTGAAGTAGTGGCCTCTTACTAGGGGGTTTCCATAGCCCTTCAATATAGATTTGTTAGATTAGAAGTGGAAGGTGATTCTTTTAACATTATCAACAACATTTCTGGTAAAGGTACTACTTCTACATCTATCCAAAACTCTATAACTAGTATAAAGGATACGTCTAAATTGTTTGAAACTATCACTTTTATACATATCTATAGAGAGGCTAACTCTGTTGCTGATTACTTTTCTAACTTGGGGGTTGATTATCATGAGTTGACACTAATCAATGATGAAGAAGTTATTGAAACTAAGGTGTGAGTACACCTCTAAAATGACCAATATAGACACGTCAACAATTAAGGTCAGGTCATGGTATGTCAAGGTAATTATGGGTATGAGTCATATGAATAGTATGAATTTATGTTGAGATGATTAGAAGATTTGGGCTTGGATTCAATCGTGTTATTTTAAGGCCATTATTCTCATTTTTTCTTGTAACATCCACATTGTTGAGACATTTAATAGTATTATGGGTAATCTAAAGCTTGGGTTTTCTGTGAACTGTTTCAAAATGGGTGTATATCTTGTTATAAAATAGCCTTATGACCTGGAGGGGGTGAATTTGGAAGTGATGGAGGTGTTAGAATGAAAGGGTTTCTCACCCTTCCTCAAAATATTTGAAGGACACTATGAAAATCTTAGTAAAGACTTTGCCAGAGCATTGAAAACTACCAAAAAAGGGGTTTTTGTGGAAATAAAAGTTATTTATATTGAGATCACTATGGAATATGTTGCTAAAGTGATGGTCGGGCATGTTATTGGTAAGAAGGTTTATAATCCCAAGAAAGAAGCCTCAGATGAACTGAATGTGTTCCTGAGAGGTAGTGAAAAACTCACCTCCCACTTTGCTGGTTTTCTCCACTCTACTTTACCTAGGCCTTATGACGATTTGGCTTTAACCCTAATCCAATTCCTCACTTTAGAAGGTCATCATAAGTGTATCTATGCCTACCATCTTCCCATGCTAAATCATTTTTGACACGACCATAGTTTTAGTTTCCCATACTTTATGTTTCTCTCTCTGATCGCTTCCATTGCCTGGTTCGAAAATAGTAAAACTATTGCCCCTCTCCATTAGGTCTTTATCCTTTTCCTTGTTAAAATATTCACTCTTGATGTAGAAAAAATGGTTACCCTCACAAAATCTCTTGAGCGTTAAGCCAAACAAGAAGACTTAGACTCAAATGAGGAAGACTTTAGTGATAATTCGAAGTCACAAGAAGGAGATTTATTGGGAGAGGATAAGGATGTCATGGAAATTGATGCCACCAAGAATCTCAAAGATCTAAAAATGAAGCAGTATCCTAGTTGATCTTTCAAACCCAAAGGCGAATCAAACAAGAAGGAGAATCAGGATCATGTTAATGAACAACTGGAACAACAATTTGAGGATTTTGGTCAAGTGTGTCCTGTGAAGGGGTATAATCATCTAGCCAAGATGGCTATGGCTATTGAAGAGATGAAGGGTGATATGAGACTTACTAATATTTTGGTTTAGTTTCTTTTCAATTATTGGCACAAAATGAAGATGCAAGTCTAAGATGTTGTAAAAACTAGTAATGGGGGAGAGATTGAAATTATGAAAGCTAATTACAGTAACCTCTCTAATGATGTGGACCACATTAGATATATATTACATAGATATATTGAATGGAGTGTGGTTACTGTGAAATAGACTCTACATCATCTCCAAAACCTTGGTCAGTTGGCCAATAATTACAGGTTGGTGGATGTGTTTCACCATTTTCTTTACATTTTTTTGAATGACGAAACATATAAGGTTATGGGCTAGGAGGAATACCTGTTAAATGGGTTGGTTGATTTTTTTTCGCATGTTCTGACTACTCAATCCAGTGCCAATTGTGAGAGCTTCCTTTTGGCTGGAAGGAACTACCTGTAATAGAAAATAAGACCATAAAAGAGAAGTTAAATGATATATGACAATGGACTACCTAGCGTATGCTAGTTCTGGGAAGTGTGATACTTCCTAGATGGCTATCAATCCACTGTTTAAAACAAATTAATGTGATAGATAAATAAAGTCATGTTTTAGTTGATATGATTTAGGTATCTCATTCAAGTAAAATACGTAAATCCAATCATAACAGGCTAGGGTATAGTTAGATCTAAAGGAGGAGATAACTATCAAGGTACTGGGTCTGGTCAGGGTTTGATTCTAGGTTGTTTAGGTCAATTGGTAAGAGGTTATTTGGCTCTGTCTTTGGGAAAGGTATAAAACATAGAGACCGGATTCGGTCTTGTATGACTGATGATGGTTAAGGGAGATCGACGATGGTTACTGCGGATTTCCAATAACTCAATATTTCTTGGTTTAGAGATTTTTCTGAGACTGGCTTGGGGATGGTGAGGAGTGGGTGTAAGTCTGGGGAGGTGATGAAAATACTCAGAGATGTCTATCAGTCAGGTATGGGTGATTTTATGGTGTGGGTGAAGGAATGATCAAACTGGTATGGAGATAAAATGGTGGAGAAGTGAGAGTTCTAGTAGAAACTAATAACGAAAGTAACAAAGCCTACTAGAACAAAAATAGAAGAATGATAGTTAATAAGATACTTACTGTGATGCAAGTTTGATGGCTGGATGGAGGTGGTGGTTGATTAAAGGAATGGTGTTTGGTGCCGAGGAAGTGCTTCCTGAAATTCTATCGTGGGTGAAATGCTCTTAGATATGTCTGGATGATGGTTCTAGATGCCTGGTTTAGCTTTCATGCAGCCCTGATCTCATTATCCTCTTGTCTCAAATGTGCCAACCCCTCTAACAAGGTTGCTAAGGTGAATAAATGGTAATCGACGACAGTTCCATCTTGACCGGAAACGGTTTAGGTCTGATCGGTGTCGGTTAAGGTGGGATTCCTTGGGTTTACTAAAATGGGTAGATCTTTCTAATTTCTTGGGCCAAGTTGGTTTGTTGTCATGGATCAGAATGGAATATTCCCTTCTAATGAGAGGGAATGTGGTTAGAGAGATTTTAGGCATTGATTTTAGGGTTAGACAAAATCTTAGCTTATTAAGGTAGGTAAGATTTAGTTATTGTTAGTTATGGAAATATGCCAAGAATAGGTCTAGGGTGAGGTGGTTGGATGAGGTGTCTAGGTGAGGTGGAAATTAGGTCAATTAAGGTATTAAAATAATGGATATTGTGAGGATGGGTATTTAATTTAATTAAATTAATTAAATAAATTATTAGTATGGGGTGAAAGGGGGGCATGGTTAGGTGCCCATGTTTAAGTTGGTTATCCAATCAGGGGCTAAGGGGAATGTAACCAAATTTAGGTGTCTACATTTTACCCTTTTTATCACGTAGCTTGTATTGGTAAGTGATGCTGACAAAAATAAGAAGTGGGTGCCCCATGTGTGGGTGAAGGTGGTCCCCCTCAAACTAGGAACTAGTGAGGTGGAAGACGGAAGTGGTGAGCGGTTTGATAAAAGGTGGATGTAGGGAAAAGGAGCGTAGATGTGGGTAAATGTGGGAAAGGGTAGAGGTCAAAAACAAGCAAACAAGTAAATGGGCTAGGGTCATAGGTAGCGACAGTCAAGTGCATGCACACAGTATAAACTATGACATAGTTCTAGGTTGAAGAGATTACAAACTCTACATCATCCAAGGTCGATAGGTTTATTAGTACAAGGTTGAAGTGATTCCGGTATCCAAGGCATAGGATATGGTACTTAAACACAACGTAGGTCAAGTGTAGGAATGTTTAGGTATATTTCGATACACCAAAATTTGGGTTAGGATGAACAGCATGGAAATAGGAAAGCTAAGGTCATTAGGTAAAACAATACGGGTAATAGTGTCATAAGATATAGTGAGCACATGACTTCACAGGTCACTAACAATGTTTTGGGTCCATGTAGCTAGGTCATGGCATGGGTAGGGCCAAGGTATGGGTAAAATAACAAGTCCATAAATGTAATTAAGGATAGGTATAGGTAATGTAGGCTTAGAGGTAGGTTGTGATAAGGGTTGTTTAGGTCGAACGGTGGCGGGGAATGGTAAATGTTGGTCGGAAATGGGGAAATGGTATTGACAACAGTATGATAGGTAACCGATGCCAGTCATACATAACCAATGACGGTCTAGGTCAGTCAATCATGGTTTGTTAGGGCACAAGATTGATGTCAGTTTAGGTATAACTGACCATGGTTTGTTAGGGCATAGGATCGATGTCCGTCTAGGAATAATTGACCCAAGTCAAGTTGATGTGGGTATATAAAAAGGAAAAATCTGAATAATACGGATTCATTTGCATGTTTTTGAATTTTGGAAAATGGTAGAGTGTTGAACGAGTTGTGCTTTGTTGTGATAGAAGTATTTGGTACTGTACCGAGGTGAGGTGGAGAGATTTGGGGTCGAAGAGGAGACAGGTGGACAGGCTCATGAGATCAGGCAGAGTGAGTGGAATTATGGATAGGTTAGAGGTAGAGGTGTTACATGACAGAGGTAAGAGATGGGTTAGGTGGACCACCAACAGAGTGGCTAGATGTGCCACCGCGGAGGTGATGCCAAGAAGAGGTAAGAGCTAATATTTTCTATGTATTGTTGTTAAATGTAGAAGGGAATATGGGTCAAGGGGTGGGTAGGGTAGAGAATTTTAAATTTGGTGGTTAAAATGGGTGAGAGGAGGGGTGGGAAAAGGAATAAGTAGGTTGAATAGGGTTGGGGAGGGATTTGGGGGAAGTTTGGGTAGGTGTTTAGGAGAAATGGGGGGAAGAAAATCGGGGGTTTAGATTTGGGCGTAGTAACAGTGACTGACACCGGTTGAGGTATGGTCGACCGGTCTGTATATACTGACATCATTCAGGATTGAAGAACCAATTCAAAAATAGCATGGACTAGTGTTGGTCAGGAGTGACCAGCGTCGGTTAGTGAATTTAGGGTGTAGGTTTTTTAGGGTTGGGGGTTTGGGGTTTAGGGTTTAGGTATGAGGGTTTAGGGTTTAGGTTGGAAGGGTTTTAGGTTTAGCGTGTTTAGGGTGTTGTGGGTGTGGTTAATGGGGTTAGGTTGGGGTTTGGGGTTTAGGGTTTAGGTTGGAGGGTTGAGGTTTGTAGGAAAAGGGGTTGAGGTTTGTAGGAAAAGGGGTTGTAGGGGTTAGGTGAGGGTGGAGGGAAATGTTGGTTAAAGGCAATTTGAATAATGTTTATGTTTTGTTGAATATAGGCCAAAGAATAGCTATGGATGAGAGACTGAGTACCGCCCTTATTCGTGGAGGTACGAGGGAGTACAAAAGCCAATGAGTGGAGGCATATGACAGACAACATATTGATTGGTGTAAGACATTATAGGAATATAGTATGGGAGCCTAGCCTTATGGTTACACTCATCGATAGATGGGATACAATGACAAACACATTTCATTTTCCAATGGGTGAGATGACAGTCGCCCTAGAGGATGTCAATCGGATCATGTGCCTACCGATAGTAGGACAGTAGGTGTATTGTACCTCCTCGGAGGCCTCTAAGGAGTTGATGCTAATAGATTTTGGTGAGGGTATGGTAGAGATGAGGTTCCATAGCACCATTCTAGGCTATGGTGAGATGTATGTAGCCCATCCAAAGGAGATGAGGCTAGTAGTTTTGATTATGGAGGCAGTGTGTTGTTTTACACTACCAAATGTAGATGGTGGGATATTCCTATGGGCACTGATGGGGGTCCTTTATGAGATGATGGACGAGAGGACCTAATTTTCTTGGGCACCAGCATACTTAGTACAGTTGTACAGGGAGTTGTGGGCATATAGGAGATTACGGAGATTTAGCCTATGTTGCACCTTTCTTCCCCACTGTTGAGCATATGAGCACATTATATGTGTGAGGCCACTAGGTATGCCCCGGGATGATGCATTTGAACTGGGTTTTATTCAAGTGGGTTACATGTGTTGGGTGTTGGTGACTAGAGAGCACAGAGCTACTAGGGCTACACACGATGTAGCCTATTACAGGAATTTTCCAGAGGGGTTATCTGGCATGGACATTAATTGGAGGCCCTACATGGGTTTTCCATCATATGGGCAGATAGCCACAGAATTATACCAGCTATAGCTGGTTCGATGGATAGAGGGGTGTCGTGCAGGATAGCATGAGCTTATACCCATAGACATGGTTAGAGAGTAGTTTGAGCTATTGCAGGATGTACCACCTCCCTTCCCATAGTATAAGAGGGATGATGTGGAGAGGCATATGTCCCCTCCATGACCTACTGTGACAACAGGACTGGAGGAGGAACCAGTGGACTAACACATTGATGATGTTGGGTATACTAACAGATATAGATAAAGGTGGGCTACTCAGCTATAAGCAGCACCACCAACACCAAGACAGTTAGATGTGGTCACCCTCATAGTCCAGATGGACATGTTATATGGACAGGTGGCCACCTTATAGGGCCAAGTTATAGGTTTACATGGATAGCTAATGGGGTCACAGGCAGAGGTGATCATGTTATAGACATAGGTGATGGACCTTCATGCCCAGGTCACAAAATTACATGGGTAGGTACCCACACAAGGTGGTGCTAGAGATGGGGAGGAGGTAGCCACCCTACAGGCATAGGTGACAAGGTTTCAGGGTTAGTTGGCCACTACACAGGCATAGATTGTGGCCTTATAGGCCCAGATTGCTACGTAGGCACTGGCACTGGAAGAGGCAGCAAAATAGATTGAGGGATAAGGTCCCATGGTACTGGTACATGTACAGGGTCAGAGACCCTTATTGATAGGGAAGAGTACACAGGTTGCAGTGATACCCATGGAATCTCCTCAGACAATGCTCATGGCAAGATTTAGGGATGCCTTGGGTGAGGCGAGGTATTATCAGGATCATTTATTAATAGTAGGGATAGATGTCCCTTCATATGCAGAGTACCGATCACAGAAAGCCTCAAGTGAGAAGACCCGATCACGCACTCACAATGTGGAGAGCACAGGGGGTCGGCAAGCCCAGAGGTAGGAGCAAGGTGAGGCCACAATTATATGGAGGCCAAATCCAGGTGAGATACCATTGACTGCTAGATTGAGGCCCACAGTAGGTGGTGAGGTGGGTACGAAGCACCACACATGAGCAGAAGAGGTGTCGGGAGAGACCGACGTAGAGATATGAGGAATAGGTGAGGGATATCACCATTTTGGATAGTACAAGGATTATCAATGATACGGACTAGCCTGTGTGCCGATGATTTTTTTATATGATATCAGTCTACATGTTGATGATTTTTTGTATAGGATACCGGCCTACATGTTGATGATGTTTTGTATATGATACAGGTCTGCACGTCGATGATATTGAGAAATTTATATTAGAGACATTGTATATTGGAGATATTTTAGCAAATAGGTAGAGATGTTGATGAGTTATATATATATGGCGATGATGATGTTTATAGCATGATGTGTATATGTACTTTCGATGATGATTTTGTACATGTGATGGGAACTAGGTAAGTTAGGAATGATAGAGTCAGGTCTTAGGCATGGATGGAGGCAAGTCATAGGCATGGATTGATTAAGGTTAGTTTAGGCATGATGGAGTTAGGTTGATTTAGGCATAGATCGAGTCAGGTTAGTTTACGCATGGTTAGAGTTAGGTTGATGCAAACATGGTGGAGATAGGTCGGTTAGGCATGGTTGAGTCAAGTTTTATGGTTGATTGAATTTATAATTCATTAATGTGTGGAATTTGTGATGGTATGGATCATGTTAAGATGATTTGTAGAAAAATATATGATTATGGTAGAGAAATGGTAGATGTGATGAAATGAATGTGTAAATTATGATGGTAAAGACGTTTAGCAATTGTTGCTTGTGAGGTTTAATTTCTAGTTATTGATATAGAAAGGAAACTAACTAGGGTAGAATGTGAATAGGAAAAGGAAAGGGAAAGGGGTAATTGGTTAGGGTAGAGGATGGCCAAGCTAACCTCCAAGGGCCTCATGTCCTCAGAGTGCTACCTATATAGTCTAGGAAAAAAGGGACCTCAGGCTGATGTAGTTCTCCCATAAGCTAGGGAAGATTTTGATGAAGGAAACGAATGGATTGATAGGTTTTTAGGAATGGGTAAATATAGGTCATAGGCATGATTGAGTGTAATTCATAGGCATGGTTGAATGTAAGTCATAGGCATGATTGAATGGTTGTTAAATATAGGTGTCGATGAGCTAGTCCTGTATAGGATAATCAATAAGTAATGAGAAAGATTAATGGTAAGAGGTGGTAAAAGAGATGCTTAATTGTTAAGAACCTTAATGATTCAGCCATACTTAAGAGGGGCTTATGAATGTAAGACCCTGAAGGTGCTATGTAATGGACAATTCTAAGGGTGAATAAAGTTACATAATCACAAAATGCCACATTTGCAGAAAGTCCCTTGAGTAACAAGGGAATTAGGCTAAAAGTAAAGGAGGTGAGAATAAGCATTGTAGCATAACTTAGTGTACAATAGCGTGTCTTTTGGAACAAGTAACCCAAGATCAAGAATAGGCAAGTCCATGACAAAAATTTAATATTTTTCCTTCATTTGTTGATTTTTAATAGACCGATCGATGGAGGAATTCTATATGGGATGATTATATTATCTCCTTGAGGTCTTCGTGAAGTTGATCGATGTGGGAAGCTTTTGGATATTTATTACATTTTTGTAATGACCTTATATAGTTGTCCTTCAAGGGAGTAGTCTATTTATAGTGGTGGAATTAGAGTGAAGAGATGTCCCAATTGAGGGATTCATCTTTTGCTAGAAGTTTGACTCAAGGATTTGTATCCCTTTTTGTTTTTGGACATTTAAGTCATGGAAAAGACTATAAAGGAATATTAGGTTCTTGTTTGGAAGACAAGACTGTTACACACAAAGATTAACTATAAAATAGGTGGTTGCGAGTGATGAATGGCCATGGGATTCCATCTTGAAGAATATGAAAAGTATCCATAAGAATCATGTTATGAGTAAAGTCGTGGTACTCATATTGAAGACAAGGCTAAAATGGTGATGGGTAATCACATGATTCTTGTTTAGTCACGGATCCTCAAAATGGGTAATATGGAAGGTGTATAGCACTCAAGGGACGAGTGATCAACTGATAGAAAGTGATATAGGACTTAATATCAACAATAGAATGGTTGAAGACGCAAGGCATTAAGGGGCTCAATTTTGGGTTTACCTTCAAATGAAAACAAATGATAAGCACCTGATCCATAAACATGGGTAACAATATAGGGTCCAAGACAATTAGGAGAAAATTTTCCCCATTTACTTTTCTCCTCTTTGGTTACATGTTGATTTTCCTTCAGGATGAGGTCACCGACCTGAAAGGTTTGTTCATGAAAACGTTTATCATAGGAATTTTTGATACATTTTTGGTAGATTTGGAGATGGTTTAGAGCATTGAGACAACACTCATATAATAACTCAAGTTTTGTCAAACGATCCTAGAAAAATTCATCGTCGTTGACCATGTCTTGTATTGATATGTGGAGAGATGGAATCTAGACTTTGAGAGGTAAGACAGCCTCAGTACTGTAGACCAGAGATAAGGGTGTGGCAGTAGTCAAAGTGCGAATACTAGTATGATAAGCCCACAAGGTGAAAGGAATGTGTGTATGCCAATCTTTCTCAATATCATTGACTACCTTCATAAGAATTTTTTTCAAGGTTTTATTGGTTGATTCAGCTTGACCATTGTTTTTTGGGTAATAAGGTGATGAGAAATTGAGTTGGATGTCAAAAGCATCACATAGTTTACGTAAGGTTTTGTTTTTGAATTGTTTTCCATTATCAGTGATGAGGTAGAGAGGAACACCAAAGTGACAAATGATATGATGAATGATGAATTCACATATTTTCTCAAATTTTGTAGAAATGAGGGGAATGGCCTCTGCCCATTTAGTGTAATATTCACTAGCGTTTATAATCTATTGGTGGCATTGGGAAGAATGGGGGTTGATCTCACCAACAAGATCCAAACCCCATTGAGAGAAATGCCAAAGCTCTTGTGCGACCTGTAAGGTGTGACTAGGTGGGTGATGAAGATTAGTATGTTGTTGGCATTTTACACAACATTTGACATAAGAAAAATAGTTGTGGTTTAGGGTTGGCAAATAATATCCTAGGTAAAGAATGCATTTTGCGACAGCCAAACCACTAAAGTGACCGCCAAAAATTCCATTGTGGACTTCCTTAACGTTTTAAAGAATTTCAAAACTTGTAAGTCAGCGTAAGAGAATGCCGTCAAAACCACGCTTGTAAATAAAAACACCCATGATGACTTAACGGGAGACACTTTTAAGAAAGTCACATTGTCCATTACGAGTGAGATCATTGAGTAGAATGGAAAGGGAAAGATAGTCTGCATATTGCTTATACCAAATGTTAGGTAGGTTAGGAGAAATGGTTCAGACAGAGTAAATTTCATGAGGTAAATAAGAGGGTGATTGTAGCCTTTGTATGGTGACAAATATTTTAGAGTTAGTGGGTGAAGCAAGTATCTGAGAAGCCAAGTAGGCCATGGTATCCACAAATTTATTGGTAGAACGTGGGGTGGTTTGAAGTGTATAACGGTCAAAGGTGGTCAAAATCATATCTATGTGATGCTTATACTTTTGAAGGATCTCATTATGACACTGGTATATACCATTGACTTGGTTTATGACCAACTGAGAATCACCAAAGATATTGATTGTCTTAACATTTAAGGCATATGGCGCCTATATACCCAATACGAGTGCTTTGTATTCCATAATGTTGTTTGTACAATCAAAATCAAGTTTGACAGACAAAGGCATAGGTTCACCCTCAAGAGGGATGAGGATAACACCAGCCCCTCCCCCATGCTAAAACTTGGAGCCATTGAATAAGAGTATCATTTGGTAAGCGGGCTCATATAGGGAAAAGGTAGCTATAAACTCATATGGGAAATCAAAGTTAGATGGTTGATTCCTAGAAATAGGTGCGTCATCCAGTTGGTCAGCAATATCATGGCCCTTAATGGACTTTTGATGAATGAATTTGAGGTCAAGGTCGGCCAGAAGCATAAGCCAACATGAAGGACGTTGATGTTGATAGGGTTTGGCATACGTATAGTGTAATCGGTTAGTATTAGTAATGATGAAGGTTTTGTGGTTGAGTAGGTAATGGAAGAGTTTGGTGGTGATGAAAAATAAGGCTAAGTAGAGTTTTTTGGCATGGGTATATATAGTTTCATAGTCCATAAGGGTACGGATTATGTAATAAACAACTTTCTCTCGATGTTGGTCATCGCGATGAGCAAGCATGGCACCTAAATAATGGTCAGTGGTGGAAATATATAGGTAAAAGGGTTGTTCATCTTTAGGAGGAATGAGTACCGGTGGTTAAAGAAAGTATTTTTTTAAGGCCTTAAATGCTTTATGGGATTCATCATCCCATTTGAATGAAACATATTTCTTGAGAAGATGATGAAATGGTTGACAACGGTTGGAAAGCTGGGAGATAAAATGACAAATGGATTGCAACTTACTTTGTAGGCTTCGAAGTTGACATAGATTAGTGGGTGGAGGCATTTCCATAATAACCTAGACTTTAATAGGATCGACTTCTATGCCACATACAGAAATGATGAAACCTAGGATTTTTTTGGAAAATAACACAAATATGCACTTCTTTGGTTAAAGATGAACACAATACTTGATGAGGTGGTCAAAGATGACTTTAAGGATGGGCAATGGTTTGGTTCGATGTTTGGATTTGGCAAGAAAATCATCTACATAATCTTCCAATATGTGATGCATGATGTCATGGAAGATGTAAGTCATGGCTCGCTGATATGTAGCACCAACATTTTTGAGGCCAAAAGGCATGACTTGATAGTAGAAGGTACCCCAAGGGGTGATGAAGGCAGTCTTTTGTTGATCCTCTAGATCTAGTAATATTTTATTATAGCCCGAGAAACCATCCATAAGTGATAAAATTTCATGTCCAATGGTGAGATCAACTAGTTGGTCAATGCCTGGTAGTGGGAAATCATCTTTCGGATAGGTGAGGTTGAGGTCATAGAAATCTGTGCAAATACGGAGTCCCCCTGTCACATTTGTAACAAGAACGATGTTAGAAATCCATTGGGGATAGTCAATGGGTAGGATGAAGGAAACCAAGAGAAGGCACTGAAGCTCTTCCTTGACTAGAAGAGAAATGCGAGGATGCATTTTCTGTAACTTTTGTTTGATGGGTTTGGCATCAGGAATGGTTATGATATTGTGGACCACAATTTTAGGGTCAATACCAGGCATATCGGCATAAGTCCATAAAAAATTGTTACCATGGTCTTGAAGGAAAGAGGTGAAGGCTTCCCATTTAGTAGCATCTAAGAATTAGCCAATCTTTAGAATGTGTGGGTTTTCCTGAGTGTTAATATTGACTTTGATGGTCAATTCGTTCAACATGGTTTGCATCTCAGAGGGTAATGACTGATGAATATAAAATTATTCTGCACCAAGGTAGGTGAGGATGGACTCATCATCCTGACATTGAATGGTGTTAATAGAAGGTGTATTGTCATCGATCATGTCAGGATACAAGAATGGGAGAGAAGAGGGAGCCTCACCATTGCGTTGATAGGTCAGCGGTCCCAGGGAAATGGTGTTTACAAAAAAAAAGTTATGAGGAATAGATTCAAGATCTATGGACTCCGTGGGTGAAGATGGTAATGTGGGTGACTGAGAGGGGGAATATTTCTTGTCCTGGATAAGGTCAAGGTGAACCTTCTTGGAGGGTGGAGCATCAAAACCAATGCCATTATGGTCATTATTTTTACAAGAGGTACAAGAAATGACATTATGGTGGCCTTATTCATAAAATTTTAAGCCAATCCCTTTCCATGTGCACCGGTGGAGGAAAGTGTGAGCGAAGCAACGGTTAGTTAGGGAGTTTAGGTTAGACAAAAATGGTTTGGCTTGGGATGGAGGTTTGGGTTTATAGGTGGCAATATCAAGTCCACCATATGTTAGGTCTATGAAAAGGTGGGGAGGGCCATAAGGAAAAACATCACCGATGTAGATGTCATAGATGGGATGTTGACACAAATTCCCATACTCTTGTGGGGTGAGGAAGGTGTCGATATTATATAGGTGGTATTCCCCTAGAGTGAGGCATTAAAAAACACCTTCTAAGGGATCAGTAGTCAGTATGTGGGTAGCAGGGATAGATGGATCACTAGATGATGGGGAAACAAGTGCCTCATCCGTAGAGGCTACAGCTGCAGTGGGGATATCAAGGTTAGATACAGCAGAGGTAGTATAATTTTTGGTGGATGGGCTCGTGGGTGAAGGTGAAGTGGTGACAGTGGCAGATGCCTTGACTGGTACAATCACATCATTGGGTCGATATAGCATGTTATAGGTCTTGAAAGGTGATGGGTCAGCAAGGATGGTGTAATTATGTCCATTGTGTTCAAATTTGAGGCATTGATGTAAAGTCGAAGGGACACAACCCATGGCATGGATCCAAGGTTGGTTGAGAAACAAGTTATACTAGAACTCCCCTTCTAGGACAGAAAAGTTTTGGGATAGTTTGAGGGCTCACGTGGACATGGAGAAAAATGATACCTATGGTAGAGGTCATGGCGTCATTGAAGGAGAACAACATAACTGGGTTCACATGCATGTAATTGGTAGGTATCCACATTTTTTTGTATGCATGGGAGGAGATGATGTTAATGCTATCACAACCATTGATCATAACACATTGTATTTTTATATTATCGATAAAGCCAAAGATGAAAAGAGCGGGGTCGAGGTCGTTGAACTAGAAGGGAACGATCTATTCATCTAAAAAGCTGAGGGCAAACACTTGGCAAGTAGGTGGAGGTGTAGAGGAAGGAAAATACCTAGTGAGAGAGGCTATGTGGTGAGGGGTAATGATGGAGGCTATGGGTGTGGGGTCATTTGGTAAGACTTCAATAGATTGAATAACCTCCATGAGGGCTTGACGATGTGACTCTGAGGTTTGGACAAGGTCATATAAAGACATTTTGAGGGGGGATTGGTGTAGTTGTTTTAGCATTGTGCAATGTGTGACCCCATCGGAAATAGGATATGCATGACCTTGGATGGTGACTTTGGGTATGGGTGTGGTTGGTATGTTGGGTACAAGGTTAGTTGATGGGTCAGTTGCTTTTTCCTTTCCCTTGTCTTTCTGAGCACGGGTGGAAATGTTTATCATGTTAATGTGAGGGGAGGTGGATGAATAGTGGCATGAGGCACAAAACCCTAGTGGGGGATACGATCCTTGTGAAATGAGTAGGGTGCATTGGAATTTTGGTGGTGGTTTGGCCAACTCTCTTATATGAACCATGTCGATATCGAATCTTGGGGGTGGATATTATGGTCACTAAGTAGGTAATGGGATAAGGTCTATGGAAATTGGTGAATGTGAAATGGGGTCCTCATAAAGAAGATCTTCATCACCAAAATTTTCTTCAGGAGGACATAATTAGACAAGAGCATTTTTTAAAGCCTTATAGTTCTCACCATCATGTCTGAGGACACGATGGTAGGTGCAAATTTTGGTTTTGTCAAACCCTTTTGGTTTGGGTTTAAGTGGGTCATAAGGTCTAAGAGGTGGTAATGTGATGATGGAATTTTTGAGGAGATTGGTTAAGATTTTGGCGTAGGATCCTGCTAGTTGATCACAATGTGAGATGAATGTGGGTTTGGGTATAGGTGTGGCTGATTGTGGAGGAAGAGGCTTTACAGGAGGGGGAGTAGGTTGGTCTACTATTTTTGTGTGTGGTGTGGTCTTAGGTGTTGATTGCATCTTCTTGGGTATGGGCATGGTAGAAGAGCTAGTGATAGAATGTTTGGTTGGTTTAACTACCTTATTAGAGGGTAGCATATTTTTAGCTTTAGGTTACGTATTTTTGGGCAATGATGAAATGGGTGTACAAGATGTGGAGGGAAAATATGATGGTGGAAGAGGATTGGTTACCCACGAGGGTAACTAAGATGCTGTTGAAGTGGGTGGTGTTGGTTGGGTAGGAGGCATGAGTGACAGAGAAGAAAGAGTCATGGGTAGTGAAGAATTTATTGATAGTAGTGGAGGTATGGGTGGTAAGAGGGTTACAGGTGAGGGTGGAAATTGTGTGGATCACTTGGGTATATTAGAGGTCTGTGATGGGGAAATGGGTTGCTGCATTCTTTTTTTTACTGGTGGATGGGGGTTTCTTGGCCAAGGTCAAGCGGTGAGGTCCTAGGATGGACGGAAGGGGTAAAGGTGATAAGGGCATGGTAGGCAAGGTTGGTGTATGAGATCTAGGATATTAGATCCTCTTTTTAGGGGCCGGGGTAATTTTAGCATTAGTTTTGGAAGATGTGGCTAAATCTAATTTGATGGGTGGGTGAGTAAGGCTAGCTGTTGGTATGACCCCTAAGGTAGTGATAGGTTTAGGTAAGGGGGTGATATAGGCAAGGGTAGGTGTTTTGGTGTAGATGTATGTTGGGTTATGGGTAGAGGTGTGAGTTGGGACATGGGTGGTGACATGGAAGGTGTTGCGATTGTCATGGTTATGTTTGGTTTGATCACTCAAACACTTTTCGATAGATAGTAGAGGTGTCAGTGAGGGACAACTGCATTTGTGTTGAAACAAGAAGTAGAAGGCATCCCCAAAGAAAGGCTCTATCAACATAGTCTAAGTGACTGGTCAAGCATGAAAATGGTGTGGTTGTAAGTGAGGCCGATGTGGATTGAGTTGTAATTCTCTTAAAATGTGTTGAGACATAGGGAAATGGCTAGCCTCAGACTCTGTGGGTAAGAGAGATGAAAGAATATCAGCAGGATCCTAAAGTTCCAATGGTGAATGGTCATCCAAAGGAAATGGTAATTCTATAGGATCCTCTATGGGTAGAGGAGAGGATGGGCCATATAGGGTGGAATCTCCTTATGATGGTGTAGGTAGTGGACATGCATCTCCTATGAGTAAGAGAAGTGCCACTAAAAAATGCTAAAAAAATTTAGGGGTCAAAGGTGGTGTGTTAAATATAGGATCTTCCAAAAGTGATGGAGAAAAGGAAGGGGGTTCCCCTATGGGTGGAGGAGTAGATGAAATTGGATCTTGTGTAGGTATTGGAGATCAGGATCAGATTTCATCTATGGAAGGAACATGAGGCAATTGGGAAGTAGCTGGTATGTCATCAAAAATAGAATGGACTTCGTGGACATTGTTATCATTGTTTGAAGTGTCACCAACTTGGTTGGAAGATGGGGCATGATTAGGGAATGGCTTCTTGAAGATGTGTCGGTTTTGGTTAGTGGGTGTATTTGGGCTAGCCAAGACTAGATCTTCGTTGTCTAACATTTCTTGCATGATATTTTTAAAACTTATGTAGTTATTGTTGTTATGACCTTTAACATGATGATAGTTGCAAAATCCATGTTCTTTATACCATGTAGGCATGGGTCACTTAGGGTAAGAACCATTATGTGGTTTTATAGGTGGAAGGGTAATGGCACCATCCTTAACAAGCTTTTCAAAAATAGAAGAATAATATTCTCCTTATCGAAGTGTACATTCGATTGTTCTCGTCTGAACTTGGAAAGCTTGGATGGGAGAGAGATTAGAAGGAGGTTTGGATGGGTTTGATTGATGAGGGGGACCAACCTTGAGAACTATGGCATTGGTAGATCCTTTGGGTTTTGAAAATTTATTTTGGGGTTTCGAAGATGAAGAAGCATCATTTGATTTGAACTGTGATGTTCTTGTTACAAATTTTAATTTTATTCTCTTCAATAACTTGGATTTCTAATTTCCATGCCATGGTGAATGCCTCTTCAAAAGTGTGAAAGGTCTACACCTGTAGGGTTGGTGAGATGTGTCTTGCGCAAGATTGAGTAAACAACTCTATGATTTCAAGTTGAGGTAATTGAAATATGAGCTGGTTAATTAGGCTGCACTAGTGAGTGAAAATTTCAGTGATAGACTCATCATCATACTGTCGTGTGGAATAAAGATCAGTCATGGTAACCTTATTAATAATGTTGATGGAGAAGTGATCTAGGAAGGCTTGGGATACCTGATTAAATAAGTAGATGGAGTGTCTTAGTAGCCCACTGTACTAGTCCAATACAGGTATTGTCAGGGACATCGAGAAATTCCGTAGGAGTAAAGCGTCTTCACGAGTGATCGGGTAATACCCATGTTTGAAAGACCACAAATGTTGCTGTAGGTATTATTTACTATTGAAATGGTTGAATTTTGGCACTTCCCAATGTACAGGGTATGGGCGAATAGGGATAGATGGATGAATGGGATCATTACAAACTTCATCATAGGTGAGAGAATTACGTGAGCCAAAAATTGATGCTTCTAGTGACTGCATCCTTTCCATCATCAATTTGATAAGGTCGTTGGTAGGTTGTGCTGGAGGGACCCCTCCTATGGCATAAGGGGGATGGTATTGAACTTGTGATATGGGTGGCACTCCATTGTATGGTGATGCCAAATAGGGAGGTTAAGAATAGGGGACCGACATAGTGAGCATGTATCCAAAAAGGGGTGATAGACAAGATAGGGGGTTGTTGATAGTATGTGTATGTAGGTGGGATGGTCATAGTAACTCTAGTAGCAATCAGGGGTAGTGTTTTTAGGATGGAGAGGATAAGATTTTGGAATGGAGTAGGGGTCACCAACATCACAGATGGTTGTGTTGTAATGGGTATTTGTGATACAATGGGTGCGGATGGGGTTATGGCCTAGGTGGTCGATGAGGGGATGACAGATATGACAGGTGTGAGTGATATTGCAGATGAAGCGGTCATTGCGGATATGGGTCCTAGATACGAAACCTTTGGGGGTGAAGTAGGTGAAGGTAATGCCACATTATTAGGGGCTGATGTAGAAGTGAGAATAAGTGCAAGAGAGATGGATACAGGCATGTCGTATATCAACTGACCTAACAAATCCTAGGTGGAAGAGTGGGAAAGGTAGAATTGTAAGGCTGTGGGATTATGATCAAAGAGTCATGAAAATTCCTTATCACCTGCAGCAATGGTGGTAGGTAAGGCTGGATCCATGGGTGACAAGACAGAGGGTGGGGAAGGACTAGGTGGGAGTGGTTGACAACTCACATGAAGTATAAGAGCATTGGCTTCACTGTGAGTTAACACCATATGAATGGGTATATATCAGGTGATTTTTGTATCTTGTAGATGACATAGGGAGTAGTAAGATTGAATAAAACAAGTTTCTATAGGTAGATTTGGGTAATATATCAGTTGATGTTCAATACAGGGTAACCGATGCCAGTTAAGGATGATCGATGTCGGTTAAGGGGTAACTGAGGTCGGTTACTGTGAGATAGGAACAATTTTACCAAATGAAGCAAATATTGTTGACTGTTAGATGAACAAGTTGTATGATGACTATTGACCAGAGTAGAGAGAGTACAAAGACTCACAAGAACTCTAAAAGTAAAGAAAATAAGGGTTCTTTTAGGCAATTTAACCCAAGAGAACAGAAACCTGATGCCGGTTAACTAAAACTGATGTCGGTTAGGGGTAACCGATGAAGGTTACTATGAAATATGGAAAATGTAGAAAAATGGATTGTTGTCAATTTTAATGAGATAAATAATCAACTTAGAGGTCTGGAGATGATGCAATGAAGTTTTGACACACTCAGAAGAAGTCAGAATACTTTGACTATGATTGTAGAGTGTGTAAGGAAACATAATAGAAAAATGGAGAAGCGTATCCTCACACCTCAAAACGCACATCAATAAAACACTGAAACACATACCTAATAAGTGGTTTTTAATGTTTTGATATTATACTATTTAAAATATTGACTCATGAATTTTAGAATAGATTTTTTGGTGAGGAAGGCTTCTTATGAAGAAGGATATCTAAAAGGAGAGGTTTCATGTATGTTATGGTGGGGGTGGGCCATCCTCTGAGATAATGACTCGACAGAGGTAACGAGATGGGGAGTACCTGCCAATGTGATCATGTGATCCTAGATAGGTGTTCCCATGTAAGATTTTGTTTAATAAACATGTGTATATTTCAATTTTTTGCAATTTTGGTAAGACATAGAGAGAGAGAGAGAATGTGCTTTTTATGATTCTTTGTGTCAACCATCAGCTAGGCATGACTTCCAGCATATAGGTTGCCCTCATTTTAATGTGATCTAAATGCAACAAATAAAAATGTAATGCAACCAATTTTAAGCCCAAATTAAAAAGATTACATTCTATGAAGCAAGTGATGAATAGGAGAGGGAATGCTCTTTCACTAAATGCAGAAAGCAAGAAAGAAGAAGGATTCCTTTTTAAATGCACCAAATGAAATGATTCTTATAGAGCAATTAGAAAGAAAAGAAAACTACTAGAGAAAAAGATTAATGTGTAAGCCTTTTAAAGGGAAAAAAACACACAACTTTCACCTAGGAATGAAAAAAATGCAATAGAACCCCTCATAGGTCCCACCGGGTGTGCCAAAATGTTTCATCATTTTCTTTACATTTTTGAATGATGAAATAGGTAAGGTTATGGGCTAGGAGGAATACCTTTTAAATGGGTTGGTTGATGGTTATTGCACTCATTTTGAATTCTTGATTCAGTGATGATTGTGAGAGCTTCCTTTTGGCTAGGAGGAATTACCTATAATAGAAAACAAGACTACAAAAGAGAAGTTAAATGATATATGACAGTGGACTACCTAGCGTCTGCTAGTTCCAACAAGTGTGATACTTCCTAGATGGCTATCAATATACTATTTAAAATAAAATAATGTGACAAATAAATAATTTCCTAATGTAGTTGATATGATTTAGGTATCTCATTCAAGTACAATAAGAAAATCCAATCACAACATGCTAGGTTATAGTTGGATCTAAAGGAGGAGGTAACTGTCAAGGTATTAGGTCTGGTGAGGTTCTGATTCTGGGATTTTTAGGTCAATTGGTAGGAGGTTTTTTGGATCTATTTTTGGGAAAGGTATAATACACAGAGACCGGCATTGGTCTAGTATGACCAAGGATGGTTTAGTAATAACTGACAATGGTTACTGCGGATTTTCAATAACTCAATATTTCAGGGTTTAGGGATTTGTCTGAGACTGACTCAGGGATGGTCAGGAGTGGGTGTAAGTTTGGGGAGGTGTTTGAAATACTCAGATATTTCTATCAGTCAGGTATGGGTGATTTTATGGTGTGGGTGAAGGAAAGATCAAACTTGTATGTAGATAAATGGTGGGGAAGTGAGAGTTCAAGTAGAAATTAATAACGAAAGTAACAAAGCCTACTAGAACAAAATATAAGAATGTTGGTTAACAAGATACTTACTATGATGTAGGTTCAATGGCTGGATGGAGGTGATGGTTGATTGGAGAAATGGTGTTTGGTGCTGAGGAAGTGCTTCCCAGAATACTACCGTGGGTGTAATGCTCCTAGATTTATCTAGATGATGGTTCTAGATGCCTGGATGTATGAAAAGGTGTTGGTTTTTCTTGCATGCATCTATGATCTCTTTCCCCTCTAGTCTTGAATGTTCCAACCCCTCAAACAAGGTTTCTAAGGTGATTAAATGGAAACTGATGATGGTTCCATCTTGACTAGCATCGGTTTAGTTCTGACTATTTTTGGTTAAGGCAGGATTCCCTAGGTTTACTAAAATGGGTAGATCCTTCTAATTTCTTGGGCCAAGTCTGTTTGTTGTCACAGATCAGAATGGAAGCTTCCCTTATAATGGGCGAGAATGTGGTTAGAGATATTTTAGGGATTGATTTTAGGGTTAGACCAAATCTTAGCTCGTTAAGGCAAGTAAGACTTAGTTATTGTTAGTTATGGAAACTTTCCAAGAATAGGTATAGGATGAGGTGGTTGGATGAGGTGTCTAGGTGAGGTTGAAATTAGGTCAATTAAGGTAATAAAATAATGGATATTGTGAGGAATGGGTATTTAATTTAATTAAAATAATTAAATTAAGTATTAATGTGGGGTGAAAGGGGGCCATGGTTAGGTGCCCATGTTTAAGTTGGTTATCCGATCAGGAGCTAAGGGGAATGTGACCAAATTTAGGTTTCTACACTTCTTTAGTGCGAGATAAGGTTTAGAAGAAAGATGAAAGGAAATGTAAAAATTAACTAAGGTTGATGCACCAGAATAGATCCTAAAAAGACATGGAGATACTATCTCGAGAAATTACTTAAACTAGTTTGAAGAGTGGTTTAGCATGATTCACTATTTTCATAAGTATCCTAGATTATCAGAGTCCGAGGAGATATAAAACATAAGAAGTGCGTATAATAGATAATGTAAAGAAAAACCCAAGGTCGTAAAACATGATTGGTCTTCTAATTATATAGAACTAAACAATGAAGGAAGAGAGACAAAGGATATTGAAAATCCAAATTGCACGGAACAAGAATCCTTAATTTTTAGAGAAAATGATACATAAGGCCAATATGGCACAAATTAGAACTTTCTTCTATAAAAGAGTCTTTCTGAGGCTAGCAAATACAAAAAATTGAATCCATAATCCCTTTAATAAGCTCTAGAATTTTCTATTCTAAATTTCCCCTCCCCTTGTTTTTAGATCAGAACATTCTTTTATAGATATTCTTGGCTCTTTCTTTAATGTCTAGAATCAGAGATTCCATTGAAAAACTTTCAGTTTTCCTACATGATCTTCCCTTTTGGGATATTTTTGATTACCTTTAATTTTTCCAACTAGTGCTCCTTGAGTTGGTGATGTTCCTTTTCTACCACACGGAGGGTGTGATGCTTGTTTGACGTTTGTTGTATTTCCCAACCTATTTAAGATGATCATGTATAATTAAGGAGAATAATTTAATATTAACTATAATGAATAAATAGTAAAAGGATATATACTAAGGTGGTATTTCTGACTTTTCAAACTATCTGTGGAAAATCCATCTAGCTTGATCAAGTGGAGGGACTGATGCTAGTTGGGGTCTTCCTTTCTTTGCTTCATTCCCCAAGTATGCCAAAGAGACACATGAACGTCTTCTACTTACATCTTCATACTTAGTCAATTTTAGGCTTAAACAGAAAAAAGAACAAGAGTTGAGGGAACAAAAGGCGTTGGTTGATAAAATAGTATTTTACAAAAGGAATCTATAGTCATCACATATTCAGGCCTCATGTACCTTCTGGTATATCAAGGAATCCATTCAAAAATACCTGAAACCATCCATAGATTGGCCATTTCTTAGGTTCTCTTTGATCCCATTTTCCTTTCTTTTAACAAATCTTTAATAGTCAAGATAACTAAAACTTTAGTGTGTGACTTTTTTGATGTAATCAAGAAAAACATCACTAGTTTCTAGTATTATTGTTTATTTCATGCTTGTTATTACACTTTCCCAAGAAATAAAAATGGAATATACCATTTCATCCAACACCTTACTACTTCCACTATGAGTCGTCCCAACAAACTTTTTCCCTTTCTATCATTTCTTCTCACCCCTTTGAGTCCCTCTTAGAATGATTACTCAACCTTTCATTTCCATTCCCCCTGTTCAAGAGTCTCAATCATCCCACTTAACACCCATGTTAAGACCAAATGGTTTTCTTTATCATCATTCCATCCCATCTTTACCAGCTACACCCCCTTCCACCACCTCTATTGAAGCTTTTGAGCCTCCTAATATCCCTCATGGATGTGTAAAATTCTAAGAGCTTCTTGATGTCAAGCAAGTTTCTCTTCATGAGTACCTTATTCTTAATTCTAAGAACCTCCCTATTGATTTCCCACCTATTTAAAAACAAATTGCTTATCATTATCATCCTAATTCCACCCAATTCCTCACATTACAATTTGTCATGTTCTTTCCTAGATCTATAAATGAACTTTCCATGGTACAACATGAAATTTATCCTCACCAATATTCCTCCACAATCCCTTAAAATCATGAAACCACTCAATTTGTGGTCCCCATTCCCCCTAATTTACCCCTCGTTAACACTACTATCACTCCCTCTATCCTAATTACCTCTTCATCCACTATAGTCACTTATATTCCTATCCAATCATCACAAGAGAAACTAATCATTTTCTTCTTCCTCCATCCTAATAACATAATCCAACTTTACCCCTTATTTCCACTTCCCATGTTCATGAAAATGTGATTACTTCATAATCCCATCCTTTTGAATCAACTCAAACCCATCAACTTCCTCTTCCTAGTACCTTTCGTTACATACTTCCTAATCATTCCACCCAAACATCCCAACCACCTATTACTTATATCCCAACTCAACCTATACCAAATCAATCAAATGTCCCCATCACTCAATAGCCAACACAATATCATCAATCCTATCACATACCTATCTCCAAGCCAAAACCTATATCTCAACCCATTCAATCACATTCATTTAATTACATTCCCCCTTATCAACTACCTCTATAAACACCTACTCATCCTCAAACATATTAACCATATCAACAACCTAACCCATATAATTTATAAGTACCATAATCACATCCTTCAACTTCCCATCCTCATACATATAACAATCCCATGCATGAATTATTAAGTAGAATGGATAATCTTGAAACCGCTACATTGGGATCCAAAACAACGCTTCTTGTATGAGAATATTTACAATGAACCCATCAATCCTTTAGTTCTTGTTAATCCTTATCCCCCACATTGGGAGCTCCAAAAGTTCTATAAGTTTAATATCAAGGAGGATCCACAATAACACCTTTGATCCTTACAAATTTATGCTACCTCATTTCTCATGATCAATACCTTATGTTTCGTATATCCCCCATGTCGTTATCCGGGGCCATTTTGGATTGGTACAACAATATTAAACAACACTCATTATTTTCCTTCACCCAACTCATGTATTTATTATTAGAACACTTCTCAATAAATAGTGGACATAAAATTACCATCGCATATCTATACACCATTGTATAATTTGATGATGAGTCTATCACAGACCTTGTTTCTTGGTGGTTTGGCATAATTAATCAATTATCATTCTACCTTCTACAAACTAAACTAATCAAAAAAAATTCACAATCTTGTGTAAATAATATTTCCTCTACTCTTCAAATACAATCATTATAAACATTTTAAGAGGCATTCAACATGGATCATAAACTTGAACTTTGTGCCCTTTAGCAAGGCCATCTCAAAATTTGATCAAACAAGTCCAAACCTGAATTTACTAAATTTTCCACGTATGGTGACAAATCTAAGAATGCTACCAATGCCATCATGGTCGAGTATTCCTCCACATCCACTTCTCATAGTGAAACCCCACAAATATCTCCTAGACCGAATCCTAACTATACCCCTCTTGGGGAATATTATAGTTCAACATTCGACAAGTTAATGGTGGTCTATCTTATTCAACTTTCATCCATCCAACATTTCGATGATTCAAAACCCAACTCAGTGTGGTATCGTGAGGAGAATTATTGTAAGTATCATGAAGTTTGAGGCCATGACATTGAGAAGTGTCACACTTTTAAATACCTTATTCCAAAACTCATAGATCATGGTGACCTTCAAGTAGATACTCTTAATGCACCACCTAATCAACCTCTTTGTGTATTCAAGAAATATTTTCCCAATAACTCACCAACTAATCAAACTCAACCATCCACATCTTAGAAACATAACTCCCATACAATCAATACTATAAACCAAGGCCCAACATCAGCACCTACGCCCATCATTTTGTCTTCCATGGCACCCAAATCTATTTCAAAATATTCTCCCACACCCACAACTTCATCAACATCTACACTCATCTCTACACCCATTGTATTTACATTGACTATATCCACCACTACCACATCCACATAAATCTCAATTACACCTACTTCCCCATCTATATACACTACATCTCCACCTATCTCATCCAGTCCTTCACTTACATCTACCCCAACGCCCACCTTAACATCCTCATTACACACTCCTACATCCACACCCATTACCAAATCAAGCACATATATTACTATGACCATAACCATATCAACATCCAAATATCTATCCACATCTATATCATCACTTGAATCATCTACTACAAACACTTCCCCACTTAACATAACCATAATAGATACTATCACCCCATCTATAATTCTAATCATTCCTACACTAATAAATCTGAGACCTATACAATCTACAAGACCTATTGATATCATCAAGTGCATCATTTAGAAACGACTTCCACCTACAATATCCTGACCTAAAACATAATCCACATCATTTGATTCTATCTTGAGATACCCCTTAGTTGAAATTGTTATCATTCCTATCAAAGGAAAACCCTCACAATGAAAGACTAAGAGTGTTTCTATACCCATTTATAAATTCCTCACACATCCACACAAAAATTTGGAACTCTCTCCTCCTAGGAATTACCCTCCTATGCAATCTAATGTCACATAATAACTCTTAGGAGCATCTCCATCCATCCTAGGGAAAGACCCTTCATCAAAGACCCCCATTATCAAAAAAATTCAATTCAAAAAAATCTAATCCTCATCCCAAATAAAATTCCCTTCAATATCACCCACATCCCTAATTTTAAAAATAGAATCCAAATCATCCAAGGCACCAATCATCAAAACCAAAATCAATTCACCATCACCTCCTCCTTCTTCTAGGATCAAGACAAAATTAAAGGCTCCCATAATCTCCTCATAAAATAAAACCATCCCTCTTAACTCCATATAAAATTCTCAAATCTACTTTATCTTCAACAACCCCCATTGGTTACTACATAAAAATATTCCAATTCTTACTTCAAGCATCTACAATCACCCTTCCCCTTATTAAGTATTTTGATTTGTGTGGCCAAATACCTTCAATGTTTGATTCTAATTTCATTTTCACATATCATCATTCCCTAGGACATGATACCAAACATTGTAAGGCCCTCTAAACTGTCATCCATAATCTCATTGAAGAATATGATCTTCTCATCGAAGGGGAACACCCTCTTCCATATACCGATCTTGCTTCTCCACCCAAATATTCATCCAAAAAAACCTCAAAATCTCATCACTCATCCAAGACCTTTGTTTCCATTCCTCCTCCAAATAAGAGCTCTCCTAAATAAGGTCCCCCTCTCTTTAACAATTTTGTTTGGGTTACCACTCGATCTCACTAACATGATTCTTGACCTTCAACTTAATGTAAGTCAAAGGTTTTTTTCTCCACTCCCTCTAACAGGGCCTAATCCACCCCCTTATTCATCAAAATCCAAATTATCATGAAAAAAATTCATCAATTAATAGCTACCCCACAACCTACCACCATTGAGAAAATTATCATGAAGCAACTTCATCATTCCCTAGTAAATATGTCCCTTTATGAGCTCATACAAATTTCCCCCAATCATAGAAAATATCTCATTGAAGATCTTAAGCGTATCCCTACCCCTAGTGATGAGACTCAACCTTTTTTTACTCTTTTTGGGGTCTTTACTGCTTCTTCCACCATATATTTTGACAACTCTGAAACTACTGACATATCACTTAAAGACCATGACCTTCCCCTTTCATCATTTTGTGTATCAATGACACGTTCATCTGACATTCTATGATTGACAATAGAGCTAGCATAAACATCATCTCACCACACACCTTTGATCAACTAAATATCCCTAACTCCATTATCACCCAATCATCCATGGTCCTTAACACATTCATTGATGTTTTCCCCCCTTTTTGGGCACAGTTATTCTTCATATCCTTGTTTTTGAATAACTCCTCCATGAATTCTTCTATATTGTGGAAGGGTTGTTCTAATATAATGTCTTACTTAGATGACCATGGATTCACACCATGTGTTGTGTTCCTTCCATCCTTCATCGATGCATCAAATATGAACATGAGGGGAAAATTCTAACTCTCCCCATAGACACTCCTCCATTTAAATCATGTCACAAGACTTAGTGACCTAATGACATGCTCATACCCAAACATGATTATCCTCAAGAATCTAATAGCTCATCCACCTCTACGTTCAAACTCCCTAATTTTGACTCCTTAGAAAAAGTAATGGATCGGATTACACTAGGGGAGTATCACATTCTCACACATAATGCTCCTCCCACACTACATAGACTTGGAAAACTTGAAAAATCTCCAATGTTTCAACCTAATATTTGGGATGTTGTTCCCTTTGGTCCACCTCATCTTCACACCAATCTCATCTATGGTGGCATCAATTGCCCTTCCTCCTATATTGACACTCAACCACAGACAAAACCATACACCAATGGTTCCAAAATTCTATAAAAGAAGTCCTTTTCATACACTTATCTACATCATTGCGCCTAGAAAGGATTTGGAATGGGTTGTGTTAGTGCAAATCAGAAGCACCCTCTGGATGTTCTATTAGATTTCTAGTTTGACATCTTAGCATCCAGTGTGATTGCACAACATTGAATCTTTTCCCCAAGTGTGGGACTTATAAAAGTGGAAAAAGAATCTCCAAGTTAGATGTTGGTTCCTCAACTCCTTTGATCATGTGTATTACTTGAAAATTGTACAGGTTTAAACTCAAAATCCTACTATAAATTCCAAGGGGACTGAGATAGATAATGCAAAAGAATTAAAACTAATGCTAATAAGGTGATGCACCAAAGGAGTGGTGAGCATTTTTTACTTCTAAAAATTGACATAGATTACATAAATGTAGCAAAGCATCATATACAAAATGATAAAATGTAATGAAATATCATGGATGAATCAAATAACACAAGAAGAGGACTGAAACTCATCCACGGAGCTTGCATTGTCATTTCCAATATTAAAATACATACATTCATCAACAGAAAGGTAGAAAATATGTTGCAGTCTTGAAAGAGGTCTGGTATTCCACAAAATAACTTTCTAGGGTGAAAGAGGGAGCCTGCAAAACATAAAAATGTCCAACCCCTTCAAAAATGAGCCAAATCTGGCTTTTAACAATGCCCATTCGAGTTCAGGAGAGAGAAATGTGGGAAAACATGAGAGTAGCTTCAACCACTAACCAAAATGCAATAAAACTATATGGCCATCCTTAAAAGTCCATTCCCTAATGTTTTTGACCATGCTGGGAGAGAATGCGAGCCATGCTGCATTAAAAATGGTGGTTAAAATGTCATTTTGTTCATTTCCAAGTGCCAGAGGCGTTTTCCAATTTTCTCTCTCCAAACTCCACCAAAACACAAAATTGACCCTGGAATCATGTAGAGAATTTCACCAAATTTCCATTGATATAAATAACACAAAAAACCAAGCTCTGGATTGAAATTTATGCCCCTCTAAAAATTTAGGGCAAAACAGGGCCGAAAAGGATTGGCGGGACAAAATTTTAAAATTTTTCCAATTTTTGCATTTGGGAAAATTTCCCCAAAAATCTCCACACCCCGTCAGTTTTGTTCCATGTGGCATGTTCTGATTGGTTATGAGCCTTTCCTGCTTCTTTTTCCACCATTTCGGCCTTTGGAAAATTTTCCAAAAAATTTCCACTGACTGGATGACCTGAGGACATGTGGCATGATGTGATTCGCTGTGGGCATTTGCTCTTAAATTTTCTGTCGCTGTTGACCATCTTCTCTGAGCTAGACACATGACACAACCCCATTGGATGCGGGCCTATATTCTTCATTTTTCCTGTGGGCCTGTCTTGCATTTTTTTCCGCCACATGGACACATGGCATGGTTTCACTGGTTTGGGTTTTTTGGGGGCGGGCTCTCCCTTTCAATATTTCCTTTGATTTTTCTTTGGGAAAAATTCTCAACTTTCCCCCATGCTCCACTGGTCTTGGGACATGTGGTGAGCTCCTACTGGTTGCGGGCCTTGGGGGCAAACATTTCTCCTTTGCACTAACCTTTGGGAAATTTTCCCACTTCTCCCCATCACTCTGATGCCCGACAGCCCCGAGGACACGTGGCCTGTCCCCATTGGACGTGGGGCCCCGGGCAAAAAATTAACTTTGCACTCTCACCAAACACTTTGCCAAACTTTTCTATCTTCCTCCACCTCCCGACATTCCTTCGGCATAAGGACACATTGTGCAATGTGATTGGGTGCAGGCCTTAGGGCCAAAAATTTGTTTGCGCTAACCTTGGGAAATTTTCCCAACTTCTCCCCGTCAAGACACATGGCATGATCCTATTCACCGGCGGGCCATCAAGCCAAAAAATTCCTTTCTAAATTTTTCCAACACTTGGTTAAAATTTAAATTTTACCTCCGCCTCTACCCTTCCGAGGACATGTGGCCTCATCTTATTGACCGAGGCTTTTCTAGGGAAATTTTCCCATAAAAAATCCACCGAGCCATAACTTCAAAAATACATGGAGTTAGGAAGAAAAATTTACCTTTCTGGAAAGCTGAGAAAGAGCTCTATCCAATGGTGCCATTTCCAGAACATTTTGAGTTCCTGAAAACTAAAAAATTCTGACTGAGGCACAAGGGAGGAATGAAATGGAGGTAGTTAGCCATAAAATGAGTAAGGGGATCATTTTGGATAACAATTTTGGAAACTCAGAGGGTCATCTACCTGCTGGATGAAGTTACCAATTGCTTGAAGTGATCCATCGGGTATGGAGTCATCAAATTCTCTTCTTGGTACCCCAACTGATTATAATAATGTAAGGAGGAAGATGGAGGGTAGAACACCATCTGATTGGAGCAAGGCCTGCAAAACACATTTCCTAGAACAGCAAGCTTGTGCCAAAGCACTTAGGGAAAGCAAAGCTAATCTACAACAAAACAATGTGCATAAGCACTTAGAGGAATGAAAACCTAAGCTAATATGTACAAGGTGGATAATTTCCTTCAGTAGCAATGCTTCAGATGGATTCCATTTACTGGAATCTGTAATTCTTCACCATCCAATGAAGAAAATTGGAAGGCATTGTTTTCCTTACACTTTGTGACCATGTAGGGGCCACTCCAAATGGCATCAAATTTTGAACGCCTTCCCAGTTTTTCTCTTTCTGCATCCCATTTTAACACTAGATCTCCAACTTGGAAAGATCTATCATTGGCCTTTCTATCAAAGGTCTTCTTGATCAAAGCTTGATCTTTCTCCATTGCTTGGGATGCTTGATTTCTAATTTCTCGGAGCTCCATCAATTCTGCATACCTAACCTCCATGGGCCCAAACTCCAACAACTCCAACTACTTCATGAGTTCTAATGTTGGCAACTCAAGTGACATGGGAAAAATTGCCTCTCTTCCATAAACAAGCTTGAATGGAGAGTTACTTGTAGATCTCTTAGGGGTTATCCTATCAGCCCATAAGGTTAATTTCAACTTAGTATGCCAAGACCTCTGGTTTTCATCAAGAGTCCTCTTGATGATCCTTAACAAGTTATTTTTTTTAGATTCAGCTTGGCCATTACCTTGAGGATAATAATTTGATGAAGTTCTTAGGTAGATCCCATTCTTGACATCCCATTCAGTTACCTTGGATCTAATGAATTCCAATGCATTATCTGATATTATTGTAGCAGGTATGCCAAATATGGTTGTTATCCCTTCATAGAAGTCCAAGATGCTAGATTCATTTGCTTCCTTGAGTGCTACTGCCTCAGTCCACTTGGTGAAGTAATCTATTGATGTTAGAATCCATTTGTTTCCTTGGCTTGAATTTGGATTAATGACTCCAATGAAGTCCAAACCCCATTGCACGAATGGATGGTCAACTGAAATTGGATGTAATTGAAGGGAAGCTAGTCTCTCCTTACCTGTGAAGAATGCACAATTCTTGCACCTCTTGATCCATACATAACAATCACTGAAAACCTTGGGCCAATAATAGCCAGCCCTCATGATCTTAAGAGCTATCACTCTTGGTACAAAATGACCACTAGCTGATCCACCATGGAACTCTTCCAACACTCTGTGAATCTGATTGGTCCCAATGCATCTCAGCAGCACTCCATTCACATCCCTTTTGAATAAAACACCACCAACAAGAGCATAAGGGACAGCCTACAATTTGAATTGTCTCCTTTTGGTTTTATTCATCTCTGGAGGGCATAGGCTTGTGTGTAGGAAGTGCATTATGTTTCGGGTCTAGTAAGGAGTGAGGACACCATCATTTTCTTCTTGAATGCTTTCTTTCTCATGGTTGTCTTGTAATGCCAAAACAACCTCTTTCTCATTACATGCTTCCTTTTGTTTGTTTGAGACCAGATGCTCACACAATCATTTTCCTCTAACCAACTTGGTGACTTTGATCTCAATGTCATACTCCATGACATGAGTAATCCACCCCACTCTCTTTTCATTTAGGTCTTTATTGAGGAGGAAGTCTTTAACTCTCATATGAGAAACCAGCAGTTGAACCTTGTTGTTTGAAACTAGATGCTTAAAATTATTCAAGCTCCTAATTACTACAAAAACATGATTCTCAATGAAATAATATATCACCTCATAGTCTTCCAAGATTTGGCTTAAGAAAGCAATTTGCTGCTCATCATTGTCTTTGTTCTGCTGTACCAAAATTGTAGAAATAGTATCATCACCTCCAAATGCATAGAGGATGAAATCCTTGGAGAAATATGGGTTAATGAGAGTTGGGGCTTGTGAGATGGCCTCTTTGATTGCTTCAAAACTTGACTTTCCTTCTTCTATCCATTTGAAAGCTATGCTTTTCTTTAACATCTTGGTGATAGGCTTGACTAGGGCTGCAAAATTTGGGACAAACCTCTGAAAAAAATTTATCCTTCCCAAGAAACTTTGAAGGGCTTTCTTATGACTTAGCAATGGTAGAGCTCTTGTGGCTTCAACTCTTTCCAGATCAATTGCTAATCCTTCTTTAGAGACAATGTGGCCAAGGAGCTTTCCTTCATGAGCTAGAAAAATACACTTTTTGGGATTCAATGATACCCCAAATCTTCTGCACCTTTGGAATACTTGTCTTAAATGAAAGAGATGGCCTGCTGTATTTTTTGAAAAAACAGTGATATCATCTAGATATATCAGCACCATTTTGTTAATCAAATCCTTGAACGCCATGTCTATTTCCCTTTGGAATGTAGCTCCAACGTTGGACAGCCCAAATGGAATTTTTCTATATGCATAAGTTCCCCATTTGGTTGTGAAGGATGTCTTGAACTGATCCTCTTCTTTCACCATAATCTGATTGTACCCTTAATAGCCATCAAGTAATGAAAACCTCTCAGAGCCAGCAACAACTTGCAAGATCTACTCCACAGAAGGAAGTGGGTAATGATCCTTGAGAGATGCTCTATTCAAATCTCTGAAGTCAACACATAATCTAATTTCTCCACTCTTCTTTCTAACTGGAACTAAGTTGTCTACCCAACTAGAATGCTTGATAGGGAATATGATACTTGAATCTATCAACTTATTCGATTCTTTTCTCATGAGAGGCTCCATGTGTGGATTGACTGGCCTTTGTTTTTGCCTGATGGGTTTAGCACTTACATCCAATTCAATAGTGTGTTGAGCTAACTTGGGATTGAAACCTTTCAAATATTCATAGCTCCAAGCAAACACATCAGAGAATTCTTGACAAAGCTATATGAACTCATACCTTTCTTGCTCAGTTGTCATTTTACCAATTTGGAGTGACTTGCCTTCTTCCACCAAGATGGGCACTGAATATTCCCCCTTGACTTGGATGTTTACTTTCTCCTTCTTGAACTGATCATTAGGATTGAAAATGGACTCCAAAGTGACAAGTCCCTTTGGTGGTTTGTTGGTTCTCAGCTGTAACACTTGATCACCATACTGTTGTTCTAACTTTTCCTTATTTTTAACTGAGAACTCAGCCTCCTCTTGCAAGAAATGGATGATTTGTTGATCATTTTCTAACACTTTCTAACTTACATTGTTGTTTGGCACTAAAGGCCTTACAATCACATGAATATTTGGCTTTACTTTATCTTTCTTGATGCTTTCAACAACATTAAAGGCTGCTCCAACTGCTGCAAGCCTGTCAGCAGCTTGGTTCTCTTTTCTAGGGATGGATTTGATGCTAAAACCCTCAAAATATTCAATGAGGTCCCACACCCTGTTTTTGTAGCACTTGAGAAAATAATTATTGGCAGCATGCTGCCCCTTAACTTGGTTGACAATCAGCTCACTGTCACCAAAAACTTGCAAGTTCTTTATTCCTCTCTTGATTGACCAATGTAATCCTTGTATCAAAGCTTCATATTCAACAGTGTTATTAGAATATGCAAACTGAAATCTAAAAGCTGAATAATACTTAACTCCTTGAGGTGAAACAATCATAGCCCCCCCTCCTACACCTTTTCTACCCCTTGATCCATCAAAGAACAACTGTCATACCTCATTGTCATCCTTTTTGTCTGGCTTGGTGATGCTAGAAATAGGCTGATTTTCTTCATGCATACAATAGACTCCTAGCTCAAATTCTTCTATTTCTTGATAAGGATCAAAAGCATGCACCTTACTTGCCCATTCATCAAGAGCCAAATTTGGGATGCTTCTAACCTTGGTGTCAACTTCATCAGTGCTTGGATAATCTTCTTGATCAAATGCTGAAAAATTGGTATTGATTCGGCTTGGAGTGTGAGGTTCAATGTGAAAGTTTGTAATAGGCTCAGATCTGATTGTGGCTTTGGTTCCATACCTTGTTCTGAAAAACATGTGTGACCAATCAGCAGATAAGTAACCTCCAATCTTAGATGTGAAATCCCTTGAAAGACATAGGGAAAAGAGTGGTGGAAGATCTATCACCGAGACATCTTGCAAAATAACAACGTTGGGGCATGCATGCAAAGTGAGACTCAAGTTTTTAATAACTCCTACTGTTGTTACTATTTTCCCATCCAATTGCACTACCCCTTTGGATATGACTTCATATTGAAGCCCCAACTAATTAGCTATTTGCTTGGGCATTACTGAACTACTTGCTCCGGAATCAATCATGTAGTCGTGTACTAATTTGTTTCCAATGATCAATGAAACATAGAAAGAAGGGGGCTTCAACATTTTACCTTGTTGTCCTCCATGATTATCCTCAGGTTGGGTAGCATTTCTGAGTACCTTCTCTTGCATTTGGACCTGTTGATTTGAATTTGTCCAGTCCTTCATGATAGCTTGTAGCAAATCTCTTTGGCCTGGGATGGAGAGTGATTCCCACATTGATATATTTACATTTGTATTCTTCATCTGATCAATGATGTTGAATGGGGATGAAGCATCCCTCTACTGTCCTCTAGCCTACACATTCATTCCTTGTGCATGGGCAGTAGCAGCTGGCATCTGAGTTGGTTTAGGAGCTGGTTTGGGCGGTCCTTGCATGTTTGGAACTGCATTTTGTTTTCCAACAGTTTGTGGAGTGGTAGAAGGTTGTGGATTACTTGGAGCCAATGGTTGTCCTTCACCTAAATTTCTCCTTTTTGACCTTTTGTTGGCTACAAAACTTTGAGATATTGTTTGATTCATACCACAAAAGTCTTCTTCCTACCAGTTTACAAGTGCGGTATCATTTGGAGCTAATTGTTGTTGGGATGTTTCTTGCTGTTGGTTATGTCCTTGACTCCCTTCACCCTCCACACTAGTTTTTGTTACCATTAATGCTTGATTTAGGTCACCATTGAAGCATATAGACTTGTTGTGACATTCATTGCATGGAAAACACAAATCATACTCTTAAGCTATGTTTTTTTGTACTAGCACTATTGCTTTAGAGGCATATGTAGCATTGGGATTATAGGGCTGAAATGGTCTGTTGGCAGGAGGCCTTGCTTGATTTTGATTTGCAGTTGGATTGGGTGGTCTTTGAGACTAATATGGCTACATGTTAGGCTAAGCTTGAGGCTAGTAAGAAGGTCTAAAACCTTGGGCTTGCTGCCTCTTGAGTGTAACCAGCTCATTACCTAAATTTTGCAATTGCTTCTTGACTTCTTGAAGTTCATTTGAGGCAATAGAAGATGAAGTAGAAGCTTCACTTGAATTATGATTTCTAGGAGTGGGAATATGATCTATATTAGGCACTTGATTAGTACTTGGACTCTCTAAATTTGGATACAATGTCATTAGAGGCCTAGGAGCTAGCTTACCAGCTTGAATCAGACAATTTTCAGCTCTAATGGAAATGCTATAAGCAACAGGGATAGTTGTGCCTCCCATGGATTGAATTAACATAGAAATGTCAGAATTTAAAGCTTTAAGGTAATATAGAAAAGCACCTTCTACTGTTAGCCTTACTGTCATTGGAATTCTCTCCCAGGTCCTTTGAAATTTGAAGTTGAAGTCAGTCAGCTGCTCATTGGGAGCTCTCTTGATAGTTGTCAATTGTTCCAAAAGGGACAAGTTATCTCCCTTTTCTCTAAACTACTCACGGAGGGCTATACATAGCTGGTTCCAATTTTGGATAGAACCTAAAGCAAGACTCCTTAACCATTGCAAATCCTTCCCTTTGAATGAAGATGCTAGCATTTTTATAGCAACTTGCATCTCATAAATCTCATGGCTTGCACAAATATTAGCGATATCCTTGACATGATCACCAGGGGTGGTCTGATTCTCTCCAGTAAAGTATGGAATGTTCTTCAGTGCTACAACTGGGATTGGATTTTGTGCATTGAGAGAAAGTGGGCTGCTACCAGTGAAATTGACATATGGGTTGTGTTGTGCCATTCTGATTGGCCTTAGAACCCTTGTTGATTGAATGAAAGGTCTACCAGGTGGAGGAGTTGATAGAGTTCTATTTGGTGGAGATGGAAACCTTTGGATTCTTCTCCCACTTTGTCTTCTTCTTGGAGATAATTGTAGATACTCAAACAATACTTATTCTTCTCCAACTCTTGCCCTTGTGGTGATTCTTCTCATGAGTTTTCAGGTCTGTACTACTAAAACCAGTTGATTCTTCTTCATTGGAGTCGCTAGATGTGCAATTCAAGGCTCTTTTAAGAAAGAAAATTGCAAAAAATTCACATAAATTTTGTTGCAATGAAGATGAATACCTCTAAGGTCCCACCGGGTGTGCCAAAACTGTTAGTGCAAATCAGCAACCCCCTCTGGATGTTCTATAAGATTTCTAGTTTGACATCTCAGCATCCAGTGTGATTGCACAACATTGAATATTTTCCCCAAGTGTGGAACTTGTTAAAGTGGGAAAAAAATCTCCAGGTTAGAGGTTGGTTCCTTAACTCCTTTGATCAGGTGTATTACTTGAAAATTGTAGCGGTTTAAACTCAAAATCCTACTATAAATTCCAAGGGGACAGAGATAGAGAATGCAAAAGAATTAAAACTAATGCTACTAAGGTGATGCACCAAAAGAGTGGTGAGCATTTTTTACTTCTGAAAATTGACACAGATTACAGAAATACAGAAAAACATCATGCATAAAATGATAAAATGTAATGAAATATCATGGATGAATCAAACAACACAAGAAGAGGACTGAAACTCATTCACAGAGCTTGCATTGTCATTTCCAATATTAAAATACATGCATTACATCAACAGAAAGGTAGAAAATATGTTACAGTCTTGAAAGAGGTCTGGTATTCCACAAAATCACTTTCTAGGGTGAAAGAGGGAGCTTGCAAAACATAAAAATGTCCAACCCCTTCAAAAATGAGCCAAATCTAGCTTTTAACAATGCCCATTCGAGCTCAGGAGAGAGAAACATGGGAAAACATGAGAGAAACTTCAACCACCAACCAAAATATAATAAAACATCATGGGCATCCTTAAAATTCCATTCCCTGACGTTTTTGACCATGCTGGGAGAGAATGCGAGCCATGCTGCATTAAAAATGGTGGTTGAAATGTCATTTTCTTCATTTCCACGTGCCAAATACATTTTCAAATTTTCTCTCTCAAAACTCCACCAAAACACAAAATTGACCTTGAAATCATGTAGATAATTTCACCATCTTTCCATTGATATAAAGAACGCAAAAAATTGAGCTCTAGATCGCAAGTTATGCCCCTTTAAAAATTTAGGGCAAAACAGGGCCGAAAATGATTGGCGAGACAAAATTTTAAAATTTTCCCACTTTTTGCATTTGGGAAAATTTCCCCAAAAATCTCCGTACCCCGCCAGTTCAGTGCCACGTGGCACATTTTGATTGGTTGCGGGTCTTTCCTGCTTCTTTTTCTACCGTTTTAGCCTTTGGAAAATTTTCCAAAAAATTCTCCGCTGGTTGGATGACCCAAGGACACATGGTATGATGTGATTTGCAACGGGCATTTGCTCTTGAATTTTCTATCACTGTTGACCATCTTCTCTGATCTTGACAAGTGGTACAACCCCATTGGACGCAGGCCTGTCTTCTTCATTTTTCCTACGGGCCTGTCTTGCATTTTTTGCTGCCACGTGGACACGTAGCATGGTTTCACTGGTTCGGGTTTTGGGGGGTGGGCTCTCCCATTCAATATTTCCTTTGATTTTGCTTTGGGAAAAATTCTTAACTTTCCCCCGTGCTCCGCTTGCCTTGGGACATGTGGCGAGCTCCTACTAGTTGTGGGTCATCGGGCCAAAAAATTCCTTTCTGAATTTTGCCAACACTTGGTAAAAATTTCAAGTTTACCTCCGCCTCCACCCTTCCAAGGACACGCGGCCTCATCTTATTGGCCCGGGATTTTCTAGGGAAATTTTCTCACAAAAAATCTGTCGAGCCATAACTTCAAAAATACATGGAGTTAGGAAGAAAACTTTACCTTTTTGGAAAGCTGAGAAAGATCTTTATCCAATGGTGTCATTTCTAGAACATTTTAAGTGCTTAAAAACTAAAAAAATCTGACTGAGGCACAAGGGAGGAATGAAATGGAGGGAATTAGTGACAAAATGAGCAAGGGGCTCATTTTAGATAACAGTTTGTTATGAACAAGGCATACACGACCCCATCATTGACCATTCTCATAAAACCCATGAAAATTTTGGGTTGGGCTATAAGGAGCAATCTACCAAACATCTCCCTCTATCGTTATCCCTCATAGCCATCATTCCTCCATCTTCCCCATCCCACGAGGTTATGGATATGGATGACATTGTTTCCATCTCTTCCATTTTTTCAAATCTCCACCCTTACCTTGGGACCAGTCATTTATCAATATGATGGCGAATCTAGGTCCCTTCCTCTTCAATATCAAGAAATAATAGAGGAATATTCTTGTACCATTGAAATTATTCAATGTACTAAAGATGACTCCATCCTTTCCTACATGGAAGTGGAATATTCCTATCTTCATAAGTCCTTACTGCTAGACACATCCACCCTTCTCAACGAATCCACCATAACCATCAACATAGGGACTCCACAAGAGCCTTGCATTCTCAAAGCGGGTCAATACCTTGATCCACAAGAACTTGAATCTTTTACCGAATTCCTTTATCAATATATTCAATCCTTTGTATGGTTGTACTTCGACATGTTAGGTCTCTATCCATCCATTTTCATCCATAACATCGTTACCTTTCCCAACACTAATCGGGTTAAGCATAAGCTTCGTCACATGCATCCCCAAGTTTCCCTCCTTGTCAAAGAGAAGTTGCAATGCCTTCTTTCAGTTAATTTCATCATACCTATTGACTATCTGCAATGAGTTTCTAAGATTATATCCATTTCCAAAGCCTCATGCAAGCTTCATATTTGTATTGGATTTCGAGATCTAAATCTTGTTTTCCCTAAATATGATTTTCCTCTTCCCAACATTAACCAAATCATAGAAATTACCATATGCCATGATATATTTTATCTTATGGATGGTTTTCTTTGGTATAATCAAATCCTCATCACACCAGAAGATAAACATAAGAATGTTTTCATCACTCCTTGGGGGACTTTCTATTATAGTGTTATGCCCTTTGGTTTGAAAAACACTAGATCCACCTATCAAAAAGCCATGACTTAAATCTTTCATGATCTCATCCATAAGATGGTAGAGTACTATTTTGATGACCTCTTGGGTTAACCTAAGCATCGGCATGATCACCTTGTCATCCTTGAGGTCATTTTCGAGTGCCTTATTTGTTTCTTCATCCGTATCAATCTAGCCAAGTGTGTGTTCAGAGTGCTAACTGGTAATATCCTTGGCTTCATCATTTCTATCAGGTGTATTGAATTTGAACCTGCCAAAATCAAATATATCCTTGAGATTCCTTCTCCTTCTAATCTAAATCATCTTTACAATCTCCAAGTATAGCTTTAATGAGTTTTCCAATTCATCTCACAACTCTCTTATCGTTTCCAACCTTTTCACCATCTTCTTCAAAAATACATGGACTTAAAATCAGATGATAGCTGCCAAAAATCCTTTGATGATCTCAAGCATTATCTCCTATCCCCACATTTTTTTTATGCCTCCATGTGATGGGGAGGCTTTCTATCTCTATGTCTCTGCCACTTATCACACCCTAGGCACCATGTTGGCACATCATGATGAGAAAGGTACAAAGCAGGCTATTTACTACATCAGTCACACCCTTCACGAGTATGAGACTTGCTACACTGAGGCTTAAAATTTATTTTGTTCTCTTTTCTTCGCTAGTTCCAAGATTCACCACTACCTACTTAATCATAAAACCTATGTTATAACTAGTTTTCATCTTCTTAAAACCATGCATTCTAAGCCTTATCACAATGACCTCATCACTTGATGGCTCATTCTCATGACCAATTTTTACCTAGAGTTCATCTCTCATAAATATACCAAGGTCCAATCAATCACAAATCAATTATATGATGCTCCTCTTCCTGATAATCACCTCCCTCATGAGCAGTTTCCTAATGAATAAAAAACATTAATCAAGAGTTATCCCCCCTTAATATGATGTATTTCTTTAATAGATCTAAATTTCAACAAGGGGAAGGCACTGGCATCATTATCATTCCTCCTTGGGATACTCCCATCCCTATCACATATAAGCTTAATTTCAAATACACAAACAACATGGCTTACATGAGGCTCTCATCTTAGGTCTTCAAACCGCTATCTTACTTGGTTTCTAAATACTTGATATCTATGGAGATTCTCACCTTATCATAAATAAAGTCAAATTCATCGATCAATGTGAGAATGAGGTCCTTAAAAATTATAAGGACATTTTTGACTTCCTTTTCAAAGCATTCAATTTCTAAACTCTTCAAACCATCCCTTAATCATCTAATCATTTTTGAGACACCATGTAATCTCTAGCTTCTGGTCCAAGGAAGAGTATAAACTCTATTTCATCATTCATTGCATTGACAAAACCACTCACCTGAGTAAGCTCCATGGAGTTAATATTATCAAGTCTAATCATTTTTACCTTTGGTATTCTCAAATATTCGACTATATTTCTTGATCTAAGTTTCCCTCCAACCTATCAAGAAATTATAGGATGTCCTTTCTTCAACGTACTAACCATTATGTCATCCTTATTGCAATCCTATACAAGAGTGGATTTGATGACATCTTGCTTTATTTCCTTAAGTCTCATGAATCCACTCAATTTATCCAAAAATTCCACGATGGTATCTGTGATGGAAATTTTAGTGGTTTGGTTATCGTCTAGTGCATCCTTCGCATGGGTTATTATCAGCCCTCTCTCAATCAATACTATTGTGAGTACATTAATAAATGCATCAAATGCTAGTATTATTCTAATATAATTTACATTGCTTGTCAGTCCTTATATCTGGCTCAAAACCTTTGATCTTTTTCACAATAGGGAATTGACCTTATGACCTCATCAATATATGCTCTTCCCAACACCATCATTCTATCATCACCGTAACTAAATACTTCACCACATCGGTAGAATCCATTCCACTTGCATCAACAAAGGATAATTAGATCACTAATTTCATCTATCAACACATCATTTTATGCTTCAGCGTTCCTCATAAGACCATCACAGACAACGGAAATTCCTTCAAAAACAATGATCTCAAGAATATTTTCGATTCATTTATTATTAATCTTAGATTCTCTTCTCTATATTATCCTAAATGGCCAAACAAAAGCCACTAAAAAAACCTTCGTAATATCCGCACCTCTATTGGAACTTCTTTGTTCTCTCTCATCTACGACTTTGAGTTCATCCTTCCTCTTAAAGTAAAAAACCCATCCTTGCGCGTTTCTCTTGGTGACTTCATCTCTAACTAAGATTATCTCCAAGAATGTCTAGCATAACTTGAGTTGTTATAATAATGTCACCTTATTGCTCTTGAACAACATCGTGTCTATAAGGAGCACATCAAATGTGCTTATAACAAACATCTCAAGGAATGTGACTTTAACATTGGTGATCATGTCCTTAAAGAAAATCAAAATGTCACTACTCTATAAAGGAGCCAACATAGAAATTTTTCTCCCCACTGGATTGAACCTTATATTATCATACATAAGTGTGGGTCTAGAGCATGTTGTTTGACCTCCCTTGATGGTAAACTATAAATGAAACCTCTCAATGTATTGTACTTGTGGCCTTTCTATTGTTAACATACTTACCATTGTGAACTTATTCATCTTAGTGGTCATCCATCCATCATTATCCTTTTTTCATCTTTCATCGTAATGATTTGGAACTATGTGGTCTACCATTAATTTCATATCTATGACCTTGAATATGGGCACCATGGCTCTACGCATAGCATATTCCTTCAGGACAAGCTCCTCCAAGGTGGGAACCCTATGATCATTACATCCATCACCCTCTTATCTACCTACTGGAACCACACTAAGGGTCCATTGGTGTCACTTGTATATTCATCATCCCCTCTTAAGTGGTCTACCTATCTATCCCCATCTCTTCCATAAAAAGTCAAAATTCTTGGATGGTCATCTTAAAATTTATCATATCTAAACAAGATAGAATACTCCCCCGAAGGGCACTTGTTCATAAAAAGAAAGAAAATGTCAAAAGTATATATTGGTCCCTCTAAGAACAAATATTGTGCATATATTATCCTTTCATTTATTTAAAATCAAAAATTCAAAAGTAAAAATTAAAATGTAGACCACTCCCTCAAAGGCTGGCTACCATCTCATATCATGGTAGTGAAGGCTTCTCGTATTGATTAGTATTCTACCTACTCAAAATATAAAGACTAAAAGTTCCAAAATAAGCATCCTAAGAAATATTCCAATGTCGATCAACTTTTCATCCATAGAAAACTTCCCACATTGATCAGTTTGTGCTATATTGCTCAAATTTGGTGGGGGGGGGGGAGGCATAGACCTAGGAACACCCACCTGAGAGAACCTATTTTACCATATACAAGTTACATCTAACACCCCTTATGTCATGTTAACATTAGGTATATAATTTCACCATCCATATTTTTCCCTCGTGATCCCTTTGGATTACTACCTATCGATGATTATGTGTTAACACTTGTTATTGGTTGCAAGTGCATTGCCTTGATTGTATACTTTTATTTTTTACCTCCAATCTAATTTGAAGCAGCATTTCTTCATGCGCTTCTTCCTACACTCAAGTTTTGTTCATCTCTTTTTGGTCATCTTCTTTCAAAGCCAAATCCTTTCTCTCACATCTACCATTTTTTTCTATCGATATCATGCTTTCCAGGATATAACCATCTCATCCCTAATAATGTTTATATTTCACAATTCATTATACATATCCATTTATCCATAATTTATCCTTGTAGACCTCCCTCTACCTCCTATATTTGTCTTACAGATGGATTGTTAGATCTATCTCCTAGCGTGTTGTATCTCACTCTGCACACTAGCAGGTCATCTCCTCTTCCAACCCTATATCTCCACCATCATCACCCCTAGATGTTACATCTTCCTCACCACCTAACACCTCTTCCTCCTCCACATCTAATCATACCTTGGCTCTCTCCTATTCTACTTGAGCTACCCATGCCATTGTCATCCACTTAGAAAAACCTACTCCTACTCCCATATCATCATCCTTGTCCCATGGATCTCCTTTCTCCTCTAGTGGATCTACCATATCGAGACTAGGAAATTCCCTCTCTGCCTCATCTCACCTATATTTAACAGGCTCCCCAGGTACAGTGTGAACTACACCAAAATATTGCATGACTCATGGAAACTACACCACCTCCACCATGTCAGCTCTCCTCCCCTACACCCATCAAATCCTCCTCACTCCTATATGCAGGTAAATAATGGTATGGTTGTCATCTAACCTAATCTACATCCAGCTCTGCTAATCTCTCTATATACCAATCCTCTCCTCTCTCCTTCTGTTGTTGTAATCCTATTTTTGTTTCCATCTTAAGAATCCAATGAAAATCTCAATGTGATCCCCTGTAACCCATGACATCCTTGGTAGTCAAACCATTGTAATGTGCTCATATTCCAAACAATGTAACAAAAACCCCACATTTATCCCCAACCTCCTCTCAGTCACATACATCCATAACTCATGATAAACATGAACTAGCAAGGTATGCAAAAATGTAAACACTCTCATGTGATCCATAATATTTGCAAGTACTCCAGCCAATGTCCAAGGAAACCTCAAATCCCTAGAATCTAAAAGTGTGTAGCAAGAGATAGCCATCATAGTAACGCATGTAAATATTCTTCTTGACATTCCAGGATCATATCTCATCTTATAATGAAATTTCTCATATGTGAAAGTAATCTGCAAGGCATCGACTCAAAATAGTCATTTCAACACTCCCAATCTACTATCCACATTGATAGGCTCTATCAGATCCCACTATATCAGTAGCCTCAAAATGTTTTATACATCCTCAAGATTCACTATCATCTTGCCCGTCCTATACAAAAATGTTGTAGTGCACACATCTCATATGTCCAAAAAATAAATTGTCAATCCAACATCTCGTGGAATCCTTTGGTAAAGTTAGAATCCACCCAACACTATTGTGGATAAGTGCTCCCACTCTGCATTAGTAACATCTCCTCTAAGCTGATCATATAAAGTGAGCACTCTATCTTTGAGATATAAAGTGTCTAGGGCCCGCAAAATCTAATCAAACACATAATCATTATTTTATGTGCAAATTCCAGAACCAAAAATCCAAAAAAATCATATTTTAGCTTATGTTAGTGCCTCCTAGCTAGGGTTGATGCCTTACCATGCCTAGTTGATAGTGAGCCTACCCAATCATTGGTGACCGCCCCTTGCATGACCCTAATATCTAGAAAAATGAAAAAAAACAATGTAAATGTGTAAGCACTCAATTAAGGGTTAGGAAATTACCATCCTATGAGTCTGAGTAAGCTAAATGTGGATTTATGAGCCTAATATGATGCTATTGTAGCAGTAAAATAAATATGTAATTAAGTGTAGAAATTACACCTCATAAACTAAGTAATGAATTATGAATCCCTAATTGCAAGGAGGAGAAAGAGGTACTTAGCTAATTCACAATTAATTATGATTTGTACTAAAGTAATGACCAGGTGAACACAACAATAGGATCATTTCTCAAAGGCGCAAAAAAATGAAGATATTGAGAGATAGGCTAGACTAGGGCACCTGAAGAGGGAAAAAGGCACCCATGGGTGCCCTAGTATTTTTTCTGGGAACCTAGGTGTGTGGAAAACCTTAGGAAACCTCCTCTGAGTGGTTAGAAGTTGTTCACTATTAGTATCCTTTGGTCACTCTAAATTCAAAAAAATATTTCTGAGGTCACTAGAAACTTGCAATGAAATATGCACCTGCAAAACCCTTGAATAGACATCAAATCCTCAAAATAAAGATGCAAAATGAGGGGTCAGATTTTCCTCAGCTATCATAATTGTGAACTTACGACTAAGCATTACACTACAACTGATACCTAATGAAATTCTATATGTGTCTATGGAATCATTCCCTAGGTGGCTCTTATGCGAGTCACACTTGATAGCAAGAAAATAAGCTAGATGTAAAGAAATGTAATAGATGTGTGCATAGAAAGGAATGAACTTACCTCCTATGAAATGTGTATTAAAAATAACCAGCCCTTGTATCCCTTAGATGGTTTTATATGGATGCAATGGAGTTCTTATATGCTTGATGGATGCAACCTTAGGTGGTGATAGCTAATGTTTAGTGTTTTGGTCTTTTATATCATTCCCTTGCATGAATTTCATAATTAACCCTGAAAATGATGACTACCAAAAATATAAAAAGTTCAAATGGCTATAAAGGACCCAAAATGTGTGAGTAAAGTACAAAGGGGTCAGAGACACCCAAAGGGAACGAGAGTTCCTGGCACTGGCATCCTGGCTAGATGGTGGTGTCCAAGATGATAAAAGTAAAATTATAAAAAGAACGACTGAGCAAGTAAATGTTTAAGACCAAGAGAAGAAAAGAAAGGTAGCCGAGGACATGGGTTGATTAGTAATTTTCTTACTTAGGAATAATATGAATAGTATTATGCAATCAAGACTAGATAATTACCCAAAGTGTGTGATTTTGTGTCTACATTTTCCCCCACATTATGTTGTTGAGTGGAAATCTTCTAACATAAATTAGATAGAGATGTGTACCTGATAATCATGTAGATCAATGATGAAAGCATGTCGAGGTACTAGAAAAGTGTGGAGTGATAAAAATGTAAAGCGTGGATGCTAAGGAGGAGAAAGTGTACAAAAATGGTAATGAAAATGAACCTGGGGCCGAAACACACGTGTAGATGTCACGATGTACCTATTATTGATGTCGATATTGATGATGACTATTGCTTCCCATACGGATGGAACTATAAAAGAGAAGAAAGAACAAGTAGTAAAATATGTATGCATATGTGTAAAAAGTTTGTAAAGTATGAAAATGAAAAAGGAAAATGTGCATCTGATCCATAATGAGAAAAGAGTGTAGAAAGGATCCTAAAGATGTCGATGAAGGGAAAAATTTTAGGGATATCTTACACCATGGTAGAGGTAGTGTAGGGAGAAATTTCTAGTGTCATCCTCCAACCTTTGACTACTTCCCGTAATTATTGAGCACACAGAATGTTGGTTTTTTAGGTGATCCTATGTCATGGAAGAAGTAGTGTTGGGAGAAAGGTCTAGTGTTATTCTCCAACCTTTGACTTATTTTTGAAATATGGAACACCACTACAAATGGTGTATATAAACGCAAGTGCTAAGGACTGTATTCCCTGTAAAATCTATTGTGTGGAGTTCTATAGAATGTTTTAAGCTACCAATCACTATGTAATTTTCCCCTATTTACTAGCATCTAGGAAGGCCATCATTGTGCTAAGGACCCAAGTCTGATTCTGATCCCTTTCTAAAAATGAAAACTGTGATGTACCGATATTGTGTTGTGATGTGTATAATTTTGTATGGGGTGAATAATTCATCCAAATGATTCCCCCACTCTTTTGGTGTGCATGTGATGTCACTGAAGGAGTATGTGGCCCAAAAGAAGACCAAACATTATGCTAAAAGTGTGCCCTATAAAGGGAAAGGGAATGTTCTTGGTAGAAACCAGGGCACATGCAAACAAAGTTGCTAGATAAATGAGTTTTCCTAGCTATGTACATAGACTGGTACATTGGACTAGCAGAGTGATGAGATTGTGTGTGGTGTGTACAAATAGGTGAACTAGGAACGGATTGTGCTTTAGGTTCTATTGGTCATGGGGAAGTATATGGACAAGGTGATGTAATGGCGACAACCACGGAGTGGAGGGAGGTACAAACACAAACATGCATGTATAAGACAAAATATAGACTAAAAAGACAATGTGTAAGCTAATACGCAAGTAAACATGCATGAAGACAATGTGGACAACAAAAATTAGGTTGTAAACATGGGACATCACTCATGATGTCATAATATAATCAAGGTTTTAGTGGCCACAAAAAGACAAGTTTACACACAAGATAAATGGAAAAGCCCACAAACAAGAGCATACAAAGAGCAAGCAATGAAAAATAATGTAACAAAAAACCATGGAAGCATATATCCCTACATAACAAATGTTGCACGTGAAGAACCCATTAGCATGTCAAAAAGATAAAAATTATGTCAAAGCATGTACAATCCCATAATGTGATGTGTTGTGAAACAAAATGAAACAATAGCACTTGTATTGTACGAAAGTGGATGCCCCCAGGAGCCATTATGGGACTGGTAATAGGTATTATGCCAAGCATCCATACTATGTGTAAGAGATTTGTATAATATTTGATCACAACTAGAAATCAATTGAACGTGCATGTGTGTATGATAAATATAATGACATACAAGATAGTGATCTATCATGTATAGTAAATTTTACATGTAAAAGCATAAGTAAGCAAGAAAAAATGTAACCAAGATATGCAGTATGATGTAAATGAGACGGTATGGAATGTAGTGTGAATGATAGGAGTTGTGTTCCCCCTAAGTGGATGTGTTTTCATGTAATGAGGTATATTTTTATATTCCTCCTTAGCAGTCAATAATAAACCGTAAATGATAGTGTGTCATTAGGAAACGGTTTGAATACTTACACTAGAAAGATGTGATTGATAAAGTGAAAAACATAGAGTGTGTGAGTGAATGAGTGAGTATGATGAGTTCCATTTGAGATGTATACCCTCAACAATTGAGTAAGGGTTTTGGAACTAGATTGCATCATAGGGTAGTGATCACAACATGTATAAGTAGATTTTAGAGAAATTTAGCATGAAGAATAGAGTGAATAAGACGTAAAGTGTGTAAAATATGTCATAAGTGTATGATGCACGATGCATGAAATGTGTAATATGTAGTGTGGATAATAAATTCTAGAGATATGTGTGGTTATTGTGTCTAATGTAAAATGTGGGATATGGTCAAGCATGTGAGAATGTGTGGTGTGTATAGTGTGCATTGTGTGAGGTCCATGTGTATAGTATGCTCTCAAAAGTAAAGTGTGAACCAATATCACAAGAGTTCAGCATTGGGTTATGGTGACAGTGGTGTATATTGTGTGTGAAGATCTAGGTGTGATGTGATGAGAGTACAAGATGTTTGTTGATTTTGGTGGGAGAGAATAAGTGTGATGTCCTCGAGCATGTGATGGTGATTACACTATCCAATAAAATTAAATTATGAGGGTCTTTCACCCGATGCTATCTGAGATGAAGGTGTATGAACATGCTCAAAGAGTGGTGGTATATGAGATAGAATATGTAAAGGTGAATGAATCTTATATGCATGCATCTGATGGTTATACAGTGGGAACTGTATAGATCAAAATGAACATGTGACCTTCAACTACACTTGACCCCCTGAGGTCATGACAGAGAAGGCAATGTTGAATGTGTGTGGCTAACTATAGGAGGATTAGATACTAAGATCTGGTAGTGTGATCTCCTGGTAGCTGAGTTTACAAAGGGAAGATTTAGAGGCTATGAATGGGTAACGTAAATTCCCTATGGTTTGTTTGCCTAACTTGAATCTAAGTGTTGATCTAGTTTGAAGTTTCCATGTAAGCTGAATAAAATTAACAATCTATGCTACTACTGAAAGGAAACTAATCTAAACAAGTCACAAAACTGAAATATTACAATCATAAACAACAATTCACTTTTATTCTAAATAATAAAATCCACTTCTACATTAAATCTAAACAAGCAAGATAATCCAATGTGGTTATTCACCTGTGCTAAGTGTATTGAATCTAAAATAAATTAAAACAAGAGCTTTTCCAAATGATCTATGATATGTAGACAACCTCCTACAGATATTCCCTCCTTCAGACCCACACGGATGGGAAGAAGAGGATCTATCACTGGGGGTTGCTATGAAAGATTCAAACCCTCTTGGAAATTAACTGATTACTTTCAAATGAAAATAAATTGATTTCTACTCTATTTGATATGCAATTGAAATTAACAATTCGTAATTGTATATTTGATAAAAAAAGAAAATAAGTAACAATTCCAACCTAGAAGAGTAAGAACCTTAGAAAATCTAGTAGTATCAGTATCTGTCCCCTCATTTCTTTCCTTTCATTCTCTGAGTGTTCATGTGAGTACAAAGGATTGGGAATGCAAAGAACAGAAACAAGAGGATGGCACTTGAGCAATGGTAGCTTGGAAGCAATTTAGATGCAATGCAAGTAGAAGAGAGATAGCACAAGAGATCTAAGCTTGGCTATGCAATTCCTAGATAGATTATGGCAGCATAACAATACAAGATACAAAATATTCTCAGGCCCTTTACTTGAATACAAGTATGAAATATATAGCAATGAAGGATATAAGGTTACTTCATGCACAAGGAAATGAAGAGGTAGTTACACTCATTGAATCTATTTAAAAATAGAAGGAACAAGGAGAACGAAGCAAATGAAGCTATTTTTAGAAAATCTGGCTCACAGATGAACTCAAAAGGTAAACTTAAGTGAATCATGGCATGTAATTTATCACATAAATATTATGTAAAAATTGATCAGGACCTCTGCCCTATGCAAGGTGGTGGTTTTAGGACCGCCACCCTAGGTAGGGTAGTGGTTTGCGAACTGCCACCGAAGCAGGGCAGTGGTCCTAGCGCTGAAGGCCAAAACAAACACAAAAAGAAAGGGGAATCTAGAAAAATGAAAGGAAAAGATAAATAATTTTATATAGGCTACAAATATATACTGTGAATGGGCTTTTAGAGCTCAAACACCTTCTTGAAAGGATTTTTAATCATCATTGGGGACTTTTGTAACCATTTCCTGACAATTTATCACATGTAATTTTGGGTGCATACTGAAACCTTTGTGCAAAAAATGTACAAGTGATGGAGAACTATGTGAAATGAATATCTGAGGTTATGGATGCCTCTATGGAGGAGAGCGCAGAGATGATGAACACCTATGTGGAGTAAAAAAGGGTGGTGAAATATGCCTAGATAAATGAGTTGTCCTAGCTATGTACCTAGACTAGTGCATTGGACTAGCAAAGTGATGAGATTATGTGTGGTGTGTGCAAACAGATGAACTAGGAATGGATTGTGCTTTAGGTTTGATTAGTCATGGGGAAGTATATGGAAAAGGTGATGTAATGGAAACATCAAGAGGAGGCTATGACCATGGAGTGGAGGGAGGTACAACATTGATAGAGATGACCTAATTTTTGTGAATGAACTTCAGACGTAAGTGGTTCATGGAAATGATAGACTGAGACCTATGAATATAGTTGAAGCCTAAGAGCATGTCACACCCTTTGATTGTTTACGCTATAAAGAAGGGTACAAGCATGGTAAGAGGACCATCGGTAATATGAAGTTTAATTATTCCTTCACTCTCATTGGATATGAAATTTGTAAGAGTGGGTAGCCAATAGCAACAAGAAGTGGAAAATAACATGCACTGATAAGCCATGATGGATCAAATTTGGTGTTACTGATAGGGAGGGATCTGATAAAAAATTTAATGTGTATGGGATCAAAAGAGAATGTAGCATGATGATCATGAGCAGATAAAGAAATGATTGGTGGAGAAATGTCAACATGAGCAACTAGGAAATCAAGAGTCCCTTATGCAGGGGGAGGCACTACATGATATCTATGATTAATCGAAGAGTCCGTTGCTTTTTTGTCATGTTTTGGAAGCAGATTATTGAATATTTTAAGATAATAATTTTCATTGACTGGTGCAGAGGCTGTAGGCTCTGGAAGCTTAAATTTATTTTCATTGATAAGATCTTGGATTATATTGTGAATTTTGAAGCACCTATTTATAGAATGTCTAACACATTGATGATAGTTACATCGAAATTTATCATTTTAATTCTGAAATTTTGGATGAGATGGGTCTAAGTCAAGTGGAAGAGGAAGCGCACTATTATTTCTCTTAAGAATTTATTGTAATATAATTTTTGGACTAATAGTAAACTTTTTATATGTATGTTTAGGTGTTTTCCATTGGAGTTATTTGGTGTTAGAGATAACATTGACAGTGACTTTAGCTTCATTAGGTTTTGCGCTTAGTTTAAAAGTTTTTTTACTTTGAAAGAATCTGGAGGATAACTATTTTTCCTGATAATTAAGCTTTCCTATAGACAAGAGTTTAGCTTCACATAGCTTAAGAGTGTGACATAATTGATAAAATCAAGGAGATGTCTCAAATAGAATGCTCTCATGAAGAGGTGGCAATATAATTTGTATTAATAATTCTTGAAGCTCAGAGTCTAAAAACACATTAGACATCTTAGCTAGGTTATTTTTGTATCATAATACATAATCTGCTAGATTTTCATTAGACCCTTGTTTAATTTATGCATGTTACGCATATGAAATCTTAGAGTCGATATTGATAGAGAAGTGAGTGAGAAAAACAGTATCTAGATGCTTGAAATATGTTACCAAGTGGACAAGTAGGTCATAGAACCAACACATTGCATAATCATGGAGACTATGAGGAAAACTATTTTCTAATATAGTGTGATCATTTTCATAGTCAAGACATGCCATGTGAAAGGCTCAAAGATTCTCTTGTTGTTTGTCATGGCCTTTAAAGATTGGAAACTTAGGAGACTTGAAGTTTTGTGGTGACGGATATGTGGAAATGAAGGACGTAAAATAATTATGAAGGAATGAAGTGGATTTAAGAGATGGAGATACATGAGAAGTGGAAATTTGGAGCTGGCAAATTTATGTCTACAAATCCTGAAATAAAGAATTCAAATCAGGCATATTCGAAGAAGAACCAGGTTGTGCAGTGGGAGTATTAGGTTGAATGATGGGAGTGGTAGTGGTAGGAGTTGAAACTGGGATATGAAGAGGTTGAATGGAGGCCATGGGAGATGAAGTATGAGTGATAGGAGGAGCTAAGGCAACATCATGAGTTTTTTTAACAGTAATCAAAGCATGCATAATATGTGGAAGATGAGTGGGATTATTACATAAATACTTTCAAAAATTAGTGTGTGTTTAATTGGTCTTGATCAACATTAGTATCCTCATTGTATGACTTTTAACTAACAGATGTTTCTATTTCATGAAGGGGAAATGTTATCCATATTTTACCCCCTAGGAAAATATTGGATCAACCACGACCCCACATAGAAAGAACCTGAGAAAACTCGTTCAGATATTGTAAATAGGTAGCAGGTAGACTCAACAATGGAATACCAGGGTCAAAAAATAAGGGGCAGTGCCACAGAGGAACCAGGAGAAAGAAGGGGAAAAAATGGTGAAGTTTTGAATTTTTTCAAACTCAAAACCATTCAGGAAAGAGTCCAAAATTGGCTAAGTATAAAGTGTAAGAAGAGATCACCAAGTGTCAGCTTGGCATATCTCCAAGAGTTGGTTCAAAGGCGGAGACCCAAATGAGAGTGAGCTCTCCATGTGGCCCAGAGTCTAAAAGGATAAAAGGGACCAATGAAAAGTCCACAGACCTGCGAGGGCTGCCAAGTGTCAACTCGACGCTCCTTCAAAAGAAAATTTTAAATCGGTCTTTCAAGTGAGCGTGGTGCCTCCACGTGTCTAGTCTAAAAAAGGGGTAGAGTCAGTTGAATAGTCAATGCATGGGGCAGGATGGCGGAGGCTGTCAAGTGTCTAAATGGCGTTTGATTCAAAGATTAAATAGAGATAGGGTTCCCAAACGAGTGCCAAGCTACCACGTATCCCAATTCAAAGAATATGACCCCACTAAGAAAAAGACTTAGCCAAAAGTTGTAAAATGGGCTACAACTCTACCAAAGGGAAAAAGTCAGTATTTGAACCCTAGCAGCGCTAAAGCAAGCCATCGCGGGGAAAGTTGGTTTTTTTCCCCTTGTTACTCTAAAGATGTAAAAGTTACAAAATGGGCCACAACTCTGCCTAAAGGAAAAATTCATCATTTGAGCCCAAGTCAAGGTCAAAGCGGGGAGTCGGAGGAAAATGTGAAAATTTTCCTTTTGTCAAAAGACACAGAGATAAAAACTGAATCGCATCTCCCCAGCCAACCAAAGGGTGCCATGTGTCCAAGCAGAGCGTCAGGGCCGCGGGAGTTTTTTGAGTTTTGTGGTTTTTTTGTGGAAAAGGGGGAAAGAGATAAATCACTGACCCGAAAACCTGATTTTTCCCTAATCTAGCTACCACATGCCCCGTATTAAAAAGGAGATTCATTTTTCAAACTATTTTCTGGCCCATTTGTATGGACTCGATACAAACTTCGAAGGGGAATATCTTTCTACTCAGGGCTCAAAATATTGCAAGTCTTATACTGTTGGAAGCGTCTTGACGTCCTCTACGCCATGGAAAGATTAAAAAATCATTTTTTAGGTCTTGGTAGTTGAAAAATGGAGAAACATATTCAGGCCTTTAATGCAGGATATTCTTACCTCAACAACTAGATCACATTCGATCTACTCTTCCACTTCTTCCTCCTTTGAGGCACTGAATAAGGATTTGATGTATTCAAGACATATTTGGAACAAATTTTATGGGAGACATTAAATAGTGGTGGTTGAGCTTGGATTGGTTTTCCCACTTATTTCTTTTTCTCCAATCTGTATCGAATCTACAAATACAGGCTCGGGACTCATTGTAACGGGTTAGACATTCTTTTGTTTTCCAGGCTCCCTTTTCCTTCTAGCAAAGGAATTCATGGAGTTCATGCCTTCCATTAAAATTGTAGTATGTTCTTGTATCCTGGCTGTTTTGTAATGCATTGTATCAATATGCAAAGTAATAAAACACATTTGTGATCGATTCTAGATCCTTTTTGTCTCTTCTACTTGCATCTAGTCTTTCATTATAAATCTGGTTATCTGTGCTCTATTATTGTATGTATTTTTTTGGTTTGTGTCTATCAACAAAAATAATGTTCGTCATTCCTTCAATGCATCACCTTGTAGTTTAGTCATTTCTTATTTCTTATATCCATTTTTATCCCTATCTCCTTGGAAAATTTTAGATTAGGTATAGAGATAGATCCTCTGCAAGTTCTCACGTATGCACCTAAACAGAGGAATATGAACCAACCTTTAATCTGGAGATATTTTCCATTTGTAAGGTCCCACACCTTGGGGAAAGTTCAATGTTATGCGGATCATAGCAAATGACTCTGCCTTAGAAAATCATATCTATAGAACTCATTTGGGGGTGCTATGATTTTACACTAATAGTTTTAGCACGCCCAGTGGGACAGAGAAGTATCCATCTTATTACAGTAAGATTGATGTGCACTTGTTGTGATTCTAAATTTTAAGAAGTTTTAAAATTGTACATCTGACGAATCCAAAAGAAAGAAGTCCACTAGTCTCAGCAATCCAAGCAAGTTCATGAGAAGGATAAAAACAAGGTCTAGAATAAGAGAGGAAGGACAATTTGTACACATACACTTGTCTCTAGATAGAAGGAAAAGAAGAAGAGCATAGAGGTCTCCATCTCCCCCAAACAGAGCCTTGTCAACACCTCCTCCTAGTAGGCCGTTCTTTCAAACAAGAAGGGTACTCAGACCGATCAGAATGGCTCAGTCAAATCCTTATGTCAACTTCACTTGCAGCAGCCCACTTACCCTGAATGCACAAAATCCATTCTCGATTGCAGCATTAAAGAGCATCCCATATTTCACTGGGGAAAACCAGACTTCTCCTGGTGACCATGTCCAAGATATTGCAAATGTCTGTATAATCCACGAGATCCATGAGATGGATATTGAATTCAAGTTGCTAGCCGCTTCACTCAAAGGTAAAGCTTCACAATGGTTCAGGATCCTTGAAGCAGGCTCTATTCAAAACTCGAACTAGTTGTGCACATCTCTTCACAACCATTTTGGAGAAAAAGGTGATAACTTGTCTTTTTTGGAGCAACTGACAATAATCAAGAGAGCCCCGAATGAGCAATTGACAGATTTCAACCTCAGATTTTAACAGAACTGTGATAGGATTCCAATAGCAGTAAAGCCCACTAATGAATGTGTCTCCTTATACTTTCTTAGGGCTTTAAAATATGATATTTCTTTAATGATTCAGTCAATGGGGGGTACAACCTTACCTGCAGCCTATAGCCTTTCCATAGAAGTTAAAAACCATTTGATTTAGGCTGGTAAACTTACCCCTAGGCCATCCATGCCCCTTTACCTCGAGTTAGGAAACTCAGGTACAAACCAAACACCCACATTAGCTCCTATAACCACCCCCAAGAATCAAAGTTCAGCTGAAGCCTCCACTTCATCATCTAACACCTCAAAGGAGCTTCAGCAAGTCATGAAACAACTTTAGAACCTAGGAAATGAGCTAGTAACCATCAAAATATAGCAAGCTCAAAGTTCTAGGTTATTTTAGCCCCAGCCTCAGTATTAGGCCAGACCCCCATATCAGTAAAATAGACCACCAGCCGAGGATGTAAATTAGATTCAACACCAAGGGAAACCTCAAGTTGCTATACCTTTCAGGTTATATGACCCAAACACAGTTTCAACATCAAGGGGATTGGTTCCAGCATAGAATAACATGGCACAAGATTGTGAATGGTGTTTCCCATGTAATCAGCCACATAATCAGTCGATGTGCTTCAATGGTGCATTAAATCAAGCTCTAATGGTGCAAACCGTTGGTGTTTCACAAGAACCTAGCCACAAAGAAAGTCAGCAGTAAGAAGCTCAGTAAGAGGGACCCCCAAACGAAACTATGCTTGTCAATTGGCAAGCTAAAGACTTCTGTGGAATGAATTAGAATCCTTCTCAAAGTATAGCTACCAATACATGGTCTATGAGGAGAAATATTGGAGGACATTCACCAAGCTCAGGTGATCCTCAACCCTCCATATCTCAGCAAGGTATTGGCATTCAAAATACAACTCCCAATGTGTAAATTCAATCTAAGCCACCTTCCAGACCTACTCAGGGCATCGGTTGTAATAGCCCAGGTGTAAGAGAAAAATGTTCGTGGAAAGGGGCAGCAAAAGGATATCTCATTCAACATCATTGAGTAAATGAAGAGGACAAGTGTGAACATTTCACTATGAGAGTCACTGGCCATTCCAGGGAAGAGGGATCTATTGTAGACTGCTATATAAAATTGGTCAAGCTCAAATCACACCCCTGATCAATAAGATAAATTACTTACCAATACATCTCAACCTGGGGAAAACCATCGAGAACAACAAGGTAAGAACCTGAGACCTCCTCCATTCTATGTTTCATTGATTATTGCAGACAAATTGGTGCACAATTGTATGATTGATTCTAGGGCAAGTAGTTCTGTAATGCCCAAGCAAATAGCTGATCAACTGAGTATCTAATATGAAGTCATTTATAGAGGGGTAGTGAAATTAGATGGGACAGTGGTAACAACTATTGGAATCATCAAGGATCTGAGCCTCACTCTGCATGCCTGCCCCAATGTGACTATTTTGCAGAACGTATCAATCATAGATTTTCCACCACATTTTGCTTGGTGTTTTTCAGGGACTTCACTGCCAAAATTGGAGGATATCTATCTACTGATTGGTTACATATGCTCTTTAGAAAAAGGTATGAGGTAAAGGTCGTAATCAGATCTAAGCCCATTACTAATTATCATATTGAATCTTATTTGCCTAGCCCAATCAATGTCAATTTCTCAACTTTTGATCAAGAAGATCTCCTAAGAACTTTTGAAGCACATACCAAGGTGGGATGTATCCCACACTTGACTCTCGATGAGTGGGCCAAAAAAATACATGCTTTTGAACCCTATAAGGAGATGGAAGAATCTAAGCTAGGTGTCTACTATCTACATGAAGAGAATCATCCTCTTCCTAACCTAACTAATATAGAATATAAAGATGACAATGAGGTATGGTAATTGTTCTTTGATGGCACAAGGAGTAAACAAGGAGCTGGAGGAGGAGCTATGATTGTGTCCCCCAAAGGTATAAAATATTATTCAACTTTCAGATTTCAATTTGCCTACTCAAATAACACTATTGAATATGAGGCTTTGGTCCATGGTATTCATTGGGCAAGGAAGCTAGGAATCAAGAAATTGTAAGTGTTTGGTGACAATGAACTAGTTTCCAACCAAGTCATGGGAATTAATGTTGTCAAGAATAACCTGATCAAGAACTACAAGAGTAGGGTATGGGATCTCATGGAGGATTTCGAGGGCTTCCACATTGTGTCCATACCCAGGAAGGAGAATGAAGCTATTGATAGGCTTACATCAGTTGGAGAAACATTTTATGTGGTTGACAACATCAAAAGATACAAGGAACAACCACATATCCATATAGTTGTGATGGCAGTAGTACCAGATAACAACACATGTTGGTAGGTGTTTGAGAATGATTAGCAGATCATTATTTTTTTGCAAGAAGAAGATGAATTCTCAGCTAGAAATCAAAATAGATTAGAGAAGCAATACGTGAATCAAATAGTACAGCTACATACAAACAAGCTCCTCAAAGGCTTAGTGACATTGGAGTCTATTTTCAATCCTAATGATCAATTTAGAAAAGAGAAGGCTAACATACAAATCAAGGGAGAAGATTTAGATTCAATACCAGTTAGAGAAGGAAAAACACTTCAAATTGGCAAAGTGGCCACTGAGTAAGAAAGGTATGAGTTCATACAACTTTTCCAAGAATTTCCATATGTATTTTCTTGGAGCTATGAAGACCTAAGAGGGTTTAGCCCAAAGCTAGCACAACACACAATCAAACTAGATCTAGCTACTCAGCCCATCAGGCAAAAGTAGAGACCAGTCAACCCACACATTAAGCCTCTGATGAAGAAAGAGTTGAACAGGTTGATAGAGGCAAGTATCATATTTCCAATCAAACACTCAAGCTGGGTTGCAAACATGGTCCCAGTCAGGAAGAAAAATGGAGAGATTAGGTTATGTGTATATTTTTAGACTTAAACAGAGCTTCCCTCAAAGATCACTACCCACTCCCTTCAATGGAGTAGATATTTCAAGTGGTTTCTGGATCAGAGATATTCTCCCTCCTAGATGGCTACTCAGGCTACAACCAAATCATGGTGAAAAAAGATGATCAGTTCAAAATAGCTTTCACCACCAAATGGGGCACCTAAGCCTACAGAAAAATGCCATTTGGATTGTCCAATATCGGAGCCACTTTTCAAAGGGTAATGGATATGGCATTTAAAGGACTAATCAAAAAAATAGTATTGATCTATCTAGATGACATTACAGTGTTTTCTAAAAATGCAGCAGCCCACCTTTTCCACCTAAGGAAAGTGTTTCGAAGATGCATGAGTTTTGGGGTATCATTGAACCCTAAAAATGCATATTCTTTGCCCATGAGGACAGGCTTCTAGGCCATATTGTATCAAAGGAAGGATTGGAAATTGACCCGAAGAGAGTTGAATCAATGAGAGCATTTCCATTGCCAAGCCATAAGAAAGCTCTTCAAATCTTCCTAGGAAAAATCAATTTTGTCTGCAGGTTTGTACCAAAATTTACTGCCCTTGTTAAGCCAATAACGTTGATGTTGAAGAAGAGCTTAGCATTCATGTGGGCAACTTAAGGAAAGGAAAGATTTGAGGCCATCAAATAATCTATATCACAAGCACCAACTCTCGTGAATCCAGATTTCTCTAAATACTTCATATTGTATGCCTTTGGTGGCAATGACACAATTTCTGCAATCTTAGTTCAGCTGAACAAAGAAGGTATAGAATAGCCAATTTCTTTCTTTAGTCAAGGTCTGGAAGACTATGAAGTGAGATACTCCTTGATCTAAAAGCAATTCCTAGTAGTAATCAGAGGATTGAACAAGTTTAAGCATCTGGTTTCAAATAATAAAATCCAATTGTTGGTCTCCCATGCGGGAGTTAAAGAATTCCTTCTCAGCAAGGATTTGAATGAAAAACATGCAGGATGGGTCACTTGTGTCATGGAATATGACATTGATATCAAGGTCACTAAGCTGGTACGTGGGAAGGGTTTGTGTGAACAACTAGCCTCAGGTCAATAAGTCAAAGCAAACAGTGAAAAGGGGGTTGTTTTTTTCTACAGGATAATCAAGAGGAAGGAAATAGTGATGTACCTACTCCTTGTTGCACTCAAGACATGGTGCACTTCCTTCAAATAGGTAGGTGTTCTCATGGGAGGAATAAATAAAAAAGGAGACATTTTATAATACAGGTCATCTCATATGTTCTTATTGATGGTGTCTTGTTCAAAAGAGACATCAATGGCATTCTACTGAGATGCATTGAGACAGTTCAGATTGAGAGAGTGTTATAAGAATTCCATGTTGAAGCAATTGGAGGCTATTTTTCTCCAAGGGTGATAGTAGTCAAGATCATGAAGGTGGGTTATTATTGGCCTAGAGTGTTTAGTGAGTGATATGCATGGATCAAAAAGTGCAATAATTGTGCATTCTTCAAAGGCAAGGAAAGGCTAGTAGCACTTTCAATACACCCAATTTCAGTTGACCAACCTTTCATGCAATGGGGATTGGACTTCGTTAGAGTCATCAATCCAAATTCAACTTAGGGCTGCAAATGGATTCTGACAGCAACAGATTATTTCACCAAGTGGATCGAGGCAGTGGCACTCAAGGAAGCTAATGAGTCTAATACTAGATTTTTATGAAGGGATAGTGACCAGATTTAGAGTTCCAACTACCATTATATCAGACAATGTATTGGCATTCTTAGGTTCCAATATAACAAGATGGGCTATTAAGAATGGAACTTACTTGAGCACTTCCTCAAACTATTACCCTTAAGGTAATGGCCAAGCTGAGTCCACAAACAAGAACCTGCTAAAGATCATCAGAGGAACTCTTGATGAGAATCAGAGAATCTGGAACACAAAGCTCAAATCATCCTTATGGACTGATAGGATAATTCCTAAGAGATCCTAAGGTAGCTCTCCATTTGAAATTGTCTATGGGAAAGAGGAAGTGTTTCCTATATAACTTGAGTTGCCAGCATTGGAGCTCGTGAAGTAGCTAGAGATGTCAAAATTTAAACTGAGGGAGGCCAGGTATGTGGAGTTGATAGAATTGGAAGAAACCAGAGAGCATGCACTCCAAGAAATAAAGAAGGATCAAGCCTCAATCAAGAGATGCTTTGTGATGAGGTTTGTCAATCCTCACCATTAATAATGTAGATCCGAGTTGGTGTCCAAATGTTGTATTCATTAAAAGAAGAACATCTTGGAAAACAACTCCTTTATACACAAACCAAACTTGCATAAAATAAATCACACATGCAGAAATTTAAAGGCACAGTTACAAAAATGTAAACACACTTGTAAGAATATAAAGGCATGCTTGCATAAAGGAAATCACACTTTCCCACGGAATAAAGGTTGCATGAAAGAAATGAAACTTGCATAAATAAAATTGATGAGGGTTGAATTAAAAATAATTGAAAGATAAAGAAGACACTTGCAGGTTCACAACAAAAATTGTACTGAAGAAGGATCACATAACATGAAATCAGAAGTTTACAACAAAAGAAAAAAACTATATAAATAAAGAAACAAACATTAACACATTGATCCATCTTCCTTGGAATGAGTGGTGAGCTCATTCCTTGGAAGAGGATTTAATTCATACTTTTAATTCAAAACTTACAAAATAACTTTACTTCAAAAGATTAGAAAGAAAGAAAATATATTATTTCTTGGGAGAATAGAATTACATATCTAAGTGGGGAAGGTTGCATTTATAATTTATGCATCCAACCAACTCCTTATTTTGGGAGATACAATCTAATCTTATCTTTATTCTAATCCTAACAACTAAGATCTCCATCTCCACAAAATATGGAGAGAGAGAGAGAGATATATTATTGGAGTCAAAGTCTTATCTTACTTATTTTAGAAAGATTTGCTCCCAAATCTTCTCCTTGCTTTTCGGTAACAAGAATCATAATGATTTTATTCTTCTACATTATTGGAAGGAGGATTTTTCTCAAAATATGATTTTTACTAAATACCTTTCTCGGATTTTCCATTTGACTCTCTTGTTTTTTACTATGGAACTTTTGACACTTGTCTGACACACTTTTTCCTCGGACCACAGTTCACTAAAAGTTAGATTTATCTTCATTGGTAAAATTTGTTACAAATTTGAATGAGGTTTATTTTAAAGACATTTCTATGAACAAAATTCTCTCTCAAATTTTCTGTTTGACTTTTCTGTTTTTGTTTATGGAACTTTTAGCGCTCATTTGATACACTTTTCCTCATATTACAGCTTACTAAAAGTTAGATCTCTCTTCATTGCAAAAACATGTTGCAAATATGAATGAATATTTTTTTAAACACAATTCTATGAACAAAAACCTCTCTTAGATTTTCCATTTAAATTTTTAGTTTCTATTTATGGAACGTTTAGCACTCGTCTGATACACTTTTCCTCAGACTGCAGCTTACTAAAATTTAGATATCTCTTCATTGGTAAAACATGTTACAAATATGAATGAGGTTTTTGTTAAACACATTTATATGAACAAAAACCTCTCTCATATTTTCCATTTGAATTTTATGTTTTTGTTTATGGAACTTTTAGTGCTTGTCTGATACACTTTTCCTCAGACTATAGCTCACTAAAAGTTAGATCTCTCTTCATTGGTAAAACCTATAGCAGATATGAATGAGGTTTTTGTTAAACACATTTCTATGAACAATAACCCTCTCTCATATTTTCTATTAGATTCTCTAATCTTTCACAATTCCTCAAAAACTATCAAAATCTGCTTAGTTCCGGAACTAAGCCTGCGAGTTCCAAAACTAAGCATGCGAGTTCCAGAGCTAACTTAAAACAACTATAACTTTTGCATACGATATCATATTGGGATGATTCATTTTTTTAACTTGCATAAATTTTCAAGAGGAATCTGAATATGCAATCAGATTTGAGTTTAAATATATTATTCATGATCAGTTCCACTTTTCTCAATACTAGCATTATCTTTCCTTTATGTCCTGCATACACAAGACTTACATATTTTCCTAAATAATCAATAGGATTAGTCAAAAAAATAGATAACAAAATATTTATAAAGAATGAACAAGATATATATCCTATATTCTATCTTAAGCAAACTACAAGTTCCTAGATTACATTTAAATCCACTTTTAAAGGTAACTTGGAAGGACAAAATAATGGTAATTTATGACCAATTTATGGCCTCATCATTTCCCCACACTTAATTTTATGCATCTCCTCATGCATTATATTATTATATCCTCTTCTTAGAGTCTTCTATGCATTGAGCTTATATATGTATGCATTCCATATATAGTTCAAATACAGGTTCTTGTAGATCTCTTTCTGTTGTTTTTAATTTCCTTTCTTTTACAGCAAGTTCTTGTGTGGATCTTATTCTACTATTTTTTATTTTATTTCTTGTACAACAGGTTGTTGTGTGGATCTCCTTCTGTTGTTTTTTATTTTCTTCTTATGCAGCAGGTTCTTTTGTGGATCTCCTTCTGTTGTTTTTTATTTTCTTTCTTGTGCAATAGGTTCTTGTGTGGATCCCCTTCTGTTGTTTTTTATTTTCTTTCCTGTACAACAGGTTCTTATGTGGATCTCTTTCTACTCCTTTTTATTTTATTTCTTGTATAACAGATTCTTGTGTGGATCTCCTTTTATTGTTTTTGCTTTTCTTTCTTTTTCAGTAGTTTCTTGTCTAAATATCCTTCTGTTGTGTCTCATATATAAAATCAAAATGCATACATCATGCTTCTCTTTCTCTCCCACACCTAAACTCATGCATGTCCTCATGCATGTTGTTTATTTATGGCTGCCCATAAATTAGACTCAAAAATTTTGATTGCAAAGAGGTGCACATATTTTTCATATAAGTAGGGGAGATATGAATTTTATCTTGCCTTCCTTGGAAATCTTTAAAAGTGGTTCTAGTTGTGATAAAAAAAAGTTACAAGAAATCTTAAAAGTAAAATAGTAGAACAAAATAACTTGATCATACCTCTAGTTGTCTTTGTCATCCTATTGTTAACATGGTCAAATAGTGCCGAGAAGAAAGCCACCAGGTAACAGTTGATTTCCTTTGAAGAAGAGCCACCTCCTTTTGCCTTTGATTGGTCAGCAACCTGATTTTCCAATAAAATATTTTTGATTTATTTTTTATTTTATTTTTTTGGCCTTTGATTGGCCAGCAAGTTGGTTTTCCAATCAAAGCTTTTTGAATTTATTTTTTTCCTTTGATTGGCCAACAAGCTGGTTTTCCAATCAAAACTTTTTTGATTTTTTTTTTTTTTTTGCTGAAATGATAGCATGAGAAGGATTAAAGAAAAATTTGATCCATCATCAGACTATATTCATCAAAGTACAACTTGTGTAAAATAGGAAGCAATGTCTGAGATCTCATAAAAACCTTTTTACATACTTGGTGACTCCAAGAAAATTCTAAAAATTATGTAGACAATTTTTAAGTCTTCAAAGTCCAACTTGAATTGTGCAATATCAGAATCACCATAGTAATCTTCAAAGCCTAGACTAGTGATCTCAGAAGTTGGAGGGTTGTTAAAAGAGAAATTGAAGGTATCTGTGGGTCCCTCTAAAATCCACATGCTCCTTGGTTGATATTGTTGGTGTTCCAAAATCTGCATGTTGATATCAAGAACAACTCTAGAAATTCTTATAGATCTAGTCCTTAGATGTTAGTACACAAAAATTTCTCACCTTGATATTCACAATAATTGCTTCCTAACGTTATGCAGGCATATACAAAAATGAAGAAATTGAAAGACATGAAAACAAATTTTTCTAATGGATCTAGTTCAGGGATTGAATTTTATTATGGGATGAAAAACTGATTTGGATGGGTGGATTTATTATGAGTGAGTTTTTATTTTGGCTCTAATAAAATCCCTGAATATGGATGGAGTTAATTAGAAATGATACCACTTCATTATTACAAACTGGATAAGCCATTTTTTTACTAAGGTTATGTGTAATAAGATCACTAAGCTGTTAGTTGATACAAGGGGAAATGGTGGTGGTTATGAAAAATGGCATATGGTATTTCATCAACTTGATCTACTTCCAAATTCAATATCATATTATACCATTTCCATATTTGAATTATTTGTTCATACCATTATACCTCTTGATCAAACATCATAGTCATTTTTCTTATACACAGAGTTAGTCTGTGGGGATATATTTACAATCTAATATTCCTAATTGCATAAATAAAATTTTAATCTACTTAGAGAAAATAAAAGTCTAAAGAAGCTACTTACTAAATGCTTCCTGTCACATAATTTTCTAAAATGTATTCTACTGTCACTAGAATATTCTTTTAGAGAACTTTGAATCTCCTAATAACACCATGTTCACCAGCAATGGCGCCAAAATGATGAGGGTCGTCAATCCTCACCATTAATAATTTCAATCTGGGTTGGTGTCCAAAGGTTGTATGCATTAAGAGAAGAACATCTTGGGAAACAAATCCTTTATACACAAACCAAACTTTCATAAAATAAATCACACATGCAGAAATTTAAAGGCATAGTTACATAAATGTAAACACACTTGTAAGAATATAAAGGCATGCTTGCATAAAGGAAATCACACTTGCATAAATAAAGGTTGCATGAAAGAAATGAAACTTGCATAAATAAAATTGTTGAATTAAAAATAATTGAAAGATAAATAGACACCTGCAGGTTCACAACAAAAATTGTACTGAAGAAGGATCACATAACATGAAATCAGAAGTTTACAACAAAAGAAAAAAACTATAGAAATAAAGAAACAAACATTAACACATTGATCCATCTTCCTTGGAATGAGTGGTGAGCTCATTCCTTGGAAGAGGATTTAATTCATACTTTTAATTCAAAACTTACAGAATAACTTTACTTCAAAAGATTGGAAAGAAAGAAAATATCTTGATTACTTGGGGGAAAAGAATTACATATCTAAGTGGGGAAGGTTGCATTTATAATTTATGCGTCCAACCAACTCCTTATTTTGGGAGATACAATATAATCTTATCTTTATTCTAATCCTAACAACTAATATCTCCATCTCCACAAAATATGGAGAGAGATATATTATTGGAGTCAAAGTCTTATCTTACTTATTTTAGGAAGATTTGCTCCCAAATCTTCTCCTTGCTTTTCGGTAACAAGAATCATAATGATTTTATTCTTCTACATTATTGGAAGGAGGATTTTTCTCAAAATATGATTTTGACCAAATACCTTTCTCAGATTTTCCATTTGACTTTGTTGTTTTTGACTATGGAACTTTTGACACTTGTCTGATACACTTTTTCCTTGGACCACAGTTCACTAAAAGTTAGATTTATCTTCATTGGTAAAATTTGTTACAAATTTGAATGAGGTTTTTTTTAAAGACATTTCTATGAACAAAATTCTCTCTTAAATTTTCTGTTTGACTTTTTTGTTTCTGTTTATGGAACTTTTAGCGCTCATCTAATACACTTTTCCTCGGACTACAGCTTATTAAAAGTTAGATCTTTCTTCATTGGTAAAAACATGTTGCAAATATGAATGATGTTTTTTTTAAACACATTTCTATGAACAAAAGCCTCTCTCAGATTTTCTATTTGAATTTTTTGTTTCTATTTACAGAACGTTTAGCGCTCGTCTGATACAATTTTCCTCAAACTGGAGCTTACTAAAAGTTAGATATCTCTTCATTGGTAAAACATGTTGCAAATATGAATTAATTTTTTATTAAAAACATTACTATGAACAAGAACCTCTCTCAGATTTTCTATTTGAACTTTTTGTTTTTGTTTATGGAACTTTTAGTGCTTGTCTGATACACTTTTCCTCGAACTGCAGCTCACTAAAAGTTAGATCTCTCTTCATTGGTAAAACCTGTAACAAATCTGAATGATTTTTTTATTAAACACATTTCTATGAACAAAATCCTCTCTTAATTTTTCCTTTAGATTCTTTGATCTTTCACAATTCCTCAAAAACTATCAAAATCTGCTTAGTTCCGGAACTAAGCATGTGAGTTCCGTAGCTAAATTAAAACAACTATAAATTTTCCATACGATCTCGGATTGAGATGATTCATGTTTTGAACTTGCATTACTTTTCAAGAGGAATCTAAATATGAAATCAGATTTGAGTTTAAATGTACTTTTCTTGATCAGTTCCACTTTTCTCAATACTAGCATTATCTTTCATTTATGTCCTACATAAACAAGACTTGCATCTTTTCCCAAATAATCAATAGGATTAGTCAATAAAATAAATAACAAAATATTTCTAAAGAATGAACGAGATATATATTGTATATTCTATCTTAAGAAAACTATAAGTTCCTAGATTACATTTAAATCCACTTTCAAAGGTAACTTGGAAGGACAAAATAATGGTAATTTTTGGCCAATTTATGGCCTCATCACTTTGACTAAAAGAAAAAAACAAGGATCTTCTAGCAAGGAGACCTGGTTTTGAAATTGGATGCAGATCAGGAAAAACCAGGAAGGCATTCCAAGTTTGATGTCATTTGGAGTGGCCCCTACATGGTCATAAGATGTAAAAGTACCAATGCTTTCCAACTGTCTACGTTGGATGGAGAAGATCTGTAGATTCTAGTATATGGAATCTATCTTAAACACTGCTACTAGAAGGAAGGTTATCACCTTGTATATATTAGTTAATTTCTTTTCCTCTAAGTGTTTGTGCACATTGTCTTGTTGTAGTTTAGGTTTCTTTTCTCCTAAGTGTTTTGCACGCTCTTTATGTTCTATTTGGAGTATATACAATTTCAAATTTTGTATACAATTGTGGTGTTGTTTTGTTGCTCTTATGCAGTCCATTCAAAGAGACAGATGAAGCCCTGGATTAGAACAATTTTCTACTCTCAGAAACCTTCGTTTCGATATTTCTTATGAAAATCAAGAGTGCAAATAGCTAGGCTCATGAATCAAAGGCAGAATCAGTATCAGGCCATTTTTTTCAATTACATGACCAATGATTATGACAATGTAATTGGTCTTTTCATCTAGCAGGAAGATACCCCTGTGAATCACAAAATTGTAATCCATATTTCATCCCACGGGAAAATATTGGATCAGCCATGACCCCGCATAGAAAGAACCTGAGAAAACTCGTTCAGATCTTGTAAATAGGTCACAAGTAGACTCAACAATGGAATAACAGGGTCACAAAAAAAGGGGCAATGCCATAGAGTAACTAGAAGCAAGAAGGAGAAAAAATGAAGTTTCAAAGTTTTTGGGGCTCAAAACCTTTTAGGAAAGAGTACAAAATTGGCTAAGTATATAGTGCAAGTAGAGGTCGCCAAGTGTCAACTTGGCACATCTCTAAGAGTTAGTCTAAAGGCGGAGACCCAAATGAGCACGAGCTCTCCATGTGGCCTAGAGTCCAAAAGGATAAAAGGGACCATTTAAAAGTCCATAGACATGTGGGGGCTGCCAAGTGTCAACTTGATGCTCCTTCAAAGGAAAATTTCAAATCAGGATTTCAAGCGAGTGCGGTGCCTCTATGTGTCTAGTCCAAAAAAGGGGTAGAGTTGGTTGAATAGTAAATGCATGGAGCAGGCTGGCAGAGGATGTCAGGTGTCTAAATGGTGCTGATTCAAAGATTGAATAGAGAGAGGGTTCCTAAATCAGTGTCAAGATGCCGCATGTCCTAGGTCAAAGTATATGATCCTGCCAAGAAAAAGACTTAACCAAAAGTTACAAAATGGGTTGCAACTCTGCCCAAGGGAAAAAGTCAGCGTTTGATCCCTAGCAGCGCTAAAGCGGGCCATCGGGGGGAAATTTTGTTTTTTGCCCCTTGTTATTCCAAATATGTAAAATTTGCAAAATGGGTCGAAACTCTGCCCAAATGAAAAAGTCATCATTTGAGCCCGAGTCAAGGTCAAAGTGGGGAGTCAAAGGAAAAGGTGAAAATTTTCCTTTTATCAAAAGACACAGGGATAAAAATTGAAGTGCATCTCCTCAACTGACTAAAGGGTGCTACATGTCCAAGCGAAACATTAGGGCCACGGGAGTTTTCTGAGTTTTGCATTTTTTGTGAAAAAGGGGGAAAATGATAAATCACAGACCCACAAACCTAATTTTTCCATAATTTGGCTACCATGTGCCCCATATTAAAAAGGAGATTCATTTTTCAAATTGTTTTCCTGTCCATTTGTACAGACCCGATACAAACTTCAAAGAGGCATATTTTTCAATTCAAGGCTCAAAATATTGCAAATATTACACTGTTAGAAGCATCTCAACGTCCTATATGCCTTGGAAAGATAAAAAAATAATTTTTTCAGGCCTTGGTAGGTGAAAAATGGAGAAATGTCTTCGGGCCTTTAATGTAGGATCTTCTTACCTCAACAACCAGATCAGATTCGATCTGCTCTGCCGCTTCTTCCTCCTTTGAGGTGCTGAATAAGGATTTAATGTATTTAAGATAGATTTGGAACAGATTTTATGGGAGACATTAAATAGTGGTGGTTGAGCTTGGAGCAGTTTTCCCGCTTCTTTCTTTTTCTCTCGTCTGTATCGAATCTATAAATATAGGCTTGGGACTCATTGTAAAGGGTTGGACATTATTTTGTTTTGCAGGCTCCCTTTTTCTTCTAGCAAAGGAATTCATGGAGTTTAGGCCTTCCATTAAAATTACAATATGTTCTTGCCTCCTGGTTGTTTTGTAATGCATTGTATCAATCTGTAGAGAAATAAAAAACGTTTGTAATCGATTCTAGATCCTTTCTGTCTCTTATGCTCACATCTAGTATTTCATTATAAATTTGGTTATCTGTGCTTGATTATTGTATGTATTTTATTGATTTGTGTCTATCAGCAAAACTAATGTTCATCATTCCTTTAGTGCATAACCTTATAGTTTAGTCATTTCTTATTTCTTATATCCCTTTTTTATCCATATCTCCCTTGAAAATTTTAGATCAGGTATAAAGATAGATCCTCTACAAGTTCTCACGTATGCACCTAAATAGAGGAATAGGAAGCAGCCTTTAATCTGGATAGCTTTTCCATTTGCAAGGTCCTACACCTTTGGGAAAGTTCAATGTTATGTGGATCACACCAAATGACTCTGCCTTAGAAAAGCATATCTATAGAACTCATTTGGGGGTGCTGTGATTTTGCACTAAAAGGAACATTATGAGAGTTAGCAAAGTTATTTTTAGCTGCAGTCATTGATGTAGAGACTTCAACTATTGATTTGCAAACCGTACAGGAGGATGGAGGAATCTCAAGATGCTCAAGAGACCCAAATCAACCACTATGGGTGACGAGCATAGGAATAAAACCCTAGAAAGAAGGTGGATTCAAGTGATGGGTTCACCAAAATGATTAAGCTAAATGTGGATTTATGAGCCTAATCTGATATTATTATAGTAGTAAAATAAATATGTAGTTAAGTATAGAAATTACACCAAAAGAACTAAGCAATAAATTACAAAACCCTAATTGCAAGGAGGAGAAATAGGTACTTAGTTGATTCACAATTAATGTTGAACTATAACAAAGTGATGACCAGGTGAATAGAGCAGAAAGAGTGTCACACAAAGACCCAAAAAAATGTATATCTAGAGAGATAGGTTGGATTGGGCGTCTGGAGAGGGAGAGGGGCACTTGTGGGTTCCTTAGGCTTATTTCTGAGCACTTGGGTCTATGAAAAAATATCAAGAAACCTCCTCTCAGAGATCACAATATGTTCACTATTAGTATCCTTTGGTCACTCTGAAGTCACACCAAGATTGTTGAGGTCATTGGAAAATTGCAATGAAATATATACTTTAAAACCCTCAAATAGACATCAAATCCTAAAAAATAAATATGTGAAATGAGGGTTCGGATTGTCCTCATCTATCACAATGGTGAACTTACGACTGATTGTTTCACTACATCTCATACCCAATGTAATTATGTGTGTGTATGCGGAATCGTTCATTAGGTGGCTCGTGTGCATTTCACTCTTGATAGTGAGCAAATAAGCTAGATATAAAGAAATGTAATAGATGTGTACATGGAATATAATGAAATTCCCCACTCTGAAGTGTGTACGAAGAGTAAATAGCCCTTTTGTCCCATGGATGGTGTTATATAGATGCAATGGAGCTCTTATATTCTTGATGGATATAACCTTAGATGGTGATAGATAATGTTTAGTGATTGGTCCTTTATTATGATAACATAAATTTATATTTATATGATTCCCTTTCTTGAATTTCATAATTAACCTAAAAAAGGCCAACTACTAAAAGATCAGATGCTCAAATGGCTAGAAAGGACCTAAAATGTGTGAGTAAAGTACAAAGGGGTCAGTGGCACCTAGAGGGCACAAAGGCATCGGGTGCTGACATCCTAGATGGGCCTTGGTGTCCCAGATGATAAAATTTGCAATATAAAAAGGAATACTGAGTAAGTAAAGGTGTAAGACCAAGATAAGAAAAGAAATGTGTCCAAGGACATGGGTTAGTTAGTACCTTTCTTAATTATCAATCATATGAATAGTAATATCCAATTAGGACTAGATAATTACCAAAAGTGTGTGATTTTTTGTTACAAAGTCCTTTGGCACTTCCTCGTTACTCCTTTGGCCTCCATTTCTCTCAAGTTATCACTTCATATTTTTATCTCAGAGCTCTCAATCATCACTTCACATAGTGCAAATGATCCTGGTCAGCTGGATTTTGGGCTTATATAGCCCATTGACCATGGTCGTCGCTACTTTACCCTAGTCACCATCAACCGCATTTGGCCACCACCAACCTTTCCCTATCTTCTTGATAAATGTCTCTTATTTCCTTTTTCCAATCAATGCTTCCTTTAAAATTATATTTTCTTCCACTTTTACCTTGTGTGTTTCTTATAACAAACCCTATTTGTCCCCTTGGGCTTATATCCAATCCTGTCGCTGAATCCAATGATTTACTTTGCTACCTTATTCATGCCCTCCTTGGGGATCCATTTTTCATTTTAAAAGACCATCTTGGTGACCATTTTCTTATTTTTTCATCCTACCTAGACACATGTTAACACATCCCCTATTTTTCCCACTGGGCTTTGCTATTTGTGGTATCCCTCATTTTATATCTGATGTCTTACCTTCCCAGCCATATTCATGTTTCCTATTGGGGCACCATTATTTTACTCTTTTTATCATTATCTCACTCATATGAATATTTTCGATTCCTCCTCTATCATGGATATCAAATTCACTTTTTCCCTCCCTTTTTTTGTCATGACCCTTGTCTCAACCATTTTAACTTTTGTTTGAGCATACTTTATGTCTACCTTTAACCCATTGGTCCCTGACTTGCATATCCATTTAAGTGGATTCTCATGGCATTCCCTCTATTTTGAAGTGGTATTCTCTAACTCATGGGTCCATAGGACATTTTTTGTCTCCTCCATTAATTTCATACTTTATTCCCTTCCAAAGTGATTCTAAAATCACTGCCATATTTTGTTTACTTTTTAGCTTTTGTTTATCCTTGTCTAGGATATATTATCTCCTCATCTTCTTTTTCTCATCCTTTCCAATCTTATTTCCTTCATCTGTCTCTTTAAAACTCATGACTAACTCCACTTAGTGTCATCAATCCCTAATTTGAGGGGTGTAGACACAAAATTACACACTTTGAGTCATTATTTAGTCTCGTTCTCATACTACTATTCATATGGTTCTTAAGTGAAAATATTAATAATTAAACCATGTCTTTAGCCATTTTTACATTGCCTAATTTTATATTTTTTATCATACACCTGCACTTTTTCAGTTTGTATTATCATTCTGTGTTATTCCTATTTCTAACTAGGGTTTCCAACTAGGACTAGGGCACCCTAGGTGCCCTGGTCCCCTTTGGGGTACCCTTATCCTCTTTATAGTTTACTCTCACCTTTTGGGCACTTTCTAGCTATTTGAGATTTCTATATTTTTGGTGGTCAACCTTTTCGGGATTAATTACAAAATTAGAACAAGAAAACCATATAAATATAAAGTTATGTGACCATAATGAGGGACCAAGCACTAAGCACTTACTATCACCACATAAGCTTTCAGCCATCAAAGGCATCTATATCTATATTTGCATCCATCTAGCTCCATTACAAGGCACACAAGGTTGGTTCATCCACATCACACTTCATAAGAGGGCACTCTATTGTTTCCATGCACACATTTACTACATTCTACATCTAGTTATTTGTTCACATAGTACGACTTGCACAAGAGCAACCTAGGGCATTATTTACACACACACACACACCTATAACTACATTAGGTCTTAAATGTAGTGTGGCACTTGGTTAGTAAGCCCACCATTATGGTCATTGAGGATAGTCTGACCCATTCATATGCATCTTTTTTTTAAGTTGTTGATTCTTTGTGTAGGGTTTTACAGGTGATTCTTCCATTTCCTATTCACAGTGACATCTAGTACAATTTAGCGACATTACTGTAAAAGGAAGTGAACATAGGTGAACATCCAGAAACACTCTAGAGGATGATTTCTAGAAATTTCTACAAACCAGGGCACCCACAGGTACCCCTATCCATTTTCATTTACCCGTGTTCAGTTAAATAGCTCATATATATGTTTTCTCAGGCTTATGTTTGGTTGTTTCCTCCTCTTGTTCTACTGGTCTACACTATGACACAGTTCTATGACATCTGCGAATAAGCTAAGGGCTTTTTAACCCTCTTGTACTTTAGGGTTTCACATTTTATTTCTTATTTTTCTTGGGTATAATTTCTATATTTTATTTGGTCATTTATTCAATTATTTTACTACTCCTATAGCATTATATTACACTAGAATATTTCTATTTTAGTTAATCAAGGGAAAGCACCCCATCCATCATCTTCTCATCTCTTCTCATTTTTGTCTCATGACTTACCCAACACAAACCATTCAAAAAAAGGGGGTAAATGTAGAAACCAATTCCTCACCCCGTGTTCACTCTCTATCATCTTATCACATACATACCTCTCTTCCCATTCAAATCACATTTCCCTCCTAAATTAAATTTTTCCCACTTACCATTATTTCCAACCATTAATTAATTTTCCCTAATCCTCCCTAATCCTCTTTAATTAACCTTAAACCCCATCTAATACAATTATCCTCCCTAGATCATCCATTTTATCATTTCTAGGCCCTCACTTAATGAGTTTACCTCCCCATGGCATTTATTTAATATTTTCCACCCTCTATCTACCCATTTATCCATTTTATGAAACCCTAACTCATCCTCACCCTTCAAATCCCTAATGCCTCCTCATAAGGGCTCATTTTCTTGAGCTGATCACCCTTCCACCACCCAAATGGATAGGTTCCCGCAATCTTCAATGACCAATCTGGTTTGTCGTCAACCCTATAAAGCCGCATCTTCCCCTCCCTTTCTCAGGATGAAATTTTGGACCCTTCAAGATTTCTTGTGATCTTGCTTTCATTTTTTGATCTCTTGTACAACTGTCATGGCCATTTTAGAGTTATCTTGGATATTTTATATCCAAATTTAGAGATTTGAAGCTTCCCTTTTCTTCCTTGCATAATTATATCTATTCTATAATTTATCGTCATACTCTTCATCAGATCTTGTGTAGGTTTATATTTCATCCAGGAGTACTATCTTTTCCTTTTCAGGTATTCATTCCCCATCTACAAACCTTCAATCTTTCCCATCCTTTTCTATAAAACCCTAGCTGAGTTTTAGTTGACATTGAACCTGATAGTCATCTTTGACCTATCTTCACTTTGTTAGTTTCTCTTTCATTCATATCTCCAATCATCTCCCTTTTGATCTTATAGTCACTCATACCTTTAGATATTTTCATCCTTCCCTTTGTGTCACCTACAGATCTGTTCAGTCAGCTCTAGTCACCACTGATTGAGCTTGGTCACCATCAACTTGACCAGTCTTCATTATATTTTCCATTAGATTATACAATTTTCTTGCATCCTTTATATTAGATCCAATTCCATATCTCTTGCAAGTTCCTTTTATTAATCCTAATTCATCATCGAGTTTAGATATACTTATAAAGCCTTCATATCTGTAGTATCTATCACTATTCCAGTTGATCTTCTCTAGTCACCATCGACTGGGTCCTATAGTATTAGGTCGTCGTCAACCTACATAGGTTTATTTTAATTTATTTAAATCAGTGTTACATTTTTATCAAATTTTATAACATTTTAGTTTATGTTACATTTTAGATTCTGCTACATCAAATTTATCAATATGTTATCTTATCTTTATCAAAAACATGGGTTGACATCCATCCTAGTGATTTTTCACTTCTCGAGACATACATTGTCAGTAAACTCACCCATCTATCAACTAATCCATTTTTGTGTTGAGTTCTCTTGATTTGCAGGGCATCTATCTCACTATGACAAGGATCTCTCCTTTTTCACCCACATTCATTGTCATCCCATCTATAGGTACCATAACCATCTTATACTTAGAGTTACTTATTTTCTTTAGTACTAGTTCACTAATCTAAGAAGGGATAAGAAAATTTGGTCATCATCTAGTTTTTAATACCTAATGAGAATTTTTTACTTCTCGGTGTGTTTCATGATGAAAATGAAGGTTGTAGAGGTGATGGTACTTTTTTATGATGTTATTTTGTTATTTTTTATGTGTTCAAAGTTGTTAGAGCCTTGGTGGTGTTGTTTCATGTGTTTGAAGTTCATAATTTGACCGTTGGGTGTGAAGATAGTATTTTAGGTCTAATTGAGATGCCTTATGCAAGTTTGTGTGTTTAGGCCTATGAGAATCTATAAGGTATATTGATGTCATTTATATGAGGGTTTAGACTATGTTTTAATGGTGTACATGACCAAACTTAATGGTCTTATCTGACCAATGGTTTTTTATGTGATGTGTCATGTATTTAAGGCATAATGTAAAGCTCATTTTAGTCAGGGGCTTGAGGATAGAGTTATGAGAAAGTGAGAGGGGAAGTGTGAAGGTGTTAAAGGGATCTAGGGATGATCTAAAAAATATGCATAAAGATTTGAAAATATTTGAGGGGTAGGAATTCAAGTTGATTAGACCTAATCAACATATGAAGTTGTATTCATGAGTGAGGATGGAAAGAGAGGAGTTTTAGAGAATTTTGAGTGGATGGAGCTGAACAAGTGATCACAATCATTTTTTGAAGCAGTAAGCATTTTATTGATCTTCGTATTCGGGTGGTTGAGTTGGTTTTTGGTCATCTTGGGGGTTTTTATTCTCCTTATAGAGTTTATATTACACTAAACTAGAGTTTGGTGCTCCTTGTAGGGTTTATGTCGTATTAAACTAGGGGTTAGTTCTCCTTGTGAGGTTAGTGCTTCACTAAAAAAATCTCTTGTGATGTGTAATATTCATGAAATTCCTTTGTATTTAGTAATATATGTAGGGATTCAATGGGTTTTCTTCCTATTGAGGGTTTCCCACTTTAAATCTTGTGTTCATGTTTTCTCCCATGTTTTATGTACTTGTGAATGGTTGTTACATATTTTATAATCTCACATTGATAATGTATGTTGAATGGATTCTTTGAATGATGAATGCAAGTTAATGCTAATGAAGTAAAAAATTTAATTGATTGATGTACCCCCTTTCTCATTCATTATGTTTCCAAAAATTTGGGGGTAAATAGTATTTCCCAAACAAGCACAGTTCACAAATAAGGAAAAACTCAAAAATACAAAAAATAAAATCAAACTCAACACACCTTTCATCATTCAAAACCTCTGGTGATGATTCCACGCTTCTTACTCATAGAGTGAAAATAGGAAAGGAGAAATGTACTCTTACTCACCTATGTCTTGTCTTCAGTGTTGAACCCTTACCTCTTACTAGTGGTATGGAGTAGAATGTAGGGGTTCATTTCAAAAAAAAAAAAAAAACCTTGAGAAAAATTGAATCACAAGTGCTTAATCATACATAATTGAAATAATCCATTTAGTTTCTCATGTTAAGAGGTATAACCTTTCCTTACACTAGATCTTGTCAATCAGTAGGCCACATATGGGTTTATGTCTAGTCATGACCTATAAAGCAAAATCATCCTGGAATCAGTCAAATAATCTTAACTGGAGATGAGTTATATTTTCCCAAGTGGACCATTTTTAACCTCATTCCTTTACATCCATATTCTTCATTTTCACATCTATATATAATATTTCTTGTTTCCTTCTTGGCTCTCGATGTTAAGCCCTCACATATTACTAGTTGTGTGGAGCTAATAGTAGAGTCATACATCTTTTCGCTATATCATTTACATTCTTCCAATGGAATGAAATGTTTACAATTGTTTGAACATATGTTCAAATAGAGAACCCTTTACCGAGTAAAAACTCCAAAATAATCAAAACATTTTAAAATTCAAATAAATCAAAATATTTCAAAATTCAAAAAATCAAAACAAATCACAAAATAAATAAAAAATCAAAACCTTCAAAAATCAAAAATCAAAATCAAAACAATCAAAATCCAAAAAAACATTCAATTTTTTTTTTAAAAAAAAAATCTCAGCAACTATCAACACAACAAATGATAATGTTTTTTTAATACTATCCTAGTGATCATTTCAAACCATCCTATAATTATCAAATCCAAATCCAACCTTCAAGTGTATCCTCACTTGGGGAAATTTTGGATCTCATGTTCTTCCTCACATGTTTCCTTACTTAGAAGTGACGACCCAACCAATATCAGATCATTCTTCAAAGTGGATCTAATAAGAGTATCAGTGGGAGTTTCTTCACTCCACTCTTCAGTCTGATATAATCCTCTCGCATGTATCCTTTCTTGCAAGCATTATAATCTGCTAAATCCTAACTATGGAAAACATTAGGAGCATAGTTAGATGTCTTTATTTATAGTTGTGTGGTATTGTTTCTATTATTAACCAATTATAAGTAATTTTTTTATCATCTTGGTTTGTATATAATTTTTTTGTATCAATATTAGTTATAGTGTAAATTGGATTTTCTTTTCATTCATTTTTTAATTTTTTGTTGGACCAGTTGCAAGTCTTTTGTTATCACCGTGGTTTATTCATAGCCATGATGTATATAAATTATTGTGTATATTGGTTTTGTTTTGTATTTTTATATTTTCTTTTGACCAGTTGCAAATATTATTTTAACATATTGGTTTATTCATATCCATGGTGTATATCAATTGTTGTGTGTATTAGGTTTGTTTTACATTTTATCTATGTGTGTGTGTGTGTTTTTACGCGCATATGGGTTTCTTGTCATAGTTTTTGATTTAATGTAATTTGAAATTAAATCTTATTTCCAAAGTAACTAATATAATAAATGATGTACAAATTATAATATACAACAAGACACAAGTAATGAACCATGTGCAATATGAAACCCTAAGCAAGAAGGAGAGATAAGAGGACTTAGCTTATTTCCAAGAAAATAGGAAGTGATCTGAGAAGATAAAATACTGAAACAAACTGTAAATAATGTCACTGCTATAAAGTGGAGATTTTGAGATCTGGAAGTGTGTCGAATAGGAGCACCCATGGGAGGACATGGGTGCATGGTGTTGGTGTTAGTATCTAAGCACCGGTGTCTGTGTAAATGTTGTGGATCTGGATCTTTCAAGGTTAGATAAGCTTCATTGTAGGTCTCTATTTGTCACTCTGTATTTGTTGTCTGATCCAAAAATGTACATATAACCTAAAAGAAATAATCTCACCTACATATACCCATAAACCACATCAAACCTAAAAATAAAAATGTAGAATGGGGAGTCAGACTAACCTCGGTGGTCACCGAAAGAGTTAACTTACGACCGCATGTTGCACTACATCTCAGACTCCATTTTTTTTGTAGAAATTATGCCCTAGGATTCCCTTGTGTAAGATACACAATGATAACAAGCTATATCTAGAATTTAACAAATGTATATCATGTGTCAGATGAAATAGAATATAATTCCCCTCCTATGTTGTGTATGTAGAAGTGATGAAACCCTTGTCCCTTGAATAAGTTCTAGATAGATGCCTTTGATGCTCTTTCTTCCTTTGAATGTAAGCTTAGGTGGTAGTATGTAATGCATAGTGCTTGGTCCCTCATTTTGAAAGAATAACTATGCATTTATATGATTCCCTTGTTTGAATTTTGTAATTGACAATTGACAGGCCTACCCAAAGTAGTAAAATTTAATTAAGAAGTGAAAGGGGTACAAAAGGATAAGAAAACGATAAAGAAGGATAGGAGCACCCAGGAGGATAGCAATTCCTAGTGCTAGTTTCCCAACTGGGTGCTAGTTTTCGAGGCCATAGAAAGATAAAATAGTCAAATGTCGGCAAGAGTGCAAGATGTATAAAGCCAATAAAAGTGAAAAAATGAAGTAAAAGGATAAAGGGAGTTGTCAAATACTAGTTTTCTTGCTTAGGAATCATGTAAATGCTAGCATGCTTTTAGGACCTAGAAATGTATCCAAGTGCATATTTTTTTTTTATATATACTCAATATCATAAAGTAGATAGAAGATTTGTACCTTATGATCTTGTAGAGAGTGTAGCAAATAGCATGCTGAGTGGACAAGTGAAACGCGAAGTGATCGTAAAGTGGAGACTAGGAAAAAGGGAATTTGACCTTAGGGGTAGAGTGAATGCATAGCTTATACCTATTGTTGTGCTTATATTTATTGATGTAGGTTACTTCTTATTGCGTATTAATGACAAAGCTGTAAAATAAGAGAGAGAGTAGTCAAAGTCCTATATATGAAAAATCGAAGTAAATCATGTATAAGTAAGTAAAAGTGTGAAAGTATGTAAAAGGAAAGTGTGCACTTGATGTATAAGATTATGAAGGATAGAAAGATGTCCTAAAATGTTTTAAACAAAGATTTTTTAAAGTGATATCATGCCAAGAGATATTGTTTTGGGTGATCTCATGCCAAATGTGAGTTTTTTTGGTGATCTCACACCATGGGAGAAGAATGTTCGGGAGAAAGGTCTAGTTTTACTCTCTTTCCATGACTACTTCCCAAATCAGTACCACTACAAATGGTATGTCATGTGTTGTTCCATTTTTTTCCATATTGTAACTATTTGTATGAGATAGAATGCATTCTGTATTTGGAAACAAGTGCTTGTTACTAGATAACTATGTTGAAGACTACTAAATATTGTGTTGTAAGAAGAAATTACATGTTTCTTCCCCTAGTACATTAGCTCCCATGGGAGGATAGGAGCGCTCAGGCACTAGTTTCTAGGTCTAGGCATTAGTGTCTATAATGTGTGTGAATTCCAAGTCTGAATCTACACTATTTCATGACTATATGCATGTGTTGTGTCTATACTGTGTTGATCTAAACAGTAGCTCTGAGTTGTTGTAGGGGTGCTTTTTTCACCTAATGTATGCCCTCCCCTTGTAGGAGACTGCAGCCTAAAGGATAGGACATGATGTCGATCTGAAGTGGATACCTGCAGGGGGTAGGGGATGTGCTTGATAGAAACCAAGGTACATGCAATCAAAGTGGGCTAGTAATAAGTATTAGTAGTAAAAGTAGCTAGCATGCAATAGAAAACAATGTAACAATAGAGTTTGCAAATAATATGGACCATAAAAAGTGGGTTTCATATATGGGACAATGCTCACAATGTCACGACACAATCAGAGTTGAAGCGGAAAAAATCATCTAATGATCATACCAGACAAAGGACATAACTTGTAAACAATATCATACAATAGAAAACAATAGAAAGCATAGTGTATTAAATAATCATGGTTTTAGATATTCCTAAAAGGAGAATGCTACACATGAAGCACATATTCACATGTTAGAAACATAAATAGTGTCAAAGCGTGTATATATTGGAAATAACTAAAGTGATAGTAAAAAGAAGTAGTAAATGATGAAACAATAGAACATGTAGTGTGTGAGAGTAGGAAAAGTAGATGCCTTCAGGAGCCTTGATGGGACTGTCAAGGGATTCAGTTTCAAGCATAATGCATCCTAGAAGGAGTTATAAGATACCTACATTCACTTCCAGAGACCAAGTAAACGTGCATGTGTATATGATAAAGATAATGCCATACTAAGTATCTATCTAGCAAAATAATAAAAGTGCAACATGTAAGTAGTATAGGAAAACAAGAGTAGATGAAACCAAGATATGGAGATGTTTTGATGGTGTCATGGCATGGAATACAATATGTGAAAATGGAAGGAGATGTGTTTCCCCCCATAGGATGTGCATGAAATGAGGCTCGTTTATAAATTCCCTCTAAGCAGTCAAGAATGAACCATATAACAAGAGTGTGTCATCAGCAAATAGGTGTGTTGCATGCAAGTATAAGCTAAAAAAGATACATCATAAAGCACATAGTATGAAATATGAGGTTCATTTTTGTAGTGTTCCCTCAACATTCAAGTGTGAACCATATCACAAGAGTGTGTCATAGGGTAATGATGGTAGAATGTGTTTACCAAAGATGTAGGAGTGTTTAGGAAGATTATACGTGAAGCGCGGATTGTTATGTTTCTAGGAGAATTTATTATACCTTAGATACCTGGACCATATAAACCTTGTTTGGATAGACTATCGACCTTTGATGATGTCGAGTTTGTGAGCTCTTCATCCTATTTCCTTATCGCATTCTAGACATGTGAATGCATTTGAATACCCCCACCTATTACCTCACCTATATCACCATTACCTATACCCACACCTTACTTCATTTTTCCTCACCTACCACTTTATCAAACCCATCACTGATTTTTCCTACTCCATCAATTCCTAGTTTGAGGGGGATCACCTCCACCCATACCTAGGGCATTCTAACCTTCACCCATACCTAGGGAAACCACCTCCTATTTTTATCATAGTCTCTTATCAATACAAGCTACGTGACAAAAAAGGGAAAATTTAGACAACCAAAATTGGGTCACAACCCTTTAGGCCTCCTTCGACTAACATACCTCTTACCATGACCCCTCAACACATTATTAATAATTTAACTACCCATATTAAGTTAATAATTCACTCATTCCTCCACCTCACCATGGACCCTTTCAAGGCCTATTTATTAACTTAGACTAATTGATTTACTTCCCTAACTAACTATGCCCTCTACTAAATGAACTATGAATTCTTCTACACTTCTCCCACCTATCTCCCACTTCATTTAGTGACAAACCACACTCCTAGTCCATAAAAACCTCTTTTCTTGTGTATATCAATTGTTTTGTGTGTATTAGGTTTGTTTTACATTTTATCTATGTGTGTGTGTGTGTGTGTGTGTTTTTACGCGCATATGGATTTCTTGTCATAGTTTTTGATTTAATGTAATTTGAAATTAAATCTTATTTCCAAAGTAACTAATATAATAAATGATGTACAAATTCTAATATACAACAAGACACAAGTAATGAACCATGTGCAATATGAAACCCTAAGCAAGAAGGAGAGATAAGAGGACTTAGCTTATTTCCAAGAAAATAGGAAGTGATCTGAGAAGATAAAATACTGAAACAAACTGTAAATAATGTCACTGCTATAAAGTGGAGATTTTGAGATCTGGAAGTGTGTCGAATAGGAGCACCCATGGGAGGACATGGGTGCATGGTGTTGGTGTTAGTATCTAAGCACCGGTGTCTGTGTAAATGTTGTGGATCTGGATCTTTCAAGGTTAGATAAGCTTCATTGTAGGTCTCTATTTGTCACTCTGTATTTGTTGTCTGATCCAACAAATGTACATGTAACCTAAAAGAAATAATCTCACCTACATATACCCATAAACCACATCAAACCTAAAAATAAAAATGTAGAATGGGGAATCAGACTAACCTCGGTGGTCACCGAAAGAGTTAACTTACGACCGCATGTTGCACTACATCTCAAACTCCATTTTTTTTGTAGAAATTATGCCCTAGGATTCCCTTGTGTAAGATACACAATGATAACAAGCTATATCTAGAATTTAACAAATGTATATCATGTGTCAGATGAAATAGAATATAATTCCCCTCCTATGTTGTGTATGTAGAAGTGATGAAACCCTTGTCCCTTGAATAAGTTCTAGATAGATGCCTTTGCTGCTCTTTCTTCCTTTGAATGTAAGCTTAGGTGGTAGTATGTAATGCGTAGTGCTTGGTCCCTCATTTTGAAAGAATAACTATGCATTTATATGATTCCCTTGTTTGAATTTTGTAATTGACAATTGACAGGCCTACCCAAAGTAGTAAAACTTAATTAAGAAGTGAAAGGGGTACAAAAGGATAAGAAAACGATAAAGAAGGATAGGAGCACCCAGGAGGATAACAATTCCTAGTGCTAGTGTCCCAACTGGGTGCTAGTGTTCGAGGCCATAGAAAGATAAAATAGTCAAATGTCGGCAAGAGTGCAAGATGTATAAAGCCAATAAAAGTGAAAAAATGAAGTAAAAGGATAAAGGGAGTTGTCAAATACTAGTTTTCTTGCTTAGGAATCATGTAAATGCTAGCATGCTTTTAGGACCTAGAAATGTATCCAAGTGCATATTTTTTTTTTATATATACTCAATATCATAAAGTAGATAGAAGATTTGTACCTTATGATCTTGTAGAGAGTGTAGCAAATAGCATGCTGAGTGGACAAGTGAAACGCGAAGTGATCGTAAAGTGGAGACTAGGAAAAAGGGAATTTGACCTTAGGGGTAGAGTGAATGCATAGCTTATACCTATTGTTGTGCTTATATTTATTGATGTAGGTTACTTCTTATTGCGTATTAATGACAAAGCTGTAAAATAAGAGAGAGAGTAGTCAAAGTCCTATATATGAAAAATCAAAGTAAATCATGTATAAGTAAGTAAAAGTGTGAATGTATGTAAAAGGAAAGTGTGCACTTGATGTATAAGATTATGAAGGATAGAAAGATGTCCTAAAATGTTTTAAACAAAGATTTTTTAAAGTGATATCATGCCAAGAGATATTGTTTTGGGTGATCTCATGCCAAATGTGAGTTTTTTTGGTGATCTCACACCATGGGAGAAGAATGTTCGGGAGAAAGGTCTAGTTTTACTCTCTTTCCATGACTACTTCCCAAATCAGTACCACTACAAATGGTATGTCATGTGTTGTTCCATTTTTTTCCATATTGTAACTATTTGTATGAGATAGAATGCATTCTGTATTTGGAAACAAGTGCTTGTTACTAGATAACTATGTTGAAGACTACTAAATATTGTGTTGTAAGAAGAAATTACATGTTTCTTCCCCTAGTACATTAGCTCCCATGGGAGGATAGGAGCGCTCAGGCACTAGTTTCTAGGTCTAGGCATTAGTGTCTATAATGTGTGTGAATTCCAAGTCTGAATCTACACTATTTCATGACTATATGCATGTGTTGTGTCTATACTGTGTTGATCTAAACAGTAGCTCTGAGTTGTTGTAGGGGTGCTTTTTTCACCTAATGTATGCCCTCCCCTTGTAGGAGACTGCAGCCTAAAGGATAGGACATGATGTCGATCTAAAGTGGATACCTGCAGGGGGTAAGGGGATGTGCTTGATAGAAACCAAGGTACATGCAATCAAAGTGGGCTAGTAATAAAGTATTAGTAGTAAAAGTAGCTAGCATGCAATAGAAAACAATGTAACAAGAAATGGTGCAAATAATATGGACCATAAAAAGTGGGTTTCATACATGGGACATTGCTCATAATGTCACGACACAATCAGAGTTGAAGTGGAAAAAATCATCTAATGATCATACCAGACAAAGGACATAACTTGTAAACAATATCATACAATAGAAAACAATAGAAAGCATAGTGTATTAAATAATCATGGTTTTAGATAGTCCTAAAAGGAGAATGCTACACATGAAGCACATATTCACATGTTAGAAACATAAATAGTGTCAAAGCGTGTATATATTGGAAATAACTAAAGTGATAGTAAAAAGAAGTAGTAAATGATGAAACAATAGAACATGTAGTGTGTGAGAGTAGGAAAAGTAGATGCCTTCAGGAGCCTTGATGGGACTGTCAAGGGATTTAGTTTCAAGCATAATGCATCCTAGAAGGAGTTATAAGATACCTACATTCACTTCCAGAGACCAAGTAAACGTGCATGTGTATATGATAAAGATAATGCCATACTAAGTATCTATCTAGCAAAATAATAAAAGTGCAACATGTAAGTAGTATAGGAAAACAAGAGTAGATGCAACCAAGATATGGAGATGTTTTGATGGTGTCATGGCATGGAATACAATATGTGAAAATGGAAGGAGATGTGTTTCCCCCCATAGGATGTGCATGAAATGAGGCTCGTTTATAAATTCCCTCTAAGAAGTCAAGAATGAACCATATAACAAGAGTGTGTCATCAGCAAATAGGTGTGTTGCATGCAAGTATAAGCTAAAAAAGATACATCATAAAGCACATAGTATGAAATATGAGGTTCATTTTTGTAGTGTTCCCTCAACATTCAAGTGTGAACCATATCACAAGAGTGTGTCATAGGGTAATGATGGTAGAATGTGTTTACCAAAGATGTAGGAGTGTTTAGGAAGATTATACGTGAAGCGCGGATTGTTATGTTTCTAGGAGAATTTATTATACCTTAGATACCTGGACCATATAAACCTTGTTTGGATAGACTATCGACCTTTGATGATGTCGAGTTTGTGAGCTCTTCATCCTATTTCCTTATCGCATTCTAGACATGTGAATGCATTTGAATACCCCCACCTATTACCTCACCTATATCACCATTACCTATACCCACACCTTACTTCATTTTTCCTCACCTACCACTTTATCAAACCCATCACTGATTTTTCCTACTCCATCAATTCCTAGTTTGAGGGGGATCACCTCCACCCATACCTGGGGCATTCTAACCTTTACCCATACATGGGGAAACCACTTCCTATTTTTTTCATCATCGCTTATCAATACAAGCTACGTGACAAAAAGGGGAAAATTTAGACACCCAAAATTGGGTCACAACCCTTTAGGCCTCCTTCGACTAACATACCTCTTACCATGACCCCTCCACACATTATTATTAATTTAACTACCCATATTAAGTTAATAATTCACTCATTCCTCCACCTCACCATGGACCCTTTCAAGGCCTATTTATTAACTTAGACTAATTGATTTACTTCCCTAACTAACTATGCCCTCTACTAAAATGAACTATGAATTCTTCTACACTTCTCCCACCTATCTCCCACTTCATTTAGTGACAACCCACACTCCTAGTCCATAAAAAACCTTGACCAATGCCAAAAATGGAGAGAAAAGGATAATTTTGTAAATATGACCTTTTCTCCCTAACCAACGCGGGTTATTCCTCGATTAGCAATGGTCACCTAACCATTATCGGTTCCCTTAAATAAGGAATTCCAATACTTTACACAGGTTCTTCCTCCATCTTGGATTTTTGAGTTTTGACATTCTTATCTCTTGCATCCAAGTGTTCAAAACAAGATTCCAATGACCAACATAGTACCTGATCACTCACATTCTTCATCAATAATCATCATGTTGCTCCAAAGCTTTAGATCATTCACACAGGGTGGCACCAATCCTTCATTTCTGCTACAGTGGATCTAGACTTGTTTCTTCTCCAAGCACCTATCAACAACCATCGTCTATCAACCTCCAATCTCTAAGAAATTGTTTTAATCTATTTGTTAAGTTTCATTAGGTTTTGGTATTAAATCATTTATTTTCTAGATTTTTTCCCTCCTAGATAGCTCTTAGACCCACCTACCTAACAATCTACCCACTTGAACCTCTCTATCCCCCCTAACCACCTATTTTACCATCTTTAATTCTTCACATAAATCCTATCACCTAGCCTAAGCATTCTCAATTCTTTGTGCAATCACAGAGAGATCCCCACTAGCCAATTTTAACCTTTTTATCTAATTTCCCCTACCAGCATCGGTCACCTAATCAGCGTTGGCTATTACCAAGTATTGGCATCGATCACCTAACTAATATTGTTCACTATGTCTGGTAATTTTCTCCATGCAAGCAGCCCATAACTCACCCAAGACCTCCCCAAACATCACCTAGGCCTCTTTAATAGCCTCTACCACACCTGTCTACCTTGACCACCCCTGGCCTTTTTCTATATTTTAATACATATTCAATATTTATCTTTTTTCTAGTTTTTTTTAGTATATGAGATACCTAAATCATGTTACTATAATAGGACCTTTAATTTCTTATTTTTTATTTGCATTAAATTTTCTATTGAAAGTGGATTGACATCCTTTTAAGGAAGCACTCAGGTTCCCTAGATATAGCTTCCACTAGGTAGTCCACTAACCTATATTAGTGACTCTATTTGGTGGTATTGTTTTGTATTGCACGTATTATTTCCTATTCAAAAAGGAGCTCTTCATGATCAACCTAATATTCTATAATGTGTGCAACCTTCTTCGACTTCATAGGTATTCCTCCTCACCTCACCTTTAACTTATATGTTTTATACGCAACATTGTGGTGAAAAATTTTGGCACTCCTGATGGGACCACATTTGTGGGTTCCTTTCTATTCATATAGGTTTCATATTGTGTCTTTCCTTTCTAAATCGTTATTCACTAAATCTTCTTCTCTGGTAATTTGTTCCTTCTTTCTAATTTCTCTAAAGGAAACACTTATTTGGGTGCATTTAAAAATAATCCTTCTTCTTTCTTATGTTCTTGCATTAGTGAAATTTATCCCTCTTCTTTTTCACTCTTGTTTACACCAAATATCATATTTTGATTTAGGTTTAAAACACTTGCATTTCATCCCTGTATGTTTGCATAGTTAGCTCACATAGTTAAGTAGAAATCATACGATGAAGGTCGTGACCATTTTTTGATTGATTAATAAATCATAGTTGACATTTTTGCACACACTCCCTTTTCCAAATCACTTAAAACAATTTACAAACTTCTTAAACATTCCCTTCCTGGAAGAAGTCGTCAAGGATTTAAAAACATGTTGACGGTGGGCCCCGCTCAGTGTTCTGGCCAATTTATTATCAGAGCTCGGACTTCACGTACCGCAAGGTATGTCGATGACTCCTTTCCCAAAAAAAACCTGAAACCATCCATAGATTGCTTTCTAGGTAACTTTGTTATCCAAACATTATATTTCATTCAGATTCAGTTCTAAGGCATAAGCCAAACAACACTAAAATCTTTCCTAGGGTAACGTGTTGCTAATTTTTTGCTTGTGGATTGTCGTTTTCTTTTTGTCTTTTATAGTTTGAGTTATGAGGATGTATTCATCACTTTCAATTTTTTTCACATTCAATAATCATAATTGGTTAATTCTAGTTTTTCCTAAGTGTGTTAAATCATCTTTGTCATACACAACCTCTTTCAAGGATTTCTTTTGATCAAATTTAACTCAAACAATCTTAATTTCTTCACTTCGCAGTTTTTATTAGTAACCAACATCGGTTCTTTAATCATACCGGCACCGATTAATTGACTAGTATCAGTTTCTCTTTTTTTATTCTTCTGTCAAAACCAGCAACCAAATTCTTTCAAACAACTTGATTCTTTCAATTAATTAGTTCTTGAGTCTCTATAACCATTAACAGAGCCCATACTACCCATTTTTTACATTTTTCATACCTAAAAATCTCAATTTCTTCACTTCCCTAGTTTTTTCAGCCACCGGCATTAGTTAAGTGACCTGTAACGCTCTTTTTGTATTTTTTTATCAAAAACAACAACCTATTTATATCTTCTAGACTTCACCAAACATTTACTTCTGAGATATGTCAGTTCTATAGAGCCTAGAATACCTATCTTCCAAATTTATTATGGTTTGGATTCGCCAATAGACACGAGGACTTTCCTTTCACACTAGTTATGTATCGTTACCTACTTCTCCTTCACCACCGTATTTATCTTCACCAATGGACCCCAAATTTCCTGTAACTATATCAATAGGTGACGATGAATTCACTAAATTCCTCGATCATAATATCATAGCGTTATAGCATTACCTCAACCACTCTTCTACTCGTGACTCATCAGGCTAGCCGTTGTTTGGTATGCCTACCTCCATACCCTATGCTATATCTATGAATGTTACTTCAGTGTTACCTACTCATGTGTTAACACCATGTACTACACCCTTAACATATGTTGTACCTTTGGCATCCGTCACACCTTTTATGTTTGTCACTCCCCTAACCTCTGCCAGTGCCTCGACACATTCCCTATCCTCAACCATAGCTCCTAGTATAGGGGTCCCCCATCATTAGTACATATTACTTCGCAACCACCAGTTGCGTCAACATCCTATACGCCTTATCAGAATTTGGTGGACTTGATTCCTCCTTCTATGTCGCTTGTTACCACAAGGATCTTCCCACAAGATCCTCCCACCTAAAACCCACCTCAATCGCAACCTATAGCATCCACCTCGTATTCAGGTTACATGCCCTCATCATCTATTCATGCCTACATACCCACTTCTCATTTTACATATTCGGCACCACCATACACTAACATGTCTTTTATGACCTATTCATCTCATTCACCCCCTTATACCGTAGGGGGCACTCCTCAATCTAATCATACAATGGATCTTATCATTATGATGATGGATAAGATGCAAGCACTCGAGGAATATGTTTCTGGATCTCATAATGTGTGTTATTAGGTCACCCATAATGATGCCTTACTCCTTAGAGTTTTCCTTCAACCCACCCTAGATTGGTATATTTCTTTGCCTATGCACTCAATCTTCTCCTTTAACCAATTAGCCCAAACCTTCCTTGATCATTTAAAAATCAACATCACTAAGAAGCTCCTTATGACTAATCTTTATTCTATTCACCAATACAAGGAAAAATCTATTACATATTTTGTCACATGTTGACGGGGCCTCATCAATCAACTCACCTTCCAACTACTGCAAGTAGAGCTCATAGATTTGTTCACAAGGGCATGTGCTAGACACATTTCCCCTACTCTCTAGGTTCAAATGGTTTAAAATTTTATGAAGCCTTCACCATGGCCCGAAAACTAGATATTGGTGCACTTGAAAAGGAGAAACTTAAGTTGTGTAACAAGAATGCTAACTTAAAACCAAACAACTATTCTTCTAAACCATCAAACCACAATTCTAATAACCATTCCAAGGCAAAAATATATGCCAACACAATGATTCTGAAATTCATCCCCTCTCATCCATCTAATCAACTAAAACCACCTACCAACCTTTCTCTTGTTCAAAACTTTAAGTACAAGTATGAACAGAGGGCTTACACTCCTATCGGAGAACCATATTTTATTGTGTTGGAAAAGCTTTTGAAATTTGGAGCCATCACCCTTCCACCTATCAAACCAAACACTAGTTTTTATCCTTCTCATCTTACACCATTGTAGTACAAAGAAAACAACTTCTGTAACTATCACCGAGTTATGGGACATAGCAATGGCAATTCTAAAACTTTCAAAAATATTATCCAAGGAATGCTAGATAATGGTGATCTCATCTTGAAAAACCCTAATTCACCTGCCAACACCAATATGGGTGTGTTTAAGAAACCTTTTCCTAATCATACTCTATCATCAAACCAGGCTTCAGAGACATCTACTAGTAACACCCATGGGCACAAGGTTCATATCGTTTTCAACACAATACATGTTCCATCTAGCTAGTTTCCTCTCATAGTGTTTATTAAGTAAATTCTCACACCTACTCCTTTATCAAAAGAGGAGCCTATCACACCTAATCCTCTACCTATGGAGGATTATACCCCACTTATTTCTCTACCTACCATTGAGATTATCTCACCCATTCCTCTACCCAATGAGGAGTTAACCCTATCTACCTCTCCACCTAAATATGATTCTATGTCACTTATTTTTCCCTCTCCTTGACCCATAGAGGATCCACTCTTATCTCCTCTTACTATAGGAAATGTTTCTTCTAGGGTCTTCCAAGATCCTATCAACCTCCTTAGATCACTCTTGCCTACTAAATCAGAGGTGAAAACCTTCTCTATATCGCAGGGCTCAAATTTTCTGGACGGGTCTCACCACTAGTTCATCATATTCTAAACCAACACCATTATCACTTTTAGTGGAATGATTAGAGTATGTTTACCACTCCACACTCTGGGGGAACCTTCAACTCCTATTATCCACCCAAATTTAGAAGTTGTCCCCAGACACCTCAACTATTTATCCTAAAGTATTCAAGGAAACTAAAACCATGTCACCTTAAATGATCATATCAACCATGTCTTTTTTAGCCTTTCCTTCACCCAAACCCCTATACGCACCTAAACCTACCACTTCATTAGGGGTCCTACCAACACCTAGCCTAGTGCATCCCCCAGTGAAACTAGACTTGACTACTCAATCACCACCCATCACAAAACCAATTCCTACACCTAAGAGGAAGACCCAACCTCCTAGGCCTCACACCCTTATCTCTCCCATGCCTTCTCTTTCACCTTCACCTCTACCTTATATTTTAGGCCCATGTCCTTCCACCTTTGTTAGGTTACCTCTTTACCAAGGAAAATATAAGGCACAGAAACCCACACCCACACCTTTACATTCTCTTTTTCCTACACCTTTAACTTCATCACCTCTTCTGCCTACACCTTCTCCATTACCTACAACCATACTATTTCTAGCACTACCACTCTTGCCTTGGATTTCTAAGGTATCCTCATCTTCTACCTCTCACACCCCTCCTGTGCCTTTACCCAAGAAGGTGCAACCTAAACTGAAACCAAAACCTTCACCACCTACCAAAAAGGTAGTCACACCTACACCACCTCTAGCAACACCTCTCCCAAGAAAATAACCTGCACCTTCATCCAATCCAACTTTGACTTCTCATTGTGATCCAATGGCAGGATCCTATTCTAACATACTCACTAGGTTGTTAGAAACCTTCATTATCTCACTGCCACGTATTAAGTTGTATGGTTGGCTCAAACCCAAACCAGTAGGGTTTGATGACACCAAAATCTATGCATATCATCACTCACCAGGGTATGATGTTGAAGGTTGTAAGGCCCTAAAAAACATTCTCCTTCAACTTTGTACTTCATATGGTCTCTTTGATAAAGATGACATGTTGGAGGATAATCTCGTTCCCCCTTCACCCACTGCCACACATTCTATCCATGTATCTATTCAATGGCCTTTACATGCATCTCCATAACCCTCTTTTCCTCCTCTAGTATTTGAAATAAATATGTTCTGAGTATCCATTTGATCACAAAAATATAAAGGAAAAGAGAAAACTAGTAGCCCATCTAATGCATCTTCACCCACCATACCACCTACACCTGCCTCCAAGGTAACCATCTATGGGTTGGCTTATCATATTTCTAATGGAGTCACACATCGCTCTATGATTAAATAGCTTCATCAATCTCCTCTAAAGATGTCCTTGTATGACCTAATTCAAACCTATGTGTCTCATTACCATTCCCTCATTGAGGTCTTTCAATCTATTGAGGTTCCACCAAATGATCCTACACCTGTGACCATCATTTTTACCCCTCATCATGTGACCACCCTCACTGATCCACCTCAAAATTATGCTCCCTTTCCTTAGGTTTTCACTGTCAATTTTGATGATTCAGATATTTCCCCTATACAATCAAATGATCTTAATCCAACCCTCTTCATCACCACCTACATCAATAATACTCATGTTTGATGTATTATGATTAATGGAGGTGTTAGCATTAATATCATTTCTTCCCATGTGTATGAACAATTACGCATACAAGCCAACTACATGCATAATAACCCTATTATGTTGTGTTCTTTCAAAGATGTCATGAATTCTACCCTTGACACCGTTATCCTCCACATCCACGTGGGTCCCCGTATCAGTCCTAGACTATTCTATGTTCTTGATGGGGAATTTTAATATAACCTACTACTTGGCTGACCTTGGATTCACATCATGGGGTGTGTACTTTCAACCCTTCATCGTTACCTAAAATTTTAATACGAATGGTACCCCTACACCATTCGGGTTGATCCTTCACCTTTTAAAACATGCAACACACTTTATCGACCAAATGATTTCCTTGTTCCAGTCAAGGTATCTACCACCCTTACCACTTCATCTTCTTCCACTACCTAATCTACCACTTCTACCATTTTATCTTCTTCTATTACCTCATCTACCACTTCTTCCACTATATCTTCCACATCAAGCCCATTTATCCCCACTGCTACCATAGCTTCCATAGCAAGCCCATCTACCAACCCACCTATTTCACTGACAACTAATGCCCCACCTTCACAGGCTTTGAGTAGTTCATCCATCCCCACTACCCAAGTACCAACCTCTGACCCCTTGGTACGTGTTTTTCAACACCTTTCCCTGGGGAAATACCACCTATACAACATAGACACTTTCCTTACTCCTCATGAGAACAGAATCCTTCATCAACACCCATGTTACGACCATCTTGTAGTAGAGGTTTTTCCATATGGTCCTCCCCACCTTTGAACCAACTTGACATATGAGGGACTCGACACTTCTTATTATTCTCCTAAACCACCTACCCAAACCCAACCTTTATCATCTGACTTCCAATATCTCACCAACCACCACTTCTCCCACACTTTTCTTCATCGATGTTCTTATAAGGGCTTTGGATTTGGTCTTTATGAGCAAGGTCATCATAGATTCACACCTTGTACCACCCAAAAACATAAATATCATTGTGGTATCATATTTTTTGTGCCACCTATTCCTAAGAAGGCCCGAATTGACCTTGTAGAGGAACAACATCCTTCCCCACCAAACACACCTACCACACCGCCTTCACCTACGAAGTCCATGGATCAAGAATCCATCCCTCCTAACTTTTTTTTGTGAACATTGTTTCTTTGGGACCATTAACCAATCATCATGATGGTGAGACACCCTCTTCCCTTCATCTTCTTTATCCTAACATGTTAGATGAAGACACACCTTTTATCAATGTCAGGATGATGATTATATTCTCACCTATTTAAGTATAGACGATTCTTACATTCATCAGTCGTTGCCTTCTAAGACACAAACCATGTTGAATGGATTGACCATAGACGTCAAAATTCACACTCAAGATGACCCAAAAATTATAAATATAGGCCAATCTTTAGATTATTCCAAATAGGAAGCTTTCACTTCTTTCCTTCGATATCATAGCAACTCTTTTTCTTCGTTTTATACCGATATGCCCAGTATTAGCCCTAATATCGTGGTCTATAATATTATGACTATCCCCCATGCCAAACCTATGAAACATAAGGTGCAAAACATGCATCCATGCATTTCCCTTCTTATGAAAGATGGAACTCCAGTGCCTTCTTTTTATTTCCTTCATTCTACCCATTAACTATCCACAATGGATTTCTAACATTGTTCTTGTTACCAAAGCAATAAGTGGACTCTACATCTGCACAGACTTCCACAACCTTAACCTTACTTTCCCTAAGGTTGACTTTCCTCTACCTAGCATTGAGCAATTGATTTATCTTAATGTCAGACATGAGATGTTATCTCTTATGGATGGATTCTCAGGTTATAATCAAATATTACTGGCTCAGGAAGATTAACAAAAAACTGCCTTCATTACCCGCCATCCACATGCTCTAGACTATCTCCAAATCTACCAAAAACACATCAAGTTTTCCTACAAAAAACATGTTCAAGAGTGAACTTTCAAGATCGGCGACCTTGTCCTAAAGGAAAACTCAATATGTGACCAAAGCAAAGAAAATTAAACGAGGAAATTTTTCTCCTAATTTCCTTGGACCTTACATTGTCACCCATACTTATGGATTAGGAACTTATCATTTATCTTCTCTTGAAGGTAAACCCAAACCTGAAGCTCTTAATTCCTTGTATCTTTGATTTTTCTCTTATTGAATAAATTACTACATCACTTTATGTCACTTATATGCTTATCCCTTGAGTGAACCTCTCCTTCCACCTACCTCTTTCAACGACCAACAACTAAACTAGAATTGTATGATTATCCATCACCATTCAACCTTGACTTCAATATGACTACTATGGCTCTACTCATGGCAATATTCTCATGGATGCTTTTTGTCCTTTTTAGGGTGGGATCCCATAGTCATTTTCCACTTAAAACTCCTCTTTCATAGCTAACGTTTTTGTGGTATGGTTTTTCCTTCATAAAAGAGGCCTATAGTCCTTTATAGTCTTGTCCATGACTTCAAGTACAAAACTAAAAGAAAAATATATGGGATAAAGAAACAAAATCACTCCTTAAGTGAAACTTCTTACAAATAGATGATTCCCTCAAAAGGACATCTATTTCTTTCTCTTATTGCTATAAGTAGACTACTCCCTCGAAGGAAAACTATACAAATTTAGCCACTTATTGCACTTAATCTATCCCCAAAATAAGTCTACTCTCTATCTCTCAAATAAAATAATTCTAGAGCCTCCTGCATCAATCAGCTTCATGAAGACCTCAAGGAGAACCTATTTATCCTAATATATACTTCCTACATCGATCAATCTATGCATGCAAAAAGAAAAAAGAAAATGAAAATCAAGAAAAATACAAACTTTTGTTCATGGACTTGCCTATTCTAGTTTTGGGTATCTCGCAGAAGTGGCATGTTGTCCCACAACAAGTTTTAACGAACCACTCCACCTAACCTTCATTTATTTACTCCTAAATCTACTCACAGGACATGGCATGTATTATACACATTAAGATCATGCAACTTATTTCAACTTTTTACCCATCACTCACGTAGTGTATCTGGTGACTTACATTCAATAATTCTAGGGGTATGATAATTATGGTCCTTGCTCGATATGGGTATGTCACTTATTTTGGTTTCTTATCTATTTACGTATTGCTTCTTTAATAAGACAAACCATTGCAATTGAATCAACCATAACACCTTCATCTATGCCTATGCCTAATTCACCTTGCATATTACCTATTCAACATTCGACCTTGCATATTTTCAAACATGTCTTACCCAACCAACTTACCTATCCAACCTACCTACTCAACTTACCTAACCAAATCTCATTCTTCCCTAGTTTACAGGATAACTACATTAGCCTGAGGCCCCTTTTATAAGGTCTATATAGGTAGCACTCTGAGGGCATGGGGTCGTCAGAGGTTATCTCAACCACTCTTTTCCCCCGCCATTATTCCCACAAAAAACAAAACCTAGTTTTTTGGTTTCCATAAAACAATAACTTGGTAATCAACCCAAAACAAACCATGGGGTCATCACCCATACACCATCATCATTTAATTTCCATAATGCCAATGACATGGAAATCTTAATTAACATCAAACACTTAACCAACCCATGCCTACATCTAAATTTCCATAACATCAATAAACTGGAAATCCAAATCAAACTCACCCATTCCTACATATCTTGTTTCCATAAAAATAATAACTTGGAAACCAAAAGAAAATCATCTCATACCACAACAACATCAACCACACCATGCCAAATCCTATCTATTTTCCAAGACATCAATACAGTGGAAATGAAATTAAACCATGCGATGGTAAACACCAACCATGCCTATCATCTAGTTTCTATAACTATCAATAACTTGGAAATTAAACCAAACCATGCATGCATACCTAAATTTCCATATTGTCAATACATTAGGAATCAAAAACAAACCATAACACAACCATGCCTAATCATCTAGTTTCCATGACATCAATATAATGGAAATAAAATTAAATCATGCAACACTAACAGAAACCATTCCTATCATCTAGTTTCCATAACATCAATAACTTGGAAATTAAACCAAATCCTTCCTACATACCTAAATTTCCATTATAACATCAACCATGCCTACAACTACTTTTCATGATAACAATACAATGGAAATGAAATAACACACAAGAAAGGTATCAATTTCATCATCTATATACTATCTAGTATGTAGGTCCATACATCAATATATATAGAATTATCTCAAAAACTCTAATGTACATATCACCTCTTCGGCACCCAGGCCAGTATATATATATATATATATATATCAAAAATAAAAAATAAACAACATCTCCATCTCTATATCGTCTCTAGGAGGGCCTGATATCTTTGTTTCTTTGTCTTGTCACCCTGCCTCAACCAATTCCACCTAATTTGGTCCAATGTTTTGCTACGGGATGCCAATTTATTGTTGTCATAGCCTTAACACAACCCTGTCAACTCACCTCATAGCACTACCAACCTAATCACCTCCCTAATTATACATAGGGGCACATTTTTACCTACATCTCAACCTTACCCACGGCCTTGCCTATACACCTACACCCACACCAACCTTGACCATTTGAAAATTGAATTCACTTACTGGTTGTACCTTGCAATGGCATACTCATGTTGTTTATCCTAGCGACCTTGCCTTGCCTTATGTCATGATTTTTATCTCACCTAGACCACGCCCTTTAGTTCCTTCAAACAAACCTATGCCCATTCATGCACATAGCCTTGTTATGTTTCCAGGATCACTTCCCATACCTTGGATACCTAGACCATATCAACCTTGTTTGGATAAATTATCAACCTTTGATGATGTAGAGTTTGTGAGATCTTCATCCTAGTGCCTTGTCACATTCTAGACATGTCTGTCCATTTGAATTCCTCCACCTATTACCCACACTAATATCACCATTACCTATACCCACACCTTACTTCATTTTTCATCACCTACCACTTTATCAAACCCATCACTGATTTTTCCTACTCCTTCATCAGTTCCTAGTTTGAGGGGGATCACCTCCACCTATACTTGGGGAACTTAACCTTCACCCATACATGGGGCAACCACCTTCTATTTTTGTCATTGTCTTTTATCAATACAAGCTACGTGACAAAAAGGGGAAAATGTAGACACCCAAAATTGGGTCGGAACCCTCTAGGCCCCCTTTGACTAACATACCTTTTACTATAACCCCTCCAGACATTGTTATTAACTTAACTACCCATATTAAGTTAATAATTCCTTCATTCCTCCACCTCACCATAGACCCTTTCCAATCCTATTTATTAACCTAGACTAATTCATTTACTTCCCTAACTAACTATGACCTCTTCTAAACCTAACTATGACTTCTTCTACACTTATCCCACCTATTTCCCACTTAATTTAGCGACAACCCACACTCCTAGTCCATAACAAACCTTGACCAACACCAAAAATGGAGAGAAAAGGCTATTTTTGGCAAAAATATGACCTTTTCTCCCTAACCGACACTAGTTATTCCTTAGTCGGCACCAATCACCTAACCACCATTGATTCCCTTAAATAAGAAATTCTAATCCTTTACCGAGGTTATTCCTCTATCTTGGCTTTTTGATTTCTAGCATTCTTAGCTCTTGCATCCAAGCATTCAAAAAAATATTCTGATGAGAAACATGATACCTGAGAACTCGCATTCTTCATCAGTAATCAACTTGTTGTTCCAAAGCTTCAAATCATTCACACAGGGAGGCATCAATCCTTCATTGTTGCTACAGTGGATCTGGACCCGTTTCTTCTTCAAGCACCTACCAACAACCATCGTCTATCAACCTCCAATATTCAGGTAACTACTTTATATTCTTTTGAGTTTCATTAGCTTCTGGTATTAAATCATTTATTTTCTAGATTTTTTCCCTCCCAAATGAGTCCTACACCCACCTACCTAACAACCTTCCTGTTTGAACCTCTTTTTCCCCCCTAGCCACCTATTTTACCATCTCTAATTCTTCACATAAATCCTAGCACCTAGCCTAATCCTTCTCAATTCTATGTGAAATGGCAGAGAGCTCCCAACCAGCCCATTTTAACCTTTTTATTGAATTTCTCCTACAAATGTCGGCTTTTACCAAGTATCGGCATTGGTCACCTAACCTATACCGGTCATTATTTCTGGTAATTTTCCCCATAACAGTAAGCTCATAACTCACCCAAACCCTCCCCAAACCTCACCAAACCTCACCCAAACCTCTTTAACAGACTCTACCACACCTTTTTGCCTTGACCACCCTGACCTTTTTCTAGATTTTAATACATATTCAATATTTAGCTTAAATATAGTTTGTTTCTAGTATATAAGATACCTAAGTCATGTTACTACAATAGGAACTTTCATTCTTTCATGTTATTTCTTTACATTAATTTGTATTTGAACAGTGGATTGACAGCCTTTCTAGGAAGTATCACCAGCTTACCTAGATCTAGCTTACACTAGGTAAGTCCACCGTAACCTATATTATTCACTGTTATTTAGTGGCATTATTTTGTATTATAGGTAGTCATTCCTAGCCAAAAATGAGCTCTTAATGATCATCCTGGTCTTCTATAATGCACACAACCTTTTTCAACTTCACAGGTATTCATCCTCACCTCACCTTTACCTTATCTATTTTATACGTAACATTTTGGTGAAACACGTCAGCTCGGTACAACTTCAGCATCACAACGAATTAGCTAAGTATTTTATCCCTTCATTTACAACTAGGGTTTTATATTTTTAGCTTACTTGCTTGGCTCAACCCTATACTTTAATTATCTATATCTGTGTTGTTACATAATTAATATTTTAGCATTTATATTTCCATATTTTCTAAATAATTTGGCGAACCCATCACTTGAATTCCACGTTCTTTTTTTATCTTATTCTTATGCCCATTACCTATAGTGGTCATTTTGGGTCTTTTGAGAAATTCGAGCTTCCTCTATCTTCCTGTAGGGTTTCCAAAGCAATGGCTTATTATGATAAAACTTTTGCAAATTCTCACTATGTTCCCCTTAAAGACATTGAAACATCTGATAGTGAGAAATCTTATGATGAAGATACCAATGTTGATCAGGAATAACTAGACAAGGTGACTAAATTTTTTCAAGACTTTCATGGCAATCATGTGCATCTATCGCATATTCTACATGCTTTGATGATTATTAAGACCACTCAATATGGCTCTTATTTTCCTTTTTTAGGTTCTTCTTCAGCTGCTACAGCCTTCACTCAACCCCTTCATATTCCTACTTTCATTTCCACTACTACTGTTCCCACCCTTCAACCTAATGCTTCTAATGAAAAACCTAGATCTTCTTCAAATACTAATGATTTAACTTCTTTATATCAGGATCTACAAACTCAAATTCATCAACTTTGGCTCGCTACTTCTCATGCATCTTTATCTCTAGATTTCATGGTATTACTCTATACTCCTTTTGCACCCTCCATTTCCACTTATGCACTTCCTCCAAATTTCATTACCCATAAGTTTCCCATTTTCAAAGGCCATGGTGACCTCGAGATCATATCTGATCATTTCATGTGGCATGTCTATACTGTGTGGATGATCACACTTTATCACAAATATCTCTCCTCGCAGTCTTCAAGATTATGCAATGTATTGCATTATGACCTAACTCTCCATTCGGTAACAACTTTCAAGCATTTATCCAATGTTTTTATTGTGTATTTCTCAATCAATATTGTCTCTACTATAGCCTATGCTCAATTAGCACAAATCAAACAAGGATCTAATGAACATCTAGTGGACTATATCTTGTGACATAAAAACAACTTAGATAAGATGTATAATTTTCTTGTAAGATTTATTTATCCAAAGTATCTTACCACATTTGTAGGAGAGTGCCATCTTTAAGACCTCTCCATCATTCAATCATTTATGGCATATTCTTAAGCTACGTGAAACTAAGTTATTAGCTATTGGAAAGCTTAAGTATCATGAACAAGGTTCATCTTGTAGATGCTTTCAAATAAAATCAACTTTCAAGCCATCAACAAAGCCTACTAAAGCTAAATCTACTTTCAATGTTGTTTCTAATACTGAAAATATTCAATGGCAACTACCTAAGCATATGTTTACTAAATTGCCTTTTACTCTACATATTGTATTGCCACAACTCATCGAGAGCAATATTATTGTGCTTCCTCCATCGCTCAACTTGGATCCCTCTCATCTAAAAATTCGTAATTATAATCAAAATTTCAAATGTGATTATCATCAATGCATTGGGCATTCTATTGATCAATTTTTTAAACTTCGAAATATTATTCAAGATCTTATCGATAATAATTCCATTGAGCTTCCAGAGCCTACAACCTTTACGTCATTCAATGAAAATCACAAGCTCAAAATATTCAAAAATTCTCTTCCAAAACATGACAATCAAGCGATTGATTCTTTCACCAATTCTACATATTAAATAGTTCCTCCTCTTGTATCGTGTGGTCTTGATTTTCTAGTTGATCATGTTGATACATCTCCACTGATCATTGCTTTCTTCGATCATGACTAGTATGCTACAATATTTGTTGATCACTTACATATTAGTGCTTCCATTAGATCTATTTCTATCAATAACACTATGGTTGATCCAACATTTCACGTAAGTGTGTGTTCTATTACACTTCTTATCACTATTGGTTATCCACTCTCGTAAATTTTGTATCTAGTTACTAAATCATATGGTTATGTTGAGCTTCTATTTACCGTCGGTCCTCTCACCATTTTTTTTTCCTTTTATTATGGAACCTTCAGTAAAAGGGTGTGACATGCTCTTAGGTCTTCCCTATATCCACGTATCTCAAGCTATTATCTCCATGAATCACCTGTGTCTAAATTTTATTCACAACAAGCAATTCATCACTATCAAGTGTGTTTCGCCATCCACACCATGGCCATGGCCTCCTCTTGATGTTTCCATTGCACTCACTAGAGAATATAGGTACCCATGACCTCTCAAATCAAAAACACAGTCTAATCTTAACTCACTTTTTTTTACACGACCTACTCAGTCTCATAGGTCTACTAGTGCGTCTCATCAATCTAGGTCCATCACTTGTACAGCTCCTACACATATGTATTCTTCACCACCACTTTTTTCTTCACATAGGTTTTCATCACCTCCATGTGATCCTTCACATGTTCCATTCACCTCGGCATTCTCATTCACATAGGTTTCTATCATCATTCAATTCTCATGCACATAGGTCTCATTCACTAATACATCATTTATCTCATACATTGTTGGTCTTAGAACATGATCACACACTTTTATTGCCACAAGAAACAGGTGGAGGAACCTCATCTTTCACTTTTATTAGATATCATGCCCATGAATGCACACTTGAGGGGGCATCCCAGTTATTCTCCTCCCCCTATAGCATTTTCAAACATCTTGCATTCCTATTTCTTCACTCTACGTTTTGCATATAGTCTTTTACACGCATCTTACGCTTCTTGATGCATTTGTATCGTTATTACCCAATGACACACTCTTGTACTTTGGTTCACACTTGAATTTTGAGGGCATACTACATAAATAAACCTCACACATTACAATTTTCACACATCATGTATTATTTGCACCTCTTTCCACAACTTCTATCACACATCATACGCACCACACACTATGCACATCTCTTTTACATCTACTTACACACGATGCGCTCATTACTCGATGATGCACTTTAGTTCAACAGTTCATAGTCAACTGTTGAGGTTCCCCATCTAAAATTAACCTCACCACACTCTCTTCACACTTTACGCTCTACACTTCATGATCACATATTCTAATCACACATTTCAAACCATTTCCTGACGACGCACTCTTATTTTATGGTTCATTCTCGACTGTTGAGGGGTCTTGTATAAAAAAACCTTATCTCATACATACTTATTCACATTCACTTAGGGGGCATGATGCTCCTATCATCCAATTTTCACTCCATTCCATCTCATCCACATCATACTAGATATTTTGGTTGTACTTATTCTTACTTGCATTTACTCGTTTTATGTAAATTTTTTACACATGTTAGTCAAATATATTGTATGTCATTATTTTTATCATATACATATACATTTTCACTTACCTTCTAGTTGTGGATGTAGCTTTCATACAAAGCAATACACATAGCACAAATTCTTGACATAGTACCTCTTACTAGTCCCACAGTGACTCCTAGGTGCATTCACATTGGTACTTATCACGGGTGCTATTATTTCCTTTTTCATAGCACACTACTATATTGGATTATACATGATTTGACATAGTTTCTATCTTTATAACATTATAATGGGTTCTTCATGTGCAACATTTTCTTTAAGTATATTTTCTTCCATGGTTGTATAATTCTCTTCTTGCCACTGTTTTTGTTTGTTTGCCATTATTTGTGGGTTTTTTCCTATGTCTTACTTGTTCATTGCTTGTGTTATTTTGGGTGCTTCAGCCTTAGTTTTCTTACAAAATCATGACTGGTGTCCCGTGTTTTCAACCCACTTTTTTAGGTCTACTTTTTCTCCATTATTTCCTTTTGACTTTGTCTTCTTTCTTTCTAGCTTACATTTTGTCTTGTATATGCATATTTGTCTTTACTTGCACTAACACTTGTTTCCCACCCTCTTTTCTTTTGTGTGTATTAGTTTCTACCAAGTACACTCCCTCCCCCTATGTGGTATCAATTACAATCCAGCGGTCAGTCCTCCTTTAGGCCATATACTTCTCATGACGTCGCATGCACCCCAAATGAGGGGGTGCATCATTGGGTGAATCAGTCACCCCATTCAATAGTTTACAACCACCATTTAGCACAGTTCAATACCAGTACAAGATATTCTTTAGTCACAAAAATGACCCAGAATCTAGCTTGGGTATTCATCATAACACAGACACCAATGCCTAGCACTAGACAATAGTGTCTGGGCACCCCTAACCATTCATGGGAACCTATAACCAGGGGTAGTTACACAAATTTTATTAGTTTCGCATAGTTCACAACATATTTTATAGGTTACACACAATCCTTCAACACTCAACATGCATGCATTACACCTTTTCTAATTTTACGTCAAATTGTAATGGATTGGATTTTCACACTGTTGGTGCCCAATTTCAAACATCCCTATTTTTCTAAGGAGAAATGCATTTTTCCCTGTTTCTAAGGAAGAACGGTTTTGGGATTATCATATACTTCAAATTTTACAGAAAACAACTATTTTTTGTGTTTGAGTGCTATGTGTTGTTCGCATTTCCTCTATTTTGCACCATTCTGAAGGAATCCCCAAGTTTACTTTATGTTTTGCCGTAATTTTTCCCGTTTCAAATGCCTCTGTCATTTTTTAATTTTTTCCTGACCTTTGGAGCTTGAAATAATTTGATTTGTACTTTTTTTACCTCAAAAATCCCTTGTCATGGTCGTAAATTGCCCAAAATCACTTTCCATTTGTCTTTTGATTAAAAAATTCTTCACCCACGAAGAAAAAATTTATTTTGAGGGTCGCTAGCAATTTTTGCATTTTTTTACGGTCATACGGGCGTCCGTTGCCCATCAATTTCTAGCTCATATACTTTTGCATACGTGTTTTTTTGTAATTGGTAAAGGATCAGCGGGTCATTTCTAAAAACTTAATGTTTTTTATTTTTTGGAAAAGTATGCAAGTTGCCCCCACAGTTCCACAGGCCCCAGAGGAGGTACACGTGTCGCAGGCAGAGTGAAGGCGGATGGGTGGGTCATTTTGTGCCTTAGGGCACTTTGGAAAATGCGTGGAAACGAAGAAAATCCCCTAAGGCCGCATCCAATTAGAGGAGGACACGTGGTAGGTAGGGAGATGGAAAGGCAGAGGAGTTTGATACTTTTCGGCCTTTGGTGAAAAAGAGTTAAAGTATAAAATTGGACCGCAAACTCGTAGCCAATGGGATGAAGACACATATCAAAATCAGAGCAAGGAGTGGAAGATGGAGCATCAGAGGAAAGTTAGAATTTTCATCCATTTTGGAAAAAAGGAAGAAAAACATCAGAATGGACTGTGGCCCGCCATCGAATCAAAGGATGACACGTGGTAGGCTTAAAGGTGGGGAGGCGGGCTGTCAGAGGCAAGTTGTATTTTTAGCCACTAGTTATCAAAAGAGTAAAATCATTAAATGGACCCATGAGCCCGAAGGTTAAAAGTCAAAATTCATCTAAGGATTCAATGGCGGAGGAGTGGGCTGGCGGAGGAAATGTTGAAACATTTCATTTAGAAAAATAAGATTAAAATCTGAAATCAGAGTGCTTCCCCTTAGCCAATCATATGAGGACACATGTCTTGTGAGAGGGTAGAGCTGCGGAGGAAAATTGAAAAACAATTCCTTTGTCTAAAAAGATGCAAAATGTGTAAAATTGAGTCGTGACTCTGTATCCAGTCATATTTTTCCGCGTGTCATACCCAAATCGCAAAGGCGGAGCGGCGGAGGAAATCAAGAAATTTTGTAAATTTTCAAAAAGTTGTAAAAAGGTCAAAAGTGTCCCCGAGGCCCGTTTTCCCCAGATCTACCACATGGAGGGCTCAGATTTAAATATAATAACAAATCGATGGTAGCTATGCATTTCACCAGTTTGGCTGCCATTTGAGCTCCAGGAAGTTTGGAGACACATTTTCTGCATCAATCTTCATCGAATTTTTTACCAATTTGTGTCATTTTGGCCTGCACGATCTAAATTAATCGAATTGGGGGCTCAATTTGTGAATCCAAAGCACATTTCAAATAAATTTTTACTCTAATTCGTGAAAAACATGAATTACTAGATCCAAAGTTATAGAGTAAAAATTTGGGAAAGGAAAAGATGAAATAATGAAATGAAAGGGATCTACATGTGTGGGGAATGAAAAACATGCTTCCACTTTGAAAAATGATGAAATTTTTGTAATGATTCACCTTTTGAAAGAACAACTGGCAACTTTTTATGAGTTTTTTAAATTTCATTTTCCAGAAATATTGCAAAGCAAAGGTGCTTCAAATATTCAACTTTTGGAGGGAATATTTGAGGGGCAAAGTGAGTGAGTGGGTGAAATTTATATATTGCATGAATTTTTCATGCAAATGGTCAGAGAAAATTAGAATTTTCATGGGAAAATTTGGGAAGAAGCCCATTCTCTGAGAAACCACCTGAGAACCATTTTAACTCCTTTTTGCATCAAATTTGTATCATGTTAGGTTGGTTGCAGATGTATAACCACTAACAAGCTCTGATATTGTTCTTATAACATTCCCTTGCTGATAAATTTGGTCATTCTAGATTATTTTTTGTCGTCTCTTGGTAAAATTTAAATTTACTTATGTTTCAGAATGTTTACAATTTATGTTTCTTACTCCTATTGCAATCTGGTGTTTAGAATTTCCTTTTGATCATGTAGATCTAATTATGGTAACAGTGTAGTGGCATTTGCAATTCTAGAATCAGAAGAGATTTCATCTGATGAAGGGATAAACAAATTTAAATTCATTCTACTTTCTTTGATATATATTTGATTGTAAACCTTTGGGGGTACCTGTACATACCCAAAATTGTGGGGTACTGCACAGCCGGAACAACGTAACACGTGCCCCAATGATGACATAGGTCTCCTCGCAAGGTGTTTGGGATTTGGAAAGCTATCTCTAAACATGCGTTAACATCCCGCGTGCCCTTGCTTAGACCCCTGTGTCCTTTGTTTTTCTCTTTTTTCCTCTTTTCTTGACCTTTTGCTCTTTAGTTACGAAACCGCCGCCCTGCCTCGGTGGTGGTCTCGTGACCGCCACCCTGGTCAGGGCGGCGGTCTTGTA